>JAFIRS010000161.1:0-600000 GCA_018342105.1 Gonioctena quinquepunctata
ACCGTCTATTTCTGACTGTAAATCCTTACTGGAATAAAACTAATTCTGGATGGTACAAAAATATGCCTATTGGGATAAATAAGATTGGAAATTGGACCAAACAATCTGCGGAAAGAATAGGGCTCGATACTCTTACAAACAAGATCGCAAATCATTCAAATAGATTAAGTGCTGTATCAAATATTGCTAAGTCTGAGGTGTCCCGGAAGAACAACTCATCAAAATGATTGGACATGCAAATGCTAAGTCATTAGACCCCTATTTACAGTTAGACGAGGAACATCATGCTAATTTAATCAACAACCTGAGACCTAAACCTTCTGGGATCCAAACTGCAAGATATATAAACATTAGAGGAAAGTGACCAAATATGGAATACCGTTTTGATTTTCAGGCATAACTTTCACAAATTTTATAAATAAAATACTTTTTGTGGTAATTATTAACAATAATATATTTGCACTTAAGTTTGTAACAATTTTAGATTATTTTGTTCAGTTTGAGGTAAGAAAAATTTTCAAAAACTAAAAAACGATAAAGGTACCTATATATGGAATAGGTACCCCAAATATGGAATACTATAATCACTATGAAAAATTAACCTTAACTTATAAGAGACTCTTTGAAAACTTTGGTATAATAAAGAAATGAACACAAATTATTTACAAAAATCGCAAATCCAGGTATCAAACACTGGCCCAGCGCAATCATTATGTGCCCAGAGCCCACACATGAGGCACTTGATCCATGTTTCCCCATGAGTGTCATTCGAAAACAGCATACCACAGAAAATACACTCCGAATCTTCAGAGTCTGGAGCTGTACATCCTATCAAGGCATCGGGTTCGCTGTCTGTATCAAACAGCATCACCTCCTCATCATCTGAATCAGGCATAGGCTTAGTCTTTTCTTTTGGTTTTTTTCCTTTTGATTTCTTCTCATTCTGCTATCTGCCGTTTTCCTTTATGTCCAATCACTTGGGGTATCTTGCTCTGTACTACGGTAAGCCCTGATCCATCCACGTTGTATATGCGACTTGGACCATAGTTTCCTTGAGCATAGACGTCTTCGAGGAGATCAAAGAATGAGTCTACTTTTTCTTTGCTAAATCCAAAGGCTCTAGCAAAAGACATGCCAGTTGGTCTTCTCACTGATAGCTTGTCCTTATGGCGTTTCAGAAATAATTTAAGCCATTTTTTTCCAGCCATGCCAGTCGCACCAAATGGATTTTTCAACTGATTACGACTTGCTAACATGTACGCCATTCTTCGAACATCATTTCTCGTCAAGCCATGAAATTTGCTCTCCATCGTCAAAATGTAGTCTACCAAAAGATTTTCAAGGGTTGTCCCTAAGACAGTTTTCCTTCCGAGTGTAGTAGCTGCGGCTTCTTCTGGAGAAAATTCGTTTTTCTGACATAAACGAAACAAGGTAGATCTTGGCACATCGAAGTGTTTTGCAGCTTCAAATAACCCATTTTTTTCTCGTACTAATTTTATAGCTTCTGCCATATGCTCTGAATTCCATTCTTTTCGCTTCGTTTTCCAATTGACGCCCGCCATTCTGATAAAACCCGAAAAAAATATAATTAACAAAGTCATTAAGTCAGCTGATACGTCACAGTGTCCAATTATGGAATAGTCCATAATTGGACACTGTGATCCGTCCATATTTGGATTTTCCAACTATTTCAAACTGATATTCACATATTTATATTTCAGAAAGTAATACTATCTAATACCGCTAAAACATACTAAAGAACATCTAAAGGGTCTCTAAAAGTTATAAAAACAATACTGTGTGCACTTTCTGTACGAAAAATAATTATTTTTTACGTACCTTAGAAAGTTATGCGGCAGCGATAAAACAAAACACTGTCACTACGACGAAAGGGCTGGCTCGACTGACATGCTACAACTTGTACGCGTAAATGGGAGTAGAAAGAGACAGAAAATCACTGTTTATTGCGTGTGTGAGTTTGCATTTGAGAAAAATGGGGGTATTCCATATTATGGATACTATTCCATATTTGGTCACTTTCCTCTATACAAGAAAATTCTACTACGGAAAACATTAATAATATCCAAAAAAATCTGTTCATAATATAACATACAACTATTGCACATTCAATGTTCATAATATGTATGTTACTGAAGATCAGTCAAACTCTAAATAATTTGTGAATATTTTAATATGTTTTCTATTAATTTGAAATGTTTATTGTTAATTTGAAATTCTTACTTCTCAATTGAATTTTCTATTTCAAACTAAATTGTCTTTTAATGTAGTTGGGTATTAATCTCCCTAAAATACATTCGATACATTTTTTTAAAGATAAATACATTTCAAATCGTATTCAAATGTTATTGTCATTCGGCAAAAAATCTCGAATTCCAAAATTTTTTCAATCCCTTGATTCTCGATTGTTTGCCATGACAATAAAACTTTTATACAATTGAACATGTATTTATCGATAAAAAAATTATCTCTTATGTATTTACCCCCGATAAAATCATAAAACTAAAGTAATCTAAATACATTTTGGAATGCTAACACAAAATTACCCTGGACGCACAAAGAAATAAATTAAATCAGATGTTCAAAATGTGAACCTCCTGCAAATATGCATGCCTCTGCCCTTTTTCTCATGAACTCACGTACTCTTTGGAAAATGCCTGGACTGTTTCTAATAGTTTCGCAAGAAACTATGATGCGATTTCTCAACTGCTCTCAAGCATGAATTGGTGTGTTGTAAACCAAAGTTTTAAGATGACCCCACAGGAAATAATCTAAACTATTGAGGTCCGGGGACCTAGGTAGCCATGCCTGTGGTCCTCGGCGACCTATGCAGCGATTTTAATAATGCCCATTCAACCTCGCATGAAGAAAATAGGGTTTAATTAAATAATCATTGCATATTCCAGCCCACTCGTTAACGGAAAACTGCTCCTGGTGACGGGATTCCAAGATTGCATGTGGGTTTTCTTTAGCCCAAAAATGATTATTGTTAAAGTTTTGGAATGCGTTTCTTGAAAAATTGGCTTTATCGGTGAATATAATTTCAGTATCAAATAATGGATTTTCATACACTTTTTGAAGAAACCATTGGCAAAAGTTCATCCGTAATGGAAAGTCGCGAGGGAGTAGTGCCTGAACCCGTTGGATTTGGTAGGGATATAATAAAAAGTCATGGAGAATTTTCCAAACAAGAATATGTGAGATACTCAAATTGTTCCCAATTTTTCTTGTACTTAATCCGGGATCCTCCTCAATTGAATTCAAAACCGATACCTCAATTTCTGGTACTCTTACAGTACGTTGTACTCCTTTTAGATGTTTGTCTGGGACAAAACATTGCCCGTAAATGATAAGAATATAAAACTATCAGAACGCACAAAGCTAAGAAATAACAACGTCAAAACATAACAGCATCAGAATCGGAAAACATCATAAACGTATTTGATCAGAATTAACAACATCAGAAAGAACTCCATCAGAATGAAATTGCTCAGAATCGGAAATCATCAGAAACGTACAACGTACAAAAATAACATCATCAGATTCTAGCAATAGCAGAATATAACTTTGTCAGAACGTACTTTTGTCAGAACCGGACAACATCAGAAACGAACAGGACATAAATACATTCATAACATACGGCACAAATTGGCACAAAATTGGCACAATTTAGTGAAAAACGAAAATTCAAAATGTGGGTCACAGCGTCAAGTTGGTGACCAATATGAAACTATCAAAATATCTCGAAAACTACATGGGCACAAAATTCGTGCTTACGGCACCAATTGGCACAAAATACCAGCTCGTATATAATTTGAAGCGCTGCAGATAGTTTTATGGAAAAATTTATGTTTTTATACGTTTATGTATAATTTGCGACCATACGCATTCATTATTATAACAATTTGATAAAAGATATGGCACTGGACAATGTATTTTTTTTCATTTTTGGATATATTATTTTAGAGGTTGAAAGAAGAAACTTTCCTCATTGGACTTTTTTTCTGGTGAGTTACAAAATGTGTTGAATGTCTAACGCCAATTATGGAAAATATTGTCTACGAGTGGGTTTTTTTATTTTTTGAGTATAATAGCTGTGACAAATATCGATTGACTTTGAAAATATCAATTAGAGTATTCACACTCACAGGAAAAGGCAGAGGAAGCATTTTTTTTCTGAAACCCATTCAGTAACTTCTCGCTCTTCTCGACTTTTTTCAAGCGTACCCTGTAGATGAAGCCAACGAACTGTTCTGAATTCATTTAACGACGTGTCTATACCATGAGCAAAAAATTGTGTTGAATTATGGGAGATGATACGAGTACCTATAGATTAATTGTTGATATCCGAATTTGATATTTCACAGAGAATGAAGATTTAGTTTCGTCTACTATTCTGTGTAACGATACACGTTGAGCCCAAAAAAAACAATTTTTAGAAACCTTTATTTCAACAAAATCGTATGCTTTTTTTGATTCTGTTGATACATTGAACTTCTCAGATTACATTTCCCAATGTGTCTACATGGTTGGACAAAAAACATTGATTCATGGAAGATACTGCATAAACGCATGCGCTTGAATCTGCTTCGACTTCTTGAGTGTATAATGAAATTGGATATTTTGTAGGCTTATTAAGAGATTGGATCTCATTTTTTCAAATTAGTAAGTAATCAAACGACTAGAAGTGGGTCAATATTCACTTGCAAAATTTGATGCACACATACATATATACATACAAAAGTTAGGTCTTAGGTTCCAAAAGAAATGAATTTTTCACTTAGCAGTCGCCATATTCAATTCTCTTAATTTTTTGCAACACTGTATCGCCTCGATTCTGAAACTAACTATATATTCACACGTATGTTTAGCACAAACTTTTACTGTTTACTCTAACGCACCTTCCACAACGAAAATTATGTTTATGACCGAAAGAAGTCGCTTGAAATGATCAAACCGACGCAATGATGACTTGTTTGGGTGTTTACGAGTGATTTTGATTTATCTGTAATCCAACAGTAGATGTCATGGTATAAATGTCCAGCAGTGATTGAATTTTAAATCCAACACTTTTTAAAAATATTAAATGATGCTACATACGAAATATCATATGTAATTTGGCAATTAATTCCCTGTACCAAAGTTATGATGAATCATTTTCTGATTTATTGAAGAAATAACACCATCTATGACGAAGTAGTGTAACTAATGTTTGTCGTTTGAAATCTGAATGACAATGCGAGTTGATTCTGATATTGTCCGTTTCTGATAATGTACTGTTCTGATGATGTGCGGTTCTGATAATGTGCGGTTCTGATAAGTAGGTTCTGATATGTCCGGTTTTGACAATGTTGTTCGATATGTCCGGTTAATTCTGATGGAGTTCAATTCTGACAGAAGTTCGTTCTGATAATGTCCGGTTCTGACAATGTTCGTTTCTGATGATGTCCGGTTCTGATTGTGATAATTCTGATAAAGTGCAGTTCTGATAAAAGTACGTTCTGATAATGTCCGTTTCTGACAATGTTAGTTTCCGATTATGTCCAGTTCTGATAAAAATTCATTCTGATGAAGTACTTTCTGCTGTTGTTAATTCTGATTAAATGCGTTTCTGACGTTTTCCAATTCTGCTCCTGTTATGTTTTGACGTTGTTACTTTCTGACCGTGTTATGTTTTGACATTGTTCATTCTGATACAATACGGTCTACCCTTTTTCGCACAACCTTCTATGAATGTTTGAAGATGTTCGTGCATCTGGAAAATTTCTATTTGGAAAGCGGTCTTCATACAACCGCATGGCTTCCAGTGCATTACGATCACCGAGCGCGTATACATGTAATGCATATCTGCAAACTCAGAATTCGTAAATGCACCATGTTTTTTTAATAATATTGTTAATTTTGACTCAAATACTAGACTAGGTAGACAACTGTCAAAATTGTTTATGTTTGCAAAACAAAATCTGCTTCTTACCTACTAGATACGTTTTTAATCCTTGATAATACCCAATTTCATAACAACGTGCAAATAAAGAATTTTATTTTTTTCTTCGAAAACCGTACGCCACGCGAAAAAAAAGATTTTAAAAATTATGTTTAAAAAAAAAAGCAATGGCGTATCACTATCCTCTTTAAAATGATTCAGGGCAAATCCTGCACGAACGCCACTGGCAATAATAAAGAAATATGTTGTACAGCAGAAAATGCCTATTGATGCATAGAAGATGCGTACTACATTTTACAAAAATATCATACCAAAGTTATCATAAAAAAATAATTTTTTCTTAAAATTTTAGCACCCTGTAGTACTAAAGTTAAGACCTTTAGGGGATACTTTCAAATGAATTTTTTTCTCAAAATGAACCCAAGAATAACCTCCTTGAATATTAGCATGTTATTAAGAAATACCCCGTATAGAGCATAAATTGTCAGTATCCCTTTTGCCTTAAATATTCCCCTACATGATTGCAGTGGGGGAATTTTATACACTGTTCTTGTTGTTCGCTTTTGAATAACAAATATAGCAAATTACAGCATTCTACGCGATGTCTCATCTAAATATTTTGAAACTGTTCGAATGCCAAAGCAAATGCTATTCAACTTATTTTCCAAGCCGTCAATATGCAAAAACCAGTCAAATGTTCATCTATATGTACACCTAGAAATGTGGTATTGTTTTATAATGTAAATTGGTTTTTGTTGATTGTAACATACTCAGGTTTTTCGGTTCTATTCATTTTGGTTCTAAATAAATAAGCACTTGTCTTCGCTGGATAGGGTGTACTTCGACTTTGGTCCCATTTGAATTTAAAAGATGAAATCCACCCCTAAGGGTAGCGAAATGAAGGATATCAGGCATAACTTTGTACTGGGTTCTTCGATTTGGATGATTCTTTTTTTAATAGATAGGGTATACCTTATATTTGGATTTCGGAAGGAATTAGCCACCCTTACGAGTAGAAAAATAGGGAATAATTGATTTTTTTCACTAGTGAACATTAGCACACACATACGTAGTTGACAATGACAGATCAAATTCAAATTCAATTTATTCCAAAACAAATATCAGGTAAGTTACAATACAGTTAGTCAGTATTAAGTATATATATATATATATATATATATATATATATCATTCATTTACGAATATATGTACCTAACTATCATTGTATTCCTTCGATCAGTAAGAATACAAACTAAGCACAGAATGCTTGTGTTTTGTACTACTTAATGATCAGCCAGAAAATATGCATAGAGTTTACACAGTTTATGAATCAGACGAGTGATCAGTAATTATTGATTTTAAAGTAAAGCGAGGAGGTACAGAAATTTATACGAGGTAAGTATTAGATATTTAGTTAAAATTTCTAGTATCAACAGTTCAACATTAATTTCGGAACAACATCATAACAGTGATTAATAATATTTGTTTCTAAAGTAAAATAGATAATTTTAAGAATTTAATATGAGGTGTTCTTTTTTTTTCGCTACTGACATTATTCTTGTTCCGCCAAAATCAGTATATTTTATGAGAGGATGGAATGATATACAAAGTAATGAAATAAACTAACCAGAACAACGAAAATAATTTATATTACAACAAATAGTAAAAGTAGATAATCATATTATTTAACTGGTAATAGTTGAAGTAAGGTGGGTAAGTATTTTGGAAGTAATCAAAAGACAAGTAGGTAGAATTGGTAGATTTTAGCCACAAAAAATTGAAAAATAAAAACTTTTTAACAAAAAATTAAACCGACGAAATACGGAACTGAAAAGTAAAAAATAAAACTTTTAACAAAATTAAACCGACGAAAAATCAACTGAAAAGCAAAAAATAAAATAAACCTTCTTAGTCTAAATGATAATTGAGCTCCTAAACTAATGTAAGTAACTGATTTTGAGTCGGCGCCAAACAAACTAGCAATTGAATTAGGTGAAGCGTAAAATGATGGCAGCGAGATGCACGGCTGCGTTTTGATGACTTCTTTCATAGATAATGATCTTCGATAATTGTTTGTTTGGCGCCGACTCAAAATAAGTCACTTCTTACATTAGTTTAGGAGCTCAATTATCATTTAGACTAAGAAGGTTTATTTTATTTTTTGCTTTTCAGTTGATTTTTTCGTCGGTTTAATTTTTGTTAAAAAGTTTTTATAATTCTATCTTAACTAATTTTAAACATATATTTTATCTATACTTTACTATTTTAACATGTCTGTTTTATTGTTTGTTTGCTTATATTTTCTCGTCAAATAATCATTTGCATTTTCTTTAGCATTTTATAAATGTATAGATGTTCGTTTTATGTTAACTAAACATCATGACTTTGACCCTGGTTCACCTAACTGTATTTGTGTATTTGCATGATGTATAAGTACAATTCTTTGAATAAAGTTATCTATCTATCTATCTACCTATAATATTTATCTGAACATTGATGTCGTTCACCAAAATTATAAATAAAATTGATCCGAGTATGCTGCATTGGGGAACCCCTACTGTATTTTGCATTATTTACGTTTGGTATGAAATTCCGTTTTCACATTCTTTGTGTTTTGTTATTTAAATATATGAAACAATTTATACATTTCCATTTTTTCTAAGTATCATAACGAAAAAGCTATCTATCAGATATAGTAAAACGTCTAGCATGTGCTTTAGCCGGAGGAGATTTCTGTTGGATATTACAAAAAAAAAATCTTTATTTTTATCGTAGATTTTCCAGTTTCCAGAAAAATATTTCTTTCCATTATTTAATTGAGAATGTTTTAATTTTCAATATAAGGATTATTTTATCATTACCAAACATCAGTACGACTCATTCAATACTAAAGACTCATGTGCAGAAGGAAAAGTGAAATGCATTGCGTATTCTTTTTCCGTAGGCGCCGTAATGCACTCGCAAATTAACCTAGATTCCTGGGAGAAATGCGTTATGTGATGTCTTCCTGAGGATAAATTCGTCAGCTTTGTCATATACAAATAAAACATTTGGAATGCATCGATCATGAATATTCAATACCTACATGAAATATCATTAATGTTTCTATCGGTATACGAATTCCAACGTAACAGATAACATGTATTTTGTTTCCTGGATATTTGAATATTATGATGGTGTTTAAGGGACATTTTTAATGTGAAAGCTCCTTATTATAATGAGTACCGTTCTCTCACAAAAAGCAGACAAAATTGATAGCTTCAATAAATGTTTCAAACACTTGGTAATCAATGCGAAAAATGGATAAATAATTTAGAGATTTTATCGAAGTAAGGTTGAGCTAATGTATGTGCACAAGCATTTCATGAAAAACTATTAGTTTTGACATAGAAGCAATTGATATTTTAGAGTATGTTCAACCTCTTCAAATAACGCATTTTATTTTTCCCCTGAGAACTCCGGGACCCGGGGAAAAAGTCCACGATCCCCGCATCTCGGCCCCTGTGGAAAATGTCCCCGATCCCCCCTCTCGTTGGGCCTGCCAATACAAAATTCCGGAACAAACAATCAAACTTATAAAATGCTCGCTTAAAAATAAAAATAACTGACATTATCGACCATTACCATACTCTCATTCAGGATACAAGAAAAATATTTTGAATAGTCCATCACTTGTTTCCAGTTTTTTAATGGTTTCTGTTGAACAATGAAGTCGATCATTATTATTATTATTAGCTACCTATTATTATTATCAATATTGATATTATTATGTTCAGAAGGTGTGTTGGAATTTAAATCAGTATAGTTGAAAAAAAACTATTGTTTCGTTAAAAAAGTTTCGAATTTTATTTTATTTATCTTCAGAGCCCTGTAACAATGAGTCTTCGTAAGTTGAAGATGTTCAGAAATAGGAAAAAGAACAATTAGAAACAATAAGGCACAGAAAATAAAACATTTCTACTGGATTAAAATATAAAAAAAATGGAAAATCACCAAAAATTAGTTTTTCCGAGTTTGATGCAAATAAAATTCAATACATATACAGAAATTGAAACGGTGTCTGGTAAAAGCAACAGGTGGTGTCCTCTCGGAAATCTATAAACAATAATATCCAATCAGTGCAAGCACCAAAGTTTTTAGACATCTCACTCAGAACTGAAAGCTTGAAAGTAGGAACCGCCGCATATTTGTGAATAATTTTTCCCATAATTTAATATTAGTGTTAGAATGAATAGAAAAGATCGAGTACTTATCAATGGCCATCAAGCCCCGTTAACCTTTCACTCTAACATCACCGTCGACGTGACGGTTTCAATCGAAGATTAGGAAGATGATCTCCAACCATTGATAAGATTTTGCCAAATATATAATACGAAAATGGAAAATTGCGTCCTTGAGAAATACATGAAAGTACTCGATCTTTTCTATTCATTCTAACACTAACATTAAATTATGGGAAAAAATTATTCACAAATATGCGGCGGTTCCTATGTCCTCAAATAGCTCAGTTGGTAGAGCGTCTGACTAGAGATGAGAAGGTCGTGGGTTCGACTCCCGCTTGAGGATGGTTTTTTTCTTTAATTTAATAATTTGTCCAATATGCCACAATTTCCTTTTTCATATATATATATATATATATATATATATATATATATATATATATATATATATTTTTATTTTCACGGAATAAGGGCCTTAGTCAGTCTATGTATTTTTTATTCCATGCCACGTTTCAATTTTTTTTTTTTTTATGTCGAAACGTCGCAGGGAATAAAAAATACATAGACTGCCTAAGGCCCTTATTCCGAGAAAATAAAGAATATAAACATATGTGGTCAAGAAATAAGGAAAATATATATATATATATATATATATATATATATATATATATATATATATATATATATATATAGGGTGAAATCTACGTGTTAGTGCTCTTAAACTTTATGAGAGAGTGTGATATTTGCTTTAAGTTGTTTTTGTCAGTTCTATTATTTATGGTTTTTTGGCATTTTTTTATGTACCGGGTTATTCACTATAAATTACCCACCTCTTATGATCATTATTATTGCCTATAGAAAAAAAGTAAATGTAAAAGTTTTGTGGTTATGACTGAATTTTGATAAAATGCTTTCAAAAATACAGTAGTGTGCAGATTTCAGGGGATAAAAAATATGTTTTAATGGGATACCCTGTATATTATTGAATTTTTGGGATGATATTTTCTTCCTGATTTCAAAAATATACCATATGTTACCCCTATCTTCTACCGTTTTTGAGTTATTAAACGTCGAATAACTCAGACTAGTTGTTACTGTAAATACCTATCCTATGAAAGTTAACATTTTCAAAGTAATCTATGAAAATGACAACTATATTATGTTTGTTTAGTGACATTTCTTTAAAGGAATAATCAAAATGGTTTACAATGAGGAATAAAAAGTTCAAATATTTATAAAAAAAATAGATAACAAAGATTTATTTAGGAAATTCAAATAACATGATTACTCATAAAAGATGTGTCCACCATTATTGTCAATGCATAATTGATAACGTCTTCTTATATTTATTGCATTGAAAATTGCTTCATTATTGACATTCAGATTCTCTACTTCAAGTCAAATCGTGTCTTTAATGAGTTGAATATTATTAACAATGTCTTTTAGAAATCCCCAGAAAAATTAATCCATAGGGGTCAAGTCCGGACTGTAAGGTGGCCATTTAATACTTCCATTAGCTCCTATGCATATTGGGAATACGTTATTCAAATGTTCTTAAACGGGTGGTTGCATCCAAATCATACTGGCAAGCTCGGTTTCCTAAAAATTCTGTAATAGTATATTAAAGTATAAGGGGATAAAAAGGGCTTTAAAACACGCGCGATTTTTCGAGCATGACGGCGCAGGCGGAGTGCTCGAAATAGAGCAAGTGTTTTCAAGACCAGTTATCCACGAATACTTTACGCTATTTTTTTTTATTGGTGCATTTTGAAATCGTATATACTGGTATTATTACTAAAAAAAATAGAAATAAGAACTAATAATGCAAAATGGTTGAATTCGTGATGTGACATCAGTATACCTTTCGTTGTCATGGAAATGAGAAAAACAGATATTCATCTGCAATTTGTTATCAAAGATCAATATTTGTTGTCACCAGAGCTCAAAAATGAATTATTCTAATATCGATTATTTGAATAGTGAGGCAGAATCGCGGTTAATACCGCGAAAATCCAGTGATATATATAAAAAATAATATGAAAAGTTCATCAAATGGATGGAGGAGCAAGAGGTATCACGTATAAATGAACGAGTTGTTAGTAATATTTTATTTGACGTTACAAGGTACTCCTGTCAGATCAATAATCAAAAATTTGTCATTTAGACTTCACGTTTCTCGATTTGTTGATATTGCCATGGTAACTTAAAAAAACGCGGGTTTTTTAAAGTTCGACTTAAACACGCTGAGGCGTGCTTTAAATGGGTAAAAAGGGGCACCAATAAAAAAAAAGAATATTTTCTACCGCTGGGATGAGTATTTCTTGATAGGTGACTCCTGTTAATATATAATCATAAAATATAGGGCCAACAATTTTATTTCTAAAAATTCCGCACCAAACGCAGTTTTTTTCTTTCCGTTTCTTAATTTTTTTTACCAATCTTTTTCTTTCCTTTTTTTTCACGACTTTCGATTTTTTCCATTGAAAACTGCCGTAGAAAAGGATGACTATTTTAGTTAAATAATGGGGATCTTCATTGAAATTTTTAATCATCTATTGGCAAAATTCCAGATTTTTCCTCTTATGAGTCTCTGTTAAAACTTGTACGGGTAAAATTTTATATGGTTTGTAGTTGTTGTTTTTCAAAGTACGTTGGATTTTGGAAAAACTTTTACCTAATTGATCGTCTACACTTTTTTTAAAACATTCAGAATTTTCTAAAAAATAATACGTTTCGAAAAAGTCTATTCGTGAATTAATATGGATAGGCTTATTACCTTCCTGGTTTTCTTGAACTACACGCTTTTTTCTACTGAAACTGAAGGTATGATTCACCTTTTGGTAAATATTTTTGATTGTATTTTCTGACGATACAACACCCTATATTCACTTTTTACAGCACGTTTATTTTTTAACCGACGAAACCAAAAAGGAGGAGGTTATCTAGTGGACGCGTATATTTTTTTTTAATTTTTTTTTATATATGATCACGCATAACTTTTTACTGAGACGTCCGATTTCGATAATTCTTTTTCAGTGGATAGGGTGTACTTTGAAGTTGGTCCCATTTTAATTTAAAAGATGAAATCCACCCCTAAGGGTAGCAAAATGAAGGATATTGATCACTCACCCTCTGAATTCTGGTCCGTTAACCGATTCTATCAGGCATAACTTTGTACTGGGTTCTTCGATTCGGATGATTCTTTTTTAAATAGATAGGGTATACCTCATATTTGGATTTCGAATGAAATTATCCATCCTTACGGGTAGAAAAATAGGGGATAATTGATTTTTCACTTGTGAACATTGGCACACACATATGTAGTTGACAATGACAGATCGCGACTGTCATTATTTTTGTTCTACATCAGTCACAATCATTATATTCTATGAGAGGATGGAATGATATACAAAGTAATGAAATAAACTAACCAGAACAACAAAAATAATTTATATTACAACAAATATAAAAGTAGATAATCATATTATTTAACTGGTAATAGTTGAAGTAAGGTGGGTAGTAAGTATTTTGGAAGTAATAAAAAACAAGTAGGTAGTAATCAGTAGATTTCAGCCACAAAAAATTGAAAAATAAAATTTTAACAAAAAATAAACCGACGAAATACGGAACTGAAAAGTAAAAAATAAAATAAACCTTCTCAGTCTCAATTACTGAGCTCCTAAACTAATGTAAGTAACTAACTTTGAGTCGGCGCCAAACGAACAATCAACGAAGATCATTAAATTACATCAAAAAAATCATCAGAATGTCACCTCGCAACTCGATGCCATCTTTTTACGCCATACCTAATTAATTTGCTTGTTTGTTTGGCGCCGACTCAAAATTAGTTACTTACATTAGTTTAGGAGCTTATTTATTGAGACTAAGAAGGTTTATTTTATTTTTTACTTTTCAGTTCCGTATTTCGTCGGTTTAGTTTTTGTTAAAAAGTTTTTATTTTTGTTGATTTGTATATAACAAGTATATATTTGAACTTTTTCTTCCTCACTGGTAAACCATTTTGATTATTCCATTAAAGAAATGTCGCTAAACAAACATAATATAGTTGTCATTTTCATAGCTTACTTTAAAATTGTTAACTTATGATAGTACAGTAACAACTATAAGTTATTCGACGTTTAATAATTCAAAAACTACCTAACTGGTTTCGGTGTTTCTTTCTAGATGTTTTTCAGAATTGTAAACCGTGTTTATTCTTTGTTTAATAATTTCATCGATGAAGTTTATTAGGTAGTTGTTATTTGGTGAAGTTTTCCTAATTTTTTTTAGACATTCTTGTCTTAACTCTGTTGGTTATACTTATTACTACGCTTTTTTGTGTTGTGTAGGGTGATTTTAATCAAAATTTAGATATTCTCCCAACCAGGTATGTTTGGTGTACCATTGGGTGAGTATTTTTTTTAATGAATGTAAGGTCTAAAAAATTGATTCTATTTCATTTTCTGCTGTAAATTGTATTTTTGGATGAAATGAATTGAAGGCGGTGACGATTTCTTTCAGATTGCTTTCTGGAATAGCCATTATGCAATCATCCACATACCTTCAGAAAAAGGGTAGTTTGAAATTCAAGTTTTTGCTTAGATCCTCCATGACCAATTGCAATATTGGTCAAAAAACGATTGAACATTTTAGTGGTGGTTAGTTTTGGTTGGGACCCATGCATTTTTTCCTCGTATCCATGAAAACGTATAAAACGATTCTTCCCTGACTGAATCTGACAGAATGAAAAACTAGTGCCAAAATGACTTTCTGGTAACAAATATTCATGGGATATTCAAAATCTTGATTAAAATCATGTCTCTCACTTTATGGAACCTGTTTGAGACATCTTTGTTATGTTTGAACGCATTCACCATCATAAATGAAGAAAGATTGTTCAACAAATGTAAGTACCCATTTTATTGCTTTTATGGAATGAGGACGCATCAAGCTTTACAAAAAAAATTATAATACCACTGAAACGTTTCGGTCTGTGTGTTGCAAAAACATATAGACTATATTAATACGTTCATTAATCATGCAGTTATGATTATAACATAAGAAATGAGGATAATGAGATAGGATCACGATAAATATATTTCCAAATATTCTACTGAATAATCGAATCGATCATTTGTGGATATTTCCTTATACATTTTCAACTCACAATCTAAAAATCACTTACTGCCATTAAATGTGCATATATCCTCGTCAAGTATATTGAAGATTTGCATGATAAAATGCATTTATCACCTAACAAGAACAAATTATGCTATGTAGCTTTCTTCAGTAATTTATTCATCAATTATTTGGATCCATACCCAAGTAATCGAGCATTTAGGCAATAAATTAATCAAACTTTTTTCCGTCGGAATATACCCAGCAAACAAATCAGCAAGTTCTTTTTCGTTTCAGCTGATTCTGGTTCAAAACATACCAAGACAAATCTATTGATGGAAGAAGACGAAGCTAAAATGCAGGTCTACAACCTGATCCATTCGATATCAACCCTTTCAAAATGTAAGTTGCTTGCACATAGAAGTTGAAAATTCTACAAGGTTGTTTTTCAGTTCCAGTTATATTCCTGAATATAATCACGATAATATTGAAACTCCTTCTTGGGTCATAGGTGGAGATTGTAGGAAAAATCATGTGAACACAAAAGTGTATACATAAAATGTAATATAATATTGATTAGATATAGTGTCTTGATTTTATTTGAGTAATGATAGCGCGGAAACAATGTTTTTGTTAGAAATGTTTTCCAAGTAGGTCGATAGGTTTAGACGGTTTTTGATTTTTTTGTGGAATATCTTATAAAATATGCATGTATGTCTTCTATTGTCAATAGAATATAAGCAATACGCTTTGTCACGAAAATCGATTATTATTTTTGGACATTCAGGTAACATTGGGGTTTCTTTTCTTGTATTCATGAAAACCTCTATGCATCCGGGAAAATTAAAATTCCGTGAAAATTGCACATCGTTTCCAAGATACGTAGTGTTAAAAACTAAAGGGACCTAAAGACGTGTCAATTTATCGGACGCGAAATAGGGGGGGTGGGGCGTCGGGAAATAAATCGTGACTTATGTAGGCTCGTCGGCCGACTAAATAATTGGGGTCCCGATATTGGATTGTCGGGAGGCAACAGAACATTTTTTTAGTGTCTTGAACGACTTTTTCCTGACGTTAAGCAAAACAGATAAGAAAATACCTGATTATTTCTTATGGGGTTTTTTTAAATCAAAAGTATATTTCAATAGACCACACAATATTGCAGATTCAAAAGTTAGGATAAGGGAAGAAAGTGACCTCTGAGGTCCTACAAAATGTTGTAAGAGAATTTCAAAATCGACTTGCTTATTGTCAAGAAGTGAAGGGCGGTCATTTTGAACATTTAATTTAATTGTAAAATACATTGAAAAATACTTCCTAAACATTATGTGACATTATTTCCTTCATTCTACGTAAAGTATCAACATTTTACATTTTCAAAATAAATTTTCTCAGTTATGATTGCACCAAATTTGAAAAACTTATTATTGCTGAACAGAGAATGAAAATCCCTTTCGAACAAGGTGCCACACGACCCCCCCTCTCAATAATTTTTTTTGAGGGGTTGCTTATAATTCAGAGGGGGTGCAAGAAGGGGGTAATATTTCCATACTGTAAATTGTCAAATTGACAATAGAAATCGACCTGTTTCAGGTTTTTAAACCAATACATAATAACGCTTAAAATGAATTTATTCCATACCTATGGACCGCACTGTATATAGTCAGTCAGTCGTCACATTCCTGGAATTCCATGTTCGCTTCGGAAATCCCGGTCTGGCGCTGCGATTACCAACCGGATAAACAGTGGCGTCGTGGATTCGTAACAATACTCTAAAAACTCACACAGCATTTAGTTTTTCCTGTTTCATTTTAATGAATTCTTGTGGCCCCTGCAGGCATTTCTTGTTCGATATTTATGCGCTTTTTCGGTACATCTATCGATCTGGCGAATTTCATAATTCTACGGAAGTGCTTCCATGAGAGGTGATGATTCAATGTTGTATTTTTCAGTGCGGATTTTTTTAAGAAAGAAATCCACAGATAGTAAATTTGTTGTCCAGATTACGTATCCGAAGAAATTTCCAGCCTATATTTCCTCCTAAATATTGTTTGTTTTTCGGCTTTTCCATTGCTTCTGGCGTGCAGTGTACATCGTCCAAGATGACCTCGACCTAGCCATTGGGATCTATCTATTGAAATTTATCGATCCTGGGAATTTCATAATTCTACGTCAACTTCAACATTTACGGAAGGACGGGGGCGCATCCATTTGAAATGAGATACCCTGTATAATTGCCGAAAAGTTGTAACAAAACAGCTTAGGCAACTCTAGTTGCTTGTCCATATTCGGTAAAATACCCAGCCGAAATCGCGTTAATCCACAACTCCTTTAATGGTATAAATGGTTGCCTACTTTCGAGACGAGTTTGCAAATTGTTTATTAGCGCTTTTTTATGAATTGTGAAAACGGGAGTTCTGGCGAGAGATAAAAAATGCGCTTTTGAAATGATTCCTTTATCTACGAAGGCGTAAAAGGGCCAACAACAAAATAATTTTTTTAAACATTTGAAATTGCCACTTTGAACTGACAATTGTCACTTTGAAGTGACAATTGTCACTTTGAACTGTCAATTGTCACTTTGAAGTGACAATTGTCACTTCGAAGTGACAATTGTCACTTCTAAAAACATCTGGAATTGCCATTTTGAAGTGACAATTGTCAATTTGAAGTGACAATTGTCACTTCGAACTGACAATTGTCACTTCGAAGTGACAATTGTCAGTTCAAAGTGGCAATTCAAAATGATTTTATAAGTGACAATTGTCACTTCGAAATGATAATTGTCAGGTCGAAGTGACAATTGTCAGTTCAAAGTGGCAATTCCAAATGTTTAAAAAACATATTTTGTTGTTGGCCTCTCTACGCCTCCGTATTTATCAGTAGATTTTGAACTTGCAATGCAATGGAAGAATTTTAAAATACCTTGGTATTTTACACATCATAAAAGACAAAATTGTAGTTTTATATTTTATTACAATTGAATAATTCAATAATCCTTTCAAGTTGAAGAAAAGCGTCACGGCAACAATGATTGAGCAATCATTGCGTGCAGCGCACGATTGAAGAAAGTCGCGCTGCTATTGGTCCTCTGTTAGCCTGCAGGTTAGACCAGAAGGCACGCCTTCGGCAGAGTTTCGAACCAAGGTGGTACCCAGAGGGGTGTCCAGACCTGAGATTAGATACAACACTCAAAACCCCTAAATACAGCGCCAAAAATGCCTCTCTGTCTGAGACATTTTCGATCTACGGGGCGGGCGGGTGGCGGGTGGCGGGAAATCTCGACGGTCTTCGCAGAGGCGCACAGTGGAGTATTTGTGGCAAAACCCTAGCCAACAATATGTTTCATGTGTTTTGAAGTTAACACCATTGCTGTTTGACGTTTGACTTACTTTGTAATGGTAAATACTCCTAAAAAATATCTCTATATACCAAAGTTTAGTCACTACAGGGATCGGAAAATTAACTTTTTCAATCTGATTCTCCTGAACTCTGATCCCCGTCATCTTCTTCGAAGAGCTTTTCATCATTTAATTTTTCAGGAGATTCCCTAAACAATTCTTACAAAGCTAGTCTACTTAATTTCTTTTCCATCTTCAGAAGTTGAAAAACTAAAAACTTGTAATGTGCCGGTAAAAAGAAACCTGAGGCTAGGAGCTCCTGGATGTTACGTATGCTCCTAACGTCGTGCATTTGTTTTGATGCTACTTGTCCTTAATTGAATTAACTATAATTACTACAACCGCATTGTTTATAGAGAAAGAAGATTCTCTATAAAGAATGCTACAACCATTCTTCAAAGAAATAGTCAGGAAAATAGTATTTATTTGAGACTATTTTACATGAAATAAATGTTCGTTTTTTAATTTATATGTGATAGTAAAAATTAATAATTTTACTAAACTCTGAATAAACCCGGCTGCGAAAACTAAATTCGCAGTAGCTGAATTACGATAATTTATTATGAGATATCGCGAAGAGATTGCAGAGAAATTCCCCTCAAAGTATGTAGAAATATAGAACTTCTTACCTTGATGTGCTGCAAAACTGGTATTTCCCGTTCTTAACTGGAAGGATTTAGGATACACTCCTCCAAAAAACAAATGTTTTGTGATACAATCGTAAGAGTAGTTTGAAATATCTACCATACTATTAGCTTTTTTAAACTTTGAATGCGCCCGATACTTGAAGGAAATCCATATTAAAGCAAACAAAAGACATTTTCTCTAAAACTACAAATATTACTTATAAGGACCTGAATTTCATAGATATTACGAATAAGTACCTGAACTGCAATTTTTGTGTATTGATGAGGTATATATACCCACCAATCCAAAATGGGTTCTACTAAAACCAATGGGTTACACAGTTATCTGCATTTAATCTTATGGAAAGCTATTTGAATGACAGAGAACAATGCTTCAAAATTGATGAAGTTATAAGTGAAAAAGGGCCCAATTCTCTTCACAATCTATATCAACAGTAAACTTGAATATAACTCCACTGGAATTCCAGTTTGCTTCGCTGATGATACTGCCATACTGTATAGTGCTGAGAGATGGAGCAAACTGTAAACTAAAGCGGAAGGAGACATAAGCTATTCAATTGTTTCAAAAAAAAATACTTTCCATTAACTATGACAAAACGTTCTACTTGCCATTCTCATGCTATGTCAACTCGCTACCCAATTATGATACACTAGAAATCACAGATGACATAGCTATACAATCAACAGAAAAAATGAAATAACTTGGAGTAGTGATCGACAGACACCTGAGATGGAACTTCCATGTCGACCAAGTAACGAAAACATTACGGAGTATTATCTATAGATTCAAGTATCTACGAAATATTTTAGACACCTCGCAAATGATAAAAACCTATTATGCACTCATAGAGTCCCTTCTGACATATGGAATCTTGGGTTGGGGTGGAGTGTAGCACCATCATACTTGAAAAAACTCGATGTCCTTCAGAAAAAGTTCTTGAAAATTATTTTAAATAAACCAGTTAAGTACTTTTCATACACACTATTCAAAGATTCTAAAATGCTAGACATCAGACAATTATATTTCTTCAAAGTGGTTAGTGAGCAATATAAAAACCGAGAAAACCTAAGTTACGTAAATCACACAAGACATAAGGCAAATGCATCTGTCCATAAAATGCTCTTCACAAAAACAATAGTCCAGAGAACTTATAATTACCTTGCCAATCGACTATACAACTATTTACCCCTAAAAATTAGGAGCGCTTCGACCACTATTTCATTTAAAAAACAAGTGAAGTATCTTCTCATTACAGCAATAGATAGACTCGACATGCATCGGTTAATTGATCTTTCGTTCACATAAACTTAGCCCCAAATTTTAACTTACCGTAACTAAAACAATATGAAAAAATGAGCTCATATCGTTTTACTGTGTTGTACTATTGAATATATACCGTTTCTCTTTGTTGCATTCTGTACTTTCTATTTACTACTGCCATTTCCTGATTATTATCTATTCCGAAATAAATGCCGGTGAAAAGACTGTGTTGATCACAAAATACTGCTGAGAAAGCTACAACGATATATGGATGCAGAGGATTAACCATTAAATGGTGCAATTCCTACCTAAAGGGACGGACACAAATGGTCAAAACAGCAGAACTATAAAAAAAGGGAAATTAATTCGGGAGTTCCACAAGGTTCGGTGTTGGGTCCCATCCTTTTTTTTATTATATGTGAATGACCTTAACCAAGCTCAATATCTCTAGGAAGTTCACCCTCTTCGCAGATGACACAACCATACTTTGGAATAATAAAAACACTTGTGAGTTGCACAACATAATCTCTGCCGACTTGGAAAAAGTTAAAGATTGGAGTGATGCAAACATATTACCTTTAAACTTAACAAAAACTAATGTAATATCATTTAGATGCTCACTCAAGAAACTTTTCTTTGAAGACAGATCATTGGAAACAAAAAATAACACTAAATTTCTAGGATTGTTCATTGACCAGAATTTAAAATTTGAGGATCATGTTGAGCAACTCACTGGCAAAATCTCTTCTGGTTGTTATGCGGTTAGAGTGATTTTTAAAGAATTGGGGTTCAACATTGCAAAAATGGCTTACTATGCACTCATAGATTCTCACTTACGCTACGGAATACCGTTTTGGGCAGCATGCAGCCCAACCTTATTTAAAAGTTTACTAATTTTACAGAAAAGGGCAATAAGGTATATAGGGAACCTTAATCCAAGGAATTCCTGTAGAACCTTCTTCAAAAACCATAAAATTCTAACGGTAACTGCATTATTCATACTGGAATCCGTGTGTCTAATAAATAAGCATATATTAAACTTTACTGCGTCTTCTTCCCACTATAACACACGGAACAGCAGACACTCTGAAACTCACAGTGCCAACTAAAAACATAACCAGAGACTCCATATTTTTCAATGGTGGGAAAATGTACAATCATTTACCTCTGTACATAAGATCTGCCAATATAAACGCCTTCCAGTTCAGGAAGTTAGGCAAACAATTTCTATCTGATAGACCTTTTTATACATTGCAGGAATATTTTAACGAAAACTTTCAACTGACTCACTTATATTTATTAATGAAGGTGCATTTAAATTGTTTCTTTTTAATTTTTTATCAATCTATAATATATATATATATATATATATATATACATACATATATTCTTATACTCTATTTATTTTATATCATCCATATTAATTTTTCCCTTTTTTTAATTTAAATTCTGTCTTATAATAAAGCATATTTATTATTATTATTATTATCCTCTGTTAGAACCTTATATAATTAATTTTTTTATAATCTTACATTTTGCATAAGTACCACTTTTTCCTTTCATTCTATATGTACGTTGCAACATATTTTATATCTACACATTATATGACAATTCAAACCATTTAAGAGGGAAAGAACACCCACGCTCTGGCAATGCCTTAGTGGGTTCGTTGTTTGTTCATATCTATAAAAAATTCTGTCTCTTGTCCACAGCTACTCATATCATTTATCATGTCTTCATGACCTTATGTATGTATGTAAACTTATGAATTATGAATAAACTTTATTATTATTATTAAAAGAAACATAGTGGTCGTGGTTTAGTCTCAGTCCCAGTTACTTTTTATCCATTGCTCAAGGAGAATATTTCTCTTCAAACAATATTTTTACACTATTGGCATTGATATGAAAACAAAAAACTCAATTTTTCTATTTTATTGAACACTTATAATCTTTAATTCTAAAATAACCTTAAACCTAATGAAATATTAGAAACTATCACAGATTGTATTGGCGCCTATTCTCAAGTTTCAAGGAATATAAAAATACTGCTTTTTTAATCATTAATCTCGGAATTACATTAATATTTTATCTACGAATATTTACCACAACCTGAATTTCAGAAAACATTGAAAAAATAAGATGGTTATGATGCCACATTAGGACATATATTATGTTGTCTTATCAACACAAAACAAAATGTATCCTTCATCCCCTATAACTTTATCTAGATAACATGTTTCTGCACAGAATATTTGAAACATAAAACTGCTTCTCATATGATTATGATATAAGCTCAACATCTTACTACATAAGTAGAGTAGTGATGGCTTTGATAAAATGATTTCTAGATGAGCTGAAAATGAAATATTTCTTACACTTCTTACATTACTACGCTTATATTTGTATATACATTCCAAAGAGTCAATCTAAAAAAAAAGTACCTGGAATATCGTATTTTCAATGTTACTGAAGAACTAAATGGTAACTTATTAGACAATAAATATGACTTGTTTGAAAATATGAACAGGGTCCTTGAAATCAGATGTGGAATCTACTGCGACTCAATGATAAACTTCAGTCGCTATCTTAATTGAATATGGAATAGAAAGATTTTTCTGTGAATTGAAAAATCGACGATAAAAATGAAGTTATTTTTTTAATATCTAACAGAAAATAACTGCTTCCCCAGCTAAAGCCAAGCTGGACATTGAACTATATCTTATAGATATATTGAAAGGACTCTATCTCAAAGGAAAAAATCTGAAAGTAAAAATTTTATTTTCTATTCCAGTCCTAACCCTTTCACTGCTGGTGTCGTCTGAAGGCGTCATACAGCTATTACAGTTCAGAGCGCATGACGTCCTCAAACGTCATGCATAGAACATTGTTAATTCTGATCAGTTGTTGTTCAGCAGCAGGTAACTTATACCAAAATTAATCAGCAGTGAAAGGGTTAATTAAGAACTCATAGATGAATGAGACAAAGAAAAAATTTTTTCCAGAAATCATTTGTAACATTGATGCAAGACTGGTATCGTATTCACTAGGTCTTCAATTAATTTTTGTCAATGAAAATCTATTTCACGTTTCCATGATCATCAGGAAGTCCGGAAGAATTGGAAAACACATTTTCTAGAAGCAATCTCACTTTGCAAAGATGTAAGAAACATTTTTTTCGGAGGGACACTTTGAAATCCTGTCATGGGTAAAATCTTGAACAAATGTTAAAAAACACTGATTTTAAAGTGTCACTCCAAAAGAAATGTTTCTAATATTTTTCTAATAATTCAAAGTAATATTGCTTCCGGAAAATGTGTTTCACGGTCTTCCTGATGATCTTAGAAGTGTAAAATAGATTTCCGTCGACAAAAATGTATTGAAGACCTAGTGAATGTGATGCCAGTCTTGCATCAATGTTACAAATAATTTCTGGAGGGTGCTCCTCCTTGGAAAAAAATTTTCTTTGTCTCATTCATGTATATGAGTTCTCAACACGTTAATCCCCGCATGGCATTTAACTGATGCCTCACTTCAATGTATCCTTGGGACACCAAGGTATCTGGGTAATTACACACAGCAACATTTGATTTAGCTACTACACGCTTCCATGTCAGTGTTATGGCAAATAAAAACGGCCAGCCGCAAGGGTACATCGCTGTTTACAGGTTGGGAAAATTTTAATGTACAAACAAGTTACATTATTTTTTGTGTTTAAAAACATTATTTTAGCAAATAATCATTTATTTTCAGAAATTACAATCATTGTGACTAAATATTGTTGTAGCATTACGAGTTTTAGAAAAACAAGAGACACTACATTGGAGGCTGTCCAAATTCTATTTTTTTTTGTCCAGACCAGGTGACATCCATGTAGTGTCCATGTAAAATTGACTTTTTGCTCAAATTCAATGGTATTGACATTTTAATTGACAAAATCAGTGCTTCAAAAAAAACGGACCTAACAGGACGATTTCCTCTCTCAACTTGTTAACTAATACTTAATTTTCTATCCCAGGAATAGAATTAAATTTTTATTTCAAATTTTTTTTTGGGTTTCCAGGAAAGTAGTTATTTTCTGTTAGATATTTACAAAAATAACTTCCATTTTTGTCGTGGATTTTTCAAATCAAGGAAAAATATTTCTATTCAATTAAGAATATTTCCCTTCTCAAAATAAATATGACTCTTTTTCACCTTATTACAATAAATGTGGGAATTTTCCAGTTTTTTACGTGTGGAACAAACTTAAACCCTTATTGTATTTCAAAGAGACCTTCAGTAAAGTAAAAAAATATATATTCGTACAAATCTATAAAAAATCTAGAATGGAATGGCTGAAAAACCCAATAAAATTACAAATATAATGGGTGAATTTGTTTCAGATTTATACGTTTCCTACAAGTCGGGCAAGTTTTGGACAATTTCGCCACTTTCTTGATGCAATCTTGACAAAAAATGTGTCCACAGATCGTTGCAGCAGCCACCAACCCACCTCCTAAGACTTCTAAACATATCGGGCAGCTTGGTTTTACTTTCTCCGGGCTCTTTTCTGGGACTTTTTCCTTCGGTTTCTCTTTTTCGGGATTTTTCAAACCGTCTAAGAGAGCATTAACACTGCCTAAAATTTCTTCGGTTTTTGATTTGAAATCTGCCCAACTCTTATCAGGCTCAGTATCAATTTCTAAGGTTGATCCCTCGCAGTCTAAAATTTCATCTACAATGTCCATCAACTCGTCATGTTTTGTTTGTGTTCTCGTCTTTGATTCTTCAGTGATGTTAATCATTTCTTCTTCAATTGGACTCGGTGAATTAGAATCATCCAATCCCATTTTAGAAGTAGATGGTTTATCATCATCAGAATCAGACAATGTATACATTTCTTTGGGTTCTTTGGGAGACTGTTTAACATTGGACTTAGCAATATCTGGTAGATCGTCTTCATCGTCGGAACACAAATTACTAGATTTGAAAAAGTTATCAACTTTACTCTCAATATTTTTCGAGTAGTCGACTTTCACATTGTCGATATCATCGATATTTTCATTGTCAGACTCCAAGTTGATGGATTCAGTAACTTTGGAGGTTTTGGTGGGTCGTCCTCTACGTGTTGTGCCTGCACCACGCGACTTTCTCTTTTCAACGCGACTTGATGCAACATTACGCGACCTGGACTTTTTTGGGGTTCGATTGCTGGAAGTTCTGCGCCTTGAACTCTCGAGAACAGCCTGAAACATCTGCAGAAAATCGGTATCATTATCGGAAGAAATTCCATCATCGGAATCCGTGGCGTAACTTATAGCCATTACTTTAGCTGTACGACGAGGATTCCTTCTTCTACTCATTTTCTGGTTATTCTTTGAAATTACGACTCACGACAGTAAATTTTCAATAAGTGATTCAGTCAATTCAAATTATCGAACAATTGATTTCTGTTGGAAATGGCATATGACATTTGTCTTCAACTATTTCGTTTTTTTGAGCTCGGTTACATACGACCATCTACTCAGTTCCGATTCGACAATTTTAAGTTGTCGGATCCCAAGAGAGAAAACGTTATCTGAGTAGGAGGTACTAATAAGATCTAGTCAATCAGAATCTTGTAGCATTAACGCATCGTAAAGCTCGTCCAGTATTGAAACGACCACTTTGGCCTTCCCCTACCTAACAACCAATTCTTCTCGAAGATGCCCGAACTATGGCTAGTAATATAAATTCCATAGGCGTACCAAATTATTTGGTATAGGCGATACAAGAGAAGTAGAGAACTTACACTCCTATAACTTCTGAACGGAAAAAATATTTTTCGACAAATCTGCCAGAGGGATATAGATATATTTGTATAAGAAAATTTCAATAAATAACTGCATTACCTATTTATTAATCAAACAAACCTAACCTTTCAAACGCTGCATGCCAAGACACTGGTGAAGATTCGTCGTAGCACTGCAAATCTTGTCCAATCGTGTTTTCCCCCTCTCTACCTACCAAACGGTCGTTTCAATACTGGACGAGCTCTACTGTCGTACACGGACATGAGTACAGGTGGCCCACGTAACATACAGAGTTATCCAATGTATATTCAAGAGCAGATATTTCAACGTGAATATGCTATACCTAATTGAATTAAACAATATGACTTGAAATGAAGCATGACATGAAAATATAGCCAAAACTCAAATCAACGAAACAAAACTGTCCAGAGAGAATGGTGGCCATGATATGTCCATATACGTTGTGAAATTAAGGTAAAAAGGTACAATATTTTTAGAAAAATGACAAGAAAACTACTTAGAGATAAGGCATATTATACTTTAGTAGAGTTTTATGACGATTCATATTAATGTTTACTTTATACTTTTAAATGAAGAATTTCATATTCAACAGATTCCCTATTTTAACCTTGAATATCATGTATATACCCACATGCATGCTTGCATGTTCATGTTATTCATAATTTAACCCGTGTTTGTCAACAAGAAATTGTTCTTATGTACAATAAACATATATTTTGATTTGATTTGACGTCACTATGACTCACAAATCATCTTTCATCTCTTTCTATTAGTGTTACCATTGTCTTATGGGGAATAGACTCTCCTACTCAGATAACGTTTACTCTCTTTGGTCGGATCCTTCTTGTGTGGAATAAGATAGTCATGTCATTACTTCTATATAATTTCAGGGCTTCACAATTACAAACTGGACCCCCATTTCTCTTATGGTACCAATTTCCCTGATTTGCCAGGAGAACATGTCCCACCAAGTCGTTTTTATATTATTGGTGGATCAACCACTTTAGTTTTTATATCTACCAAATTTGTCCACCACATCTAAATTTTTCCACTGGCTTGAAGTGATGATGAGTTTGGTGGATAGGATTATTCGTGAGGTTAGGTTTATGATCGAATGCTCATGCTCAGTATTTACTTCTTAGATATTTTTGAAACATGGCTCATTTAATGGAATCCGTTAATTTTTTTTATGTAAATCTGGAAGTTGAAAGGGAAATTATAAGTGTGGAATTAAAACAGCTGAAGAAATTTCCACTGGTGGGTAGCGTTTTTTATCCTTTAGAATAATTTTCCACCAAACTCATAATTCTTGATTTGCCATTATGCATAAAATCAAGAGAAATGCCTCAGTAGGCTGTACTGGGAACTTACCAATATACTTGTTAGTAGCGACTCATATTGGAATTATTTTAAACTTTAAACTTTCTTCCCTCGATAATCGGAAATGGGACTTGAAGTCCAAATCGCTATCTTCCAAATAATTACCAATTATTGAATGTTTTACTGGATGAATCTGACGGTCAGTGCATCGTTTCGCTAGCAAAAGACTACAAAACAGGTCATTTGCACCGCAAGGGAGCAAAGACCAATAACCAGAGAGAGAGAGAGAGAGTCTACAAAACATTTCAAAAATAGAAAACAAAAGTCACAGTATATTATTTAATCTTTGATATTGTAATACACCAACATAACCACTAATGTGGTGGTTGAATTTAGTTCCACCAAATCGTTTATATAAAACTGGTGTATTTCATGAAAATGACGTCATTCTCTTCCACCTCAACCACACGAACTTGGTGGATATAAAAACGCGCCTATATATCTTTTTCTGTTTTTTAAGCAACAAAGCAACTGTTAGTCCTATTAACATAATATCATTTTCCGAGATCATGTCTACAACTTTTCGCTTCGCACCACACAAAACTCCGAATAAAACGTATAGGCCTTTTCAGTCTAGAAAAAAATGTATGCGCATGCCTCAACTTCCACCATGTTTTTCGTACACCCGTAAATATGAAGGTTTGAATGTATTAAAAAAACTCTTTCAATTCTTAATCTACAATCAGTTCTACAGTTTTAATTGATCTAGACTAAGAATAAAATAATAACAGCCATACTAGCCATATTTACTAATTTTCATTGTTTTCCGTAAAAAACTGCCTTACATTTTTCAACAGAGATGTTATAGTGTTCTACGAACATGATAAGGTTAACTATAAATCATATGAAGATTTTTTTGGTCCCTTATATGAGCCGAGAATGTTTTCAGAGCAGAAGGCAATGTTAAAAAGGGGAACATACAGTTCTTAAAATACGTTTTATTTGGGTTGGGCGTAGGTAGCTAAGTCGCAAGAGACATAGAACAGCTCTGGTGCACAAAGCTCCAAAAATCCTCAAGGCTGTGGGAAAATCAAGATGTGGTGGACAAATTTGGTAGATTTAAAAACGAAAGTGGTTGACCCACCAATAATATAAAAACGACTTGGTGGAGACACCACAATTACACCACCTAAGTTGATGGATATAAAAACGCGCCTGATAAATATGACCACTAACGATACGGTTTGCCTTCGGGTTTGCAAATCGAAAGGCCTGCCTTCCGGTAAACTGATCGTGTATGGCGGCCTTTAGACCCTCAGAGGATGTGATGCCATCTCTTGGCGCTTTAGGCTAACTCCGCAAATTGAATTATAAAAACCATAGATAAATTTTAGTTTTTCTATGATAAAAACTGAAACAGGGAATTCATAAAAAATAACCTCCACTTTAATCCAGTTCCATTTATCGTTGAATCAGACCAGGATTCTCAATGTTCAACTGCTGATTCAAAAATGTCTAAACCAACTAATAAATCAATTCTCCCTTTTAGTAAAAAAAATGATCAGCAACAGGACGAGGTAAAATCGAATCAAACCTTTTGCTATTTCAGGCTGTAACAGTTGTAATTTCACTTACAGAAACTTCTAGAACCTTTCAATTACATACTCCAAGTACCTGGTAAAAATATAAGGTCCAAACTATCAAGGGCATTCAACTATTGGTTACAAATACCCGAAGAGAAGTTGAACCAAATCACTGATATTGTCCAAATTTTACATAATGCAAGTCTACTGTAAGTTCGTATACATTTCTGTTACAATCGTATGAATTCCTTTATTTCAGAATAGATGATATTCAAGATAACTCCATTCTGAGGAGAGGAATTCCTGTAGCCCACTCGATATATGGGGTTGCCAGTACTATCAATACCGCTAACTATTCCTCGTTCATTGCCTTAGAACGTGTGATGGATTTGCATCATCAGGAAGTACTAGTCTTGATGGAAATTGCTTGAGAACATATTCAGTGCCGGTACGGCAATATTTTGGGGTGCAGCGACATTCCAAATGACAACTCTCTTTCAAGGGATTTTTTTCTTCCCTGCTGGTTGTTTTAGCCAGTCGTCAAGGTTAAGAGGTAGAACAAAACTACGGTGTCTTTCACTGTACTTCGCCCTGTAGTTGTATCATATCCTACAAGGTGACCCAGGGCTGCGTGCAAGCTCCGTAACTTTTTTCTATTCCAGCTATCGACTTGTTTTTTTTTAAACGAACAGACGCACTCTAAAAATATTTCTATTTATATACAGGATAGCCAAAATACTACTAAGTTCTGTTTTTTAAACGGCAACTCCCCATTTTTGGATTTGCCACTGAATTGTCGATATAACGCACCCAGGTTTCTAGACTTATCTGCAATAGTTTTGGACTTATGTCAATTTATGTGTCAAATAGCGTCGTGCATAGACCCACAGAAAAATTCATAACTTCAGAACAATTCAAGCTAACTCAACCAACTTTTTTCCAGTTGATTCCTTAGGCTTTAGCGCATTTTTTTGAGATGCAAGCGAACTTCGATAATCCATTGCCTACTATCAATCACACACAACTGTGCTTAATTGCCTAAGAATTATTATTCCTATTGACAAAGTGTTGGGGGGGGGAGTAACATGAAGTGGAGAGAACCACTGTGGCCAAATACCTATCTGACAAAATTCAGAATGCAGCTGATTCACTTCAATTCATGGCAAATATACGGATTACAGATAGCCTCATACAAACTGATACTATCTTGTGTGAATTGACGGTAACCATGAAAATACATCAAAAGCTCTTGTGGAATTGATAACATCCCAATAAAAATAATTGAGAATATGCCAATTTTCACGCTGGAACTATTAGTCCAGCTAATCAACATTTCCTTTGCAGCAGGAACCTTTCCAGATTTTCTAAAAACCTCCATTGTAATTCCCATCCATAAAGGAGGGGAAAAACTTGATCCTTCTAACTCCCATCTCACTTATACCAGTTCTAGGAAAAATCATTGAGAAATTGATAAAAACAAGACTAATGAACTTCATAAAAAAAACAATATTTTGAATACCGAACAATTCGGGTTTCAGCAGCAAAAAAGTACAAGGGACGCAGTGTTCACATTCCTCAACAAATTATACACGGAACTGAATCAGGGGGTAGTGAGTGCAGCAATATTCTGTGATTTGTCGAAAGCCTTTGACTGCTTAGACCACAAAATCATGCTGCGCAAACTACTACTCTATGGATTCAGGAATCAGAGCTATAAGTGGGTACAGTGCTATCTGAGCCAAAGAACGCAACTCGTCAAAACCCATAAGTTATCAGCTAGTGGTGCAATACGATGCGGTGTTCCTCAAGGATCGGTGCTAGGTCCAATCTTGTTTCTGCTGTACTTCAATGACTTGGCCAATATTACAATCGACGAACAGTTTACTATATTCGCAGATGATACAACCATCTTATGGCATGACAACAACATTGATAGCCTTCAACAAAATTACTCGAGATATATCAAAAGTTAAAGAATGGTGTAATTCTAACTTACTCGCCTTCAACATCAATAAGACTAATTGTATAGCATACCAGTGTGCCCTACCCGATATCCCTCTAGGGGATGAACTCAGATCAATTATTGATCTGAGGGGATGAATCAATAGCCAGTGTGAGTATGAACAATTGGGCAAAAAGCTTTCATCAGGGTTTTATGACCTGCGTATAGTGGCCAATGAACTGGTTACAGCATCAGCTATGTGTCAAATTTTATGACAGCTGCCTACTCAATTCCTTTTTTTTTAAACCAAAATTTCTTATTTTACAACCAATCTCGCAAATTTTACAAAGTAGGCCTCACATACCCTATATCGACAAAGAGCTCTTGAAAAATGCCATGCAATGATGCTATAAAATATAGGGTGTTGCATTTGAAAAAGACGAGTTATTGCCATTTGTCATTTTCAAAAAATCAGCAGGAAAAAAGTTATCTTGAATGGTTCCGAAGTTATGAATTTTTCTGTGGGTCTATGCACGACGCTATTTTGACACATAAATTGACATAAGTCAAAAACTATTGCAGATAAGGCTAAGAAACCCGGGTGTGTTATATTGACAATTTAGTGGTATATCCAAAAATGGAGGATTGCTATTAAAAAAACGAACTTAGTTGCGTATCTTATTTTGGGGCATCCTGTATATAAATAGAAATATTTTAAAAAAACAAGTCGATAGCTTGGATTTTAAAAACAATTATGGAGCTTGCACCCTATATCCAAGGAATATACTTATTATTGTTATTAAATGTATTCCGGTGTTTTTTTGAATGATGGAGCCTAAAGCGATCTCCTGACCTGTCCTAGAACTGGCACTGAATATATTTCAAATCGTTTGTTAAAAATTAGCCTTTTAAAAATATTTCTTTCATGTAAATATATATTTAAGGCAATATCTATCGCCTTAGAACAAATTCTAGAACTGTACAGAGGGCAAGGAATGGAAATATATTGGAGGGACAATTTGTCGTGCCCAAGTGAAAAAGAGTATAAACAAATGGTAGTTAGAAGTGAGTACATTTAACTACCTTCAATGCGAATTTCTAACAAATACATTTTCAGAAACTGGAGGCCTTTTTATGTTGGCTATAAGGTTGATGCAGCTCTTTAGTGATAACAAAGGAGATTATACTAGAATAACAGCAATTTTGGGACTTATTTTTCAAATTCGTGATGACTATCTGAATTTAGTTTCTACCGAAGTAAGTTCAAAAATCAAATATTGGTTCATATATACTTCGTATCACAATAATGCTTTCACTTTGGATTTAGCCCAACAAAAATGTCCTTTTTGTTTTCAGTATATGCAACACAAAAGCTACTGTGAAGATTTAACAGAGGGAAAATTCAGTTTTCCAGTAATTCATGCAATTCTTAGTCAGCCACATGATAATCAAGTCATTCGTATCCTTTTTAATTCAATAATCCCATATTAGAGCTTAAAGAAAGTCCTGTAGTTTTGACCTAATTTGAGTTGCCTGCTAGTCCTTTGAAACTTGGCTGATCACAATGAGGTCATCCTTGTGCAGACCAGACAACAAGTTAATTGATAGGCAGACTAAAGAGCCTAGTAATAAGAAAATCTGGATATTTTCATTACAAATAGTGATACATTTAGTGGTCAGAGAGAAAGTTAATATTTCAATTCGATATCAAAACGTTGCTAAGATATTCATCTTTACACTTGTTAAGTTGAATTTTCATAAAACCAAAAAAGTGAAGCAAAAATTGGATAAAACGGAGATCTATTAACAGTGCCTTAAACTTTTTATGGTTAGTTAAACCTAACCATAAAATATATTAACAGTGTGCCTATCATAGTTCAAACAAATCAAAAAAATTGTTTCAGTCTGGCAGACATTCTCTTTCAACGAAAATAAATTAAACTTTTTTTTACCACAATGCTGATGGAATCCGTACAAAACTTGATGCTGTTAACTGTTCGGATTATGATGCTATACTACTGTCAGAAACCTGGGTAGAATTCTCACAATACAATAACATTCAGATGTGACAAAGAACGGTGACAACGGTGATTACGGTGTTACTTAAATCTCTATCAATGGAATAGCATTCATAATGGTAGAAATATCTTCTTAGGCCTAGTTTTCTCAAACAGATGTGATATAACAGTCAGCTTAAAACTGAGATCAATTTCTTGAGTCTACCACTCATCAATCCCCTCATTCATTAGACATCATTACAATTACTAGCAATCCAATTGAATATCATGAATATTTTGATGATTCCAAACATGCTGACTTGGAACTTATAAATGAATATCTCACTCATGTGGACTGGCATATACTCAGATCTTACAAATATATCAATCAAGCACTTTCTTATATCTATGAAGCCTTGTATAATACCTTGAATCTTTATATACCTCTCAAGTACAACCATCAAATTTCTTTCCATGGTTCAGTACTCAGTTATGTTGTTTAATAAGAGAAACAAATATTTATCTCAAGCTTTTCAAGATGAAGATTATTATAACTTTTGAAATTTAAGAGCTTAATGTAAAATAGTCAGTCAGATTTGTCACAAAAATCATATTCAGCATATTGAAGAAAACATAAATGAGAATCCCAAGTATTTTTGGTCACATGCTAATTCAAAAACCTACAAAATACCTGGATAAATGTATTATAAAGATATGATTGGCTGCATTGGTGAACAAATACCAACTTGTTATCGTGTCAAAATTATTTTCTCTCAAAATTCGAGTATAAAACTCGGGTTGACTCTACCTACACGGACCTTTCATAGAGTCAACCATGGCAGCCTGGACAGTTGCTGAGTTGGTTCGTCAGTCTTCTAAGTACATGAAAACATTGTGGGAAAGTGGCTGAATGTATTTTGTTTGCTATAAAGTTAACACAAGGTTCACACTCTGGACCACTTCTCTTTAACTTATTCATAAATAACATATCACCTTCAATCAGATATTCACAATTTTTGTTATTCCGTCCTTTGAACTCATTACATGATGCCAACCTTCTGCAAAATGATGTTACTTAGTTTACTGGTGTCAGCTCAATAAGATATATGTATCTTAAAGAGATTGATTCTCGTGGTGATTAGATTAGTTTTCACACCAAGCCATTGCAGCATAAGTGATGATTGGTCTCACTATTGCTGTGTACATCCACTGCAGGGTTTCCCATGAAAGTTTCTTCTTCATGCTTGTTCCAGCCTAAATTTTCAACCTCGGTTTACCCATCTATTTCGATAGTCTTGAGAGTGAGTTTTCTTCTCCTTGTGATGACTAGGCATATTTTGTAGTATGTGAAATATGAATAACTTATACGATCCTGCGAAGTATTCAATCAATTTCAGTGATAAATGCCCTTAAAAAAAACAGTGTTTATGTCTCGGCAATACTGTGAGATGATTGGGAATACTGTGATATGCATAAATAATGTCATGTAGTGTGTTTTTTGCTATGTTCCAGTGCGACTTAAACCAAAAAGTAATTCCTTACCAATCCAGGTTTTGTTATGTTGTTCTTGTTGTATTTTGTTCCTACTCTGATAAAGGAAAAGTGATTTGGCCAAGTCCTTCGCGTTAGGGGACGCATCTCCTCAAAAAAATAGGTAATTTTATTTATGTTTCTATTTTCTCAATTCTTTTGGTGGGTCTTCATGTTGTGGCAAATCACGCTGTATAATCGTTGTGGTTACTAAGTCAAATTTGTTGTTGTTGAATATTATTCCCAGATCTTCAACTTTCCCCAGTCCTCTAGTTTGATCTTATTTATAGTGTATTCTATTGGGAGAATACACTTTATTCGAGAGAATGACACAGACTTGCAGTTTCCCTCATTCAACATTAGATCATTCCTTTCACAGAAATAAATAATAGAGTAGAGTTTTCTGAAGATTAAAACTATCGGCCTCGTCATTGATGGTTTTGAGCTTCAAATCATCTGCAAATAGTAATAATGTCGAAGGTTTTATATGATTACCTATATCGTTGATGAACATTACAATTACTTCAGGTCCTAATATTGAGCTTTGAGGCATACCTAAGATGGGTCTGAATTATTTCGCCTTTTTTTGTTGTATAACACAAGTTGATCCCGATCCAAAAGGTATGATTTCATTTATCAAAAATTAAATCAAAGTTTCATGATTTACTTTATTAAAAGCTTTTGCAAGGTCTGTATAGATGACGTCTAACTTTTTTCCAGCGTCGACCGCTAAATCATTGATAAAAATCATAAGATTTTATAATGTGGATTTGTTGCTCACAAATCCGTGTTCCTTACATGGTATATCTTCAATATGAGTATAAAGCCCATAATTAACCACTGTCGACAAAGCAATATAACAAACACCTGCAATGAATTGAATCTTTTACTTAATTTATTTATGACAGTTGGAAAAATAATCATTAGATAAAATATGTAAGTGTATCATATAGTTAACATTCCAAGTTTTCCTTTACCAACGTAATAAGATATTCTTCGACAAAGAACGAAGGAAATTGAAGTAAAGAAATACTGTGTCTCGTTACTGGAGAAGTATGGTAGTTTCGATTACACAAGGAAGACTCTGAAAGAATTACACACGGATGCCAAAAACGAAATTGAAAAATTGGGTGGTAATCCATACATGGAGGAGTTTCTGAGTTCTCTTGCTAAAATGTGAAACCAAAAAGTAATTTCTTTTGTAAAATATGTTTCATCTAAATTGTATTTTTTCAGTGTTATTGTGAAATCCGTTGTCTGCTGAAAATGTATTATTTTGTATCTTATTAATATATTTTAATTATCATCAGGATGTGTTATTTAAATAAATATTCTAGATCAGAGAAAGAAATGAGGCTACTCTGAAAATTGAAAGGGTGAGTTTATCAAACAAAAATATTTTATTCTTGTGGCCTTTTCGGATTCACTTGAACTGACATCATCGTTGTTAATTTCAAGCCTGTATAGCATTACATTTTTTTATTCCAATCATGATTTCAGTCAATTAATTTGGCACAAAAGAGACTGTTTCGAGATTTTTTAGAAATGCATTAACTAAATAGTAATAATTTCTAGATTTCACAATTAGTGCAGTGTGGTGAGTATTAATAAAAAATTTACTGATCTAAGTGAGATCTGGACATTAGTGTAGTGTAGATTTTAAATAATTCTCTTTTAATTTGTGTCATCAATAATTATGAACAAAAAATAATGTAATGAATTGGTTGCCTAAACTATATACCAACTGTGAAAATTACTCCCGGATAACGTTTTTTTTTTAATTGCTATCAGAAAAAACTGGACACTATATCTTTTGTCAACAAATACTCAAAATAGGTTTTCCTACACACACAGATTGCAATTCCCTCTATTTTATTATAAGTTTAGCATGGGCAAGGGGAAATATTGAGGTAACTCCAATTGATTTATCTGAGTTCTGAGACGAAAAACATTTTGAAATTTGTGCTGTAACGTATAAAAAAGATAAACGATATACTGTTATAAATTGTTATAGATCTCCTTCAGGAAATAGTGATGTATTTCTGGATAGATTATGTGAATAAAACCCATGAGAATATCATTCTCTGTGGGGATTTTAATTTTGACTTTTTCAAAAATAACAAATTTAATGAGTTATGCAATATTCTATCTATTTTTGGTCTAACCCCAATAGTGGAATAGCCGACACGAATAACATTGGAGACATGTACTACTATTATTGATCAAATATTTGTAAATTCGAATGGTTGAAACTTTTATTCCGATCACAGAACAATCTTATATGAATTTCCATTGCATGAAAACAATCGCAGGGAAAGCCATGAGATGAAACAATACTTCACACGAGAAGCTATAAATAATTTTAAAACCGTTCTGATGTCGGAGAGTTGGACGGTTCTGTATGAAATGAACAATATAGATAATGCTTTCGATCATTTTCATTCAGTATGCATGTATCATTTCAACAATAATTTTCCAAAAAAGAAAAAGAAAAAAAGAGATAAAAAGTATTGGATTACTGAAGAAGTTCGTTCATCTAGCATACAGCTCAGTGATCTTTATATACTGCAAAAATATAACCCACTGTTCTCAGATGTATATCGTACCTCAAAGAAGAAACATAAAGCCTTAGTAAAAAAACTAAAAAGGAACATTATCAAAACAGGATTTTTGCATCAGAAGACCCTGCAAAAACATGCTGGGGGGTGATTGCGGAGTTGTCAAATAAATCCAGAGTTTTCCAAAAAATAAAAATGGGAGATGAAATGATTGAGAATCCCTCTAAGTTGGCAACACATTTCAACAACTCTTTAGTTACAGCTCTAAATGATTTGGTATCTCAACTAGACAAAAAATCATAAAACCAATAGCAACATACAAATAATTTAATTTAAATTCAATTTTTCTAAGTCCATTTCAGGAAAATGAGCTACTTTAGTATTGACAAATAAGATCAAGAATAAGTGTTCGACAGGACCAGATGAAGTTCCCCCTTTTTTAATAAAAAAAGTGTTGAAATCAATAATAACACCTCTCACTTTTATGGTGAATTTGTCATTCACAAATATAATCGGAATAATTTAGAAAATTACAGACCAGTAATGATACCTTTCAGTTTTCAAAAAGTATTTGAATACTCTTTTCTAGATCGTCTTATAATTTGAAATTATAACCGAAAACCAACATGGTTTTCGAGAATCAAGGTCGACGATAACGGCTTTAGTTTCCTTTTATAGTACAGCAGTAGAACATATTGAAGAAGGAGAAAGTCCTGGTACAGTATTTTGTGACTTGAGCAGGGCTTTCGATTGTGTAAATCATGCGAAGTTGGTTAGCAAAACTGGAAATATTTGGTATTAGAGGGGTTGCAAATACGTGGATTTCATCTTTCATACAAAATCGTACAGAGTATATCAGCATAACCCAAAACATTGACAGCAAGTCTCAAAATTTTAAGTCACAATCGAGAACTATTGAGAGGGGTGTTCCCCAAGGTTCAATATTAGGCACTATACTATTTATAGTGTTTGTGACAGATATTGATCAGAATATCAATTCAGGCAAGTACACTGCATATGCAGATGATTTTTCATCAACAATAGCTCAGATATAGAAAAGGTAGACACTAATGTAATGAAAAAAATTACCAGTTATTTCAATGAGAATGACCTGTACTTAAATTTAGACAAGACAACTGTATATAGATTTTATAACAAACAGAATACATGTAACCCAATAGAAATCAAAGTGAATGACAGGCCTGTATCCAGCTCTAATGGGACAATTAAATTTCTAGGGCTTTATATTGCTGAGCACTTTGACTGGAAAGCATAATGTGGACATATTATTTCCAAGCTTCACTCAATGAGTAATTTAGTCAGGAACATGCGTACTATTTTAACAAGAAAACAAATTAATAATTCTTTATTCCGCTCATATTGACTCTCAACTTAGATACAGCATTTTATTGTGGGATATGTCAAACTTTGGTATATTGACGTTACCATGTGTGACGTTACTATATATGAAGCATGTATGTATGTTTTCTGAAACAAAAATAAATTCACTCTTAATGATGACGTGCACAATTATCATACGAGAAAAAAAAAGAAATACATTTTCGAATGGTCCGTTTAAGGTTGAGTAATCAATCTCCAAATTGCATGGGCCCTAGATTATTCAATAATTTTCCACCTCAAATAAAAATTAGTAATAGTTTACATGTAATAAAATAATCATTGTAACAGTTTCTCTTAGAAAAATGTTACTACTCAGTATCCGACTATCTAAATAATTGTATGTATTCTGTAATTTTTTTAATATTTTTTATGTTTTTAAGTTAGTGTGTATATTTTATTAGTGTAGTGCTGTGACAACTTTCAATACAATTTTAGGATTGTCAATTAAGAAAAAAAAAAGAAAAAAAAAGAGTAGTGAAATGGCCAACAACAAGCCCCGATTTTATTCACTTTGATTTTTTTGAAGGCCAAGTTGAAAACCAGAGTTTATTCAAACGATATTGCTGATATAGGATATCTGATAAGTAAGAGGTATATTTAGTAGTTATATCACAAGTGATGGATATTTTTGTGTCAATATTGTTGTAGAAATTCACGAAACCAAATTTCTTTAAAAATTAAATAAATTTGGTCGAGTGGTATTTTTGCAATATTGGCGGAAAAATATCAAAGTATACTCTACCCAAAATATGTGATAGATAGTCATAGTGGTATTATGTACCTATTACAAACATACACTGGTGTTACTTTCTCTACGTTTTTTCGAATTTCTTTCTAAGTAAGTGTTTCCGAAACATCATTTTTTTAATTTGACAGTGACTATGACATCATTTGACAGTGACTGAATTATTTTGATAGGTTTGATATAAGCAATGCTAAATACCTGTTTTATAGCAAGTAGCGTGTACATTCGCGAATATACAAGCAACATGATCGTATATTCGATGATATTTGGGATTTGATTGGTTATATAAATGCATTTGGTTGACTAAATTAATTTCGCGGTATATAATCAATGAAATAAGAGATTGATTTTTAATGGACTAGTCGAAGGAGGAACAAACGTTTTACCACAACATCTTCACAATTTTGGATAAAAAAAATAACGTTTGCGAATAGATTGCACCACAGTATATAATTCATTCATAAACATTCACAAACAAAATTAATATTGGATTAGTTGATGTTTTTGATGGTATTCATGACTTGAAGCTCAAGTATTCTCATGGGCCTGATGGTATACCGACGGCATTATTGAAAAACTGTATCTACACTTTAACTGCACCAATACAGTTTCTTTTTAGCTTATCTCTCTATAATGGGCATTTTCCGGATTACTGGAAAAATAGCTATATTACACCTATATACAAAACAGGTAATAGGGAAAATGTAACAAATTATAGAGGAATTTGCATTCAGTCTGTTATACCTGAGTTGATGGATAAACTAGTAACTTGTCGGTTGACCTGGGCCTGCAAGAATATAATAATTCCACAACAACATGGGTTCTGTTCAGGACGATCTACTATGACAAATCTTATAACATATGAACAACACTTGTTACATGCCTTGGAGAAAGGTAACCAAATAGATTTTATCTATACCGATTTCTCGAAGGCATTTGATAGGGTTAATCATTTGTTGTTGTTGGAAAAACTGAAAGCTCTAGGTTTTGGTACTGGTATACTAGATTGGATAAGAAGCTTCCTAACACAACGTTTTCAGTGTGTTAGAATTAATAATTACATGTCAGAAACAATTCCTGTAGCTTCCGGTGTACCACAAGGATCACATTGTGGACCATTATTATTCAATCTATTTGTAAATGACATTGGAGATTGTTTACAGCATGCAAGGTTCTTACTGTTTGCAGATGATTTGAAATTGTATTTATCAGTCAGTGATGTCTTAAACAGTCTGGTTCTTCAGAACGAATTAGATATTATATATGATTGGTCCTCAACAAACAATTTGTACCTGAACATAGAGAAATGTCACGTTATCACAATCAAAAAATATCCTTTACTATGACTATAATATTGATGGAAAAGTACTCGACAGGGTAAACGAAATAAGAGACCTTGGGATTACTTTAGATCAGCAACTGAACTTCAAAAGACACTTCAATAATGTTTCTGCAAAGGGAAGCAAAATGTTAGGATTTATAATGAGAAATGGTAAAGAGTTGTCATGTAATACCCTTAAGACTTTATATTGTTCTTTAGTTAGATCAGCACTGGAATACACCTCAGTTGCATGGTTCCCATATTACAGATGTGACATTGAAAAAATTGAAAATGTTGAAATTCGAATTCTAAAGCATATATCTTTCAAAATGATGACATATCCCAACTTTAATCGTCAAAATACATTAAATAATCTTAACTTAACTGAACTTACCACACGGCGCTTTCAACATGATATGACATTCATTTACAAACTACTATCAGGAGAAGTCGACTGTCCTTATCTTTTAGAAATTATTAACTTCAATGTAAAATCTTATGATACAAGAAATCCTCCACTTTTTTGCATAAAAAATCATAGCACAAACTATGGTTACAACACACCGATGTCTAGATGCATGAGATGGTTTAATAAGTATAATGTCGATCCCCTTATAAACTCATTGAGAGAATTGAAAAAATCTATTAGTGACATAAGGTTAGACTAATAAACTTGTAAACTCATTGAGTGAATTGAAAAATTTCTTAGTGACATAAGGTTAGACTAATATTATTGTTGTCTTATAATATGTATAATATGTAATTTCTTAGAATAGTAGTTCACTGTAAAAATTGTAATTATATTGTTTCTAATGGTGAATCCGTAAATAAATAAATTTACATAAATATACGCGTCGACTAGAGAACCTCCTCCTTTTTGGTTTCGTCGGTTAAAAAATAACTCTACGTCAATATGATAAAAGAAACATAATAAGAGTTTGGTAACAGTAAACAAGTACAGCACTGGTGAGAAACAATTAAACGACAAAATCAAGAGAATTCGGATGAACAAAACGCAATCACAAACTTTTAAATCTTGACATTTATTACGAAAAATTAAATTAAAAGTAGGTAATTGGTGTTTTTTTAGGAATTGTCGAAAATTAAGCGAATAAAATATAGCTAAAACGTTAAATGAGTGTGCAGTTACTGTTTTGGTTTAAAACGTTATAGTTCATATCAATTTACAGTTTCCTGGAGTGACGTTCCAATACCACCTTCGAGGGACCATATCTCCTGAAATTATTTTTTCCGCACAAAAATGTCGATTGCTTTACAGTTTTCATCATGTTTTAAAGCACCTGTGAAAATTTCGTCAAAATCCGGACTGACCCCACATGACTTTTTCCATTTTATGAAATTCAATAGGCGATGATGGTTTGCGCATATATAATAGGCGAGATCACTAATTTCTGGAAGAAATACCACAATGTCCAGAACGATGAAAAAGGTGGTTGAATTTTTTCAATTTTTTTGTTGTAATTTTTCAAAAAAAAATCCAAAGAAATGTTCCTGTTTGAACACTGCGGAAACCGCGCCTGGATGTGACGTAACAAGTTCAGATCTATCGCCGGTCGCAGAGAGACTAAGATAATTACAAAGTTGCCAAGCGTTATTCATAATATTTTTTTACAATGTGAGCAGGCCGAAAAAATATTGACATAACAGTCGGTATACATACATATTATTCGAAAATAACTAAATCAAGAACAGCTATCAAATGAGAAGTCTTCATTTCAATATAACACATGCTGACACAAGTTCTATTTCATTCGTAGGATGAAACGGAATAACATTTACTCGGAAGTTCCTCAAAATAGTGACACTGGCAACATGCCTATCACCGAGAGTGCGAGGAATTACAGCGTTGCCAAGCGTTATTCATAATATTTCTTTACAATGTGAGCAGGCCGAAAAAATAATGACGGCACATAGCACTCGGTATACATACATATTATTCAAGAATAACTAAATCAAGAACAGCTATCAAATACGAAGTCTTCATTTCAACTTAACACATGAACATGCTGACACAAGTTCTGTTTTATTCATAAAAAGAAACAGAATAACATTTCCTCAGAAGTTCTGTAAAATAGTGACACTGGCAACTCGGGAAAATGCCAAATCATTGGAATTATGACGTCAAAAGAAGCGGCAATAACGCTGTGTTTGAATCTCTCACTGAATTTGAGGGTTCTAGAGCAGCGTTTATTCGAACATTACACAATAACTTCTAGGAAAAACTATGCATACCTAATATTTTATCACTATATTTCAACTTCAAGCACATATGAAGCAAATTTGTGAGTTTGTGATCTCGCCTAGTATGAATATGGCGATCAAAAGGATAAACATTCTCTATTGAATAGATTTTTTTTTAATTGATTCCACATCTGATTTTATGAACATCCTGTTCATATTTTCAAACAAATCGATAAAATTACGTTTGATACAGTATTGAAAGAATTCGAAAGTTATTGTAATCCAATAAAAAATCTGGGGTTATTTAATTTAAATTTTTTCAGTAGAGATGAATCTACACTGGAAACGTTCGATAAATATTCAACAGATCTCAGAACCTTGATAAGTCCTTGTGTTATCCAAGATAGGGAAATACTTTTACGTAATACAATTATTTTAGGAATTGCCAATAAAAAAAAACTATACTACAATCGAAATACAAGAGATCTTAGTAAAATATCATTTTTTGCAAACCAAACGCCAAATCCAATTGGAAAATCGCTAAAACTGTATAACAACGAATTTGAATTCAGGTGAGGATGGAAAATTTCACAGAAGAAATCGTCAACAAATCAAGTTCTATAGAAGTGGTTTTCATCAGGCGCAAGGGTGATGCCAATCTTTATTTCAATCCTTTGTTATTCAACGATATTCCTATGGGAAGTGGAGTAATAAACACAGAGGACGTAGTGACAAATATCTGTGAAAGGGGAGTAGGCATAAATGAGTTCCAGAAAATCAGAATAATTCGAGATTCGAGCACCTCGCGCCGATTAGATCTTTAAATGTATTACTTTTTTTATTTCTTGGTGAGGGCATGTATTATAGATTAAAGTCCATTTTTATTATACAGTGAGGACCAAAAGTCCGTCGCCTCATGTAACTTCTTTATTTAATATATTCCAAAAAAAATTACAACAGTTCTAGGGTTTCATTCGAACTCTTTAAAGGTTTAAGTTTTATTTATACAGGGTGTCCCAAAAAAGTAAGTGCAGCGACTAGGTAGTTTATTTTAAAAAATATAATTGAATTTTTGGAAATTCGTGAAATTCTAAAAGAGTTTGATGTCCGGTGTTATATCACAAAAATGAATAGTTTTGTAAATTGACAAATTGACATTTTTCTTGGAATTAGTTAAAATTAGGTAGGTATAGGGTATGCTACATGAAATCTGCTTAGATTTTTCGTAGAATAAAAATCGAAGTTTATACAGGGTGCCACATTTATTTATACAGGTTGTCTAAAAAAGCGCAGCTTTTTTAGACAACCTGTATAAATAAAACTTAAGCCATTAAAGAGTTCGAATGAAACCCTACAACTTTTGTGCTCAACATTGTTTTGTAATAGTAAAATAAAGAAGTTAAGTGTTTACACTTAGGAAAACTGTCATAATAAATCATAAATTTGTCAACTAAAAGTTATTTCGAAAGCCTTTTTAATAGAATACAACAGTAGGCCAGTAGAGATAGACATGATTTTCCCAAAATTTAATAATAATTACAAAAGTTTCAAAACTTCAGTGGAGTGAAGAGGACTTTCATATGATATGTAGTCTGATTTTGCAAGCCTTTTTTCCGAACGGAAGATGTTGAAAATCAGGATTATATGAATTTTCACATTATTAGCGCGGTAAAATTTACAAAAGTTCTACAAACTTTCGAAGTTTTGATAAATAGCAATTTACATCCTCTGATAAATTTGCAACCACTCAAACAAAACGGAAATGTCTGTTTTATCAAAAAAAAAAATGATGTTAGTCCTAATTTTCGATGAAAATTCCAAAAGTTCTGCAAACTCGAAAAAATAACTGAAATAATGTTCTTGACAAGAGTTTTAATTTGCAATCTCTTGCGTCAAACGGAAAACAATTTTTTTCATCAAATTGATTTTTTTTATTGAAATAAGTATCGGAATTATTATAAAAGTTTTCAATTATGGTTGCAAGTGAAGATGTCCTGACGTACAATGTTTTCATTAATTTGCAACCTGACCTGACCTGACCTGGAAATGAGGGTTAAATCAAAAAAAAAAATATTTTCGTATTTGTACTCTACCAAAAAAAGCAAAAGTTTTGCGAATCGGACAGACAACTCATTTTACCAATTGGTGGCAATATAATAATTTAATTAAAAAAGATTTATTTTTGCAACACCTGTGTTATCCGAATGATAAAGATTTTCATTTACCTAATAAATGGCATTCATTGTGTTACGAAGTTAACTATCGACCAAGAAGAAGCTCGTCAACGGTAGGTGAAATCCTTCAATGTTGAAAGCTAACGTTTTCGATATGAATTCAAAACATCATATTACAATTAGGAATTTGCATAAAAAATACTCTGAGTACGTTTGATGGAGGATCGAGATCTCTCGACACATTTTCATAATTTTCTTGATTTATTAAAAAATAGAGGAAATATTGAGTTTTAAAAGACACTCGTACAGTTGTACATTAGTACGATTAACCTACAACTGTGTTACGTCACAGTGTTTTGTTTACAGATTAATGAATGCACAGCAGTTTAGTAACATAATTTATTACTAGAATAACAAATAGATTGTCAATTGTATTTTTATGACAGACAACTATATAACTAAAAAAACGATGCACATTCATCAAATAGTCCTGGAGCTACAACTGAAATAGAATTGCCTACCAAAATGTTTTTCCCTCTTTATTTTCAAAATTTTTATAAATCAAGAAAATGAGTTCCACGTGTCGATTACATTTCAGTCCTCCATTCAGATTCAATACAATTTTTCATGCGAAACCACAATTGGAGTAAGAAAGTCGAGTGGAAAGGTAAATTATAATTTTATTTAATTCCAGAAATACATACCTACCTGTAAAAATTAAATTTGATATTTCACAAATGTTTATTTTTCGATGTCACAATTTTTTATTTTTCAGCAACGTTTCTGTTTGATGATGAAAATTATATACTTGCGAGATATACAATCGATAACGTTTTGATGTCCTTACTTCCATAGAGCATCGATTATTCATTTTAAAATCTCGCCGATTGCTATAAAGTCATGTTGTGACAAGTGAAAATTTTAAATGAAGAATGATTGCATTTCGTTTCTAATGTGATGAAAAATTAATGTCTTCCAATAGTCTTTTAGCAGAATTTTGTACTCTTTCGATTGTTGCATTCGAAAATATTAGATTAAATTTAAGTCGCTGATTAACCGAAAACAGTGATTGCTTCAGAGATAAATAATTAGTTTTAAAGTTTTCAATGGGTACCTAGGTAACCGTATCATTCTTTGGATGCAATTTCAATCAACCAGTACAAAATATAACAGACGCGATGGATAATCAAGTATTTAACTGGACAACTGTAGACATATGTCGGTCTAATATATATCTTAAACCTATTTGCACAATATGTTTGCAATTTATGGCCAAATTATAAAAAAAACAAATCAATTACACAAAAAAAATGTTCCGTTCAACAATGACGGTGGCACATCTCTTGTGTCACGTAAAATATCAGTGGTAATTTAAATTGCAATTTTCAGAACTTTTGCAATTATTTCAGAAGTTGTAAAAATGCCAAAAAAATATATTGGTGTATTAATAGGTTCCATTTTTCATATGAGGTTGCAAAGTTACATATCCTCTGAGACCGATATTCTCTTTATTTGCAACCACAATAAAAAACTTTTGTAATTATTTCTATGCTTATGAGTATTGAAAATGGGAGCTTCGATAAAAGAATTTGATAAATAAATGATTGCAAATGTACGTGAATATTTTAAACTTTTTTCCGTTCACTTATCCAATTTGCAGAACTTTTGTAATTTTTTTAAACAAATTGCAATTAAAAGGTTAAACAAATGACAAAAAACAAGGTTCCGTAACTTTTACAAGCTTGCACACTTAATGCATGTTGTAAAACACCAGTACTATACTGCCGCCAGTAGAAATAAGGCCGTAAAGTCAAAAGTTATAGTTTTGAGATAATGACAAAAACGTTTAGCGTTCTCTGCTGCAAGGAAGAAACATAGTAGGAACAAATTTATTCATGTCAATAACAAATCTTATAATCAATTTGATATTTACAATAATCAGTTTCTTGAATTTTATTATTTTCAATACTTAAAAGACACTTACGGCTTTTTACAATATTTCGCTTATCTTAAAACATAACGGGATACGAAGTATAAAGGCCGTAACTGAGGCTCTTTGGTGTATTTGGGCTTTGCCGCTATTAATATGAGTGAATATTATTTGACAGATAACGATTTCTGGTATATAAAATTATATATATATATATATATATATATATATATATTAAATTTGAATTTCCTAACAATAAACTATAAAAAAAGTCTCCACTTTGTTCTAAAGAACCACACCCCAAAAGAGGAAAAAAAACAACCTACTTTATAAGATACATGGTTCAAGAAACCCAAACTACAAAATATATAAATATATATATATATATATATAAAATGGCATGTAATTTGTTTAAGAATTATTCTTTCTTCATATAAAAATGTAAATAAAACTTTCAGATCTTTATTAACAAACAAATTATAATAAACATTTTATTCCAAAGAAACATTCAAATCTGTTATATTTGTGTTCCCTTCAAGTTCATTCCAGAATTTTATTCTATTAGCTGGCATTAGTGGACAGAGTTTTTCCAAAATAGTGTCTTTTTTGGATTGCAAAATTCCCCTAGGTCGATTTCGATTAAGTGGTTTTGTTATACCACGCTTTTCTATTTGGGCTTGAAGAACTCAGTTTATGATCAACACCATCAAAATCATTGTAGTAAACGAAAGTATGCTCGCCTCGTGTAAAAGATCCCATTACCATATTGTTAAGATAGGCCCGTGGTTTTGTTTTTTTCAGTTTGTACTGTGAACTGAAATCTTTCCAGTCTGAAAAATGAGATGGAGTCATGCTAATAACATCCACTTTTCCTGAGTTTGCCCGTTGTACTGCTTCATGAAAATCATTGAAATCATATATATTACCACTTTTCTTCATGCTAAGCTCCACCTGATGGTGAAAACTATCGGCGCTCATGGAAGTATGACCAGCTTGAAAATACTTCAGGTGAATTTTATTCGCAGCTATTTCAGAAGAGTTTACGATATATGTTAAAAAACTGAACATGCACCAATTTTTATTCTGTGCCGAACAGTTATCTAACCAGAGGGTTACAGTTTGTGCGTCTCTATTTTTCAGAAAAAAGGCATGGAAGCTACTTATTATGTCTTCCTTTTTTCTTCCTGCAATGCCTTCATGCCAGATGGCTGCCACAGCATTCAGATGTTTTTGTTCTCCTACAGGCACAAAGCTTTCGTTGAAAATAACAATTCTTGGAGTAAACAAAACAATTTTGTATTGATCCATGCGTGGAAGCATGATTACCTTTTGAAGGTCTACGGAATAACACATCATTTTTTTATCCTTCTGAAATTTGTCTTTTTGATAAGCAGCTCTAGCTTTCTTTACTTTCTCTAAATGGCCAGTTTGTTCCTCACATTTCTCGCAGTTTGGCTGAATATCTTTAGAATGTTCGTGGAAACTAAATATCCCACAAGTTTCACATTGCTCATGTCCAAGCTTAGTGAAGGAAATGTTCATATTTTTCAGAACATTTCTATATACATCATATGAGCACTGATCATTTTTGTTTTTATTATTGTAATCATTCCACATAAATTTAATATTAATGTCTTCAGGTAAATATCTTCTGTCTGGAGCATGTTCCCTTCGATAATGAGAAATAGACGGATTGAAGGATTCAATATGTATTCTGATTTTCTTATGATCTAATTTTGAAGTTGATGGTTTTCTACCTACAAAAATAATAATAAGCATTTATCAAATGCACCGAAACAACTTACCTCTCATATCACGTTTGGTAGACAAAAGGTGGTTCTGTGAGTTCTTCAATGCATTTTGCAACACTGTATCATTATTATATTTGAACCCCAATGTGGTAAGGAAAAACGGTTTACAAACTTGAGCACTAGTACCTTCTTCATTTTTCAAATAGTAGAAATAAGTATTTGCTCTTGACGAATTTTCAGTATGTTTCTTAGGAATTTGTCTCTGACACTGGCCAACAATAAAAATTCTCTGTTCTGACCAACTCATTTTCCAAAACTCATCATTGATTTGTTGTCTTCTATTTTCCGTTATTTTGTCTTTACATTTCCTTATACACTTATTTGTACATGATGTACATTCTTTCAGAGCATATGCTTGTCTTTTCTCTTGTAATTTTAGTTTTTTTCTTTCGCATTTTTTTATAGTATTTGTTTTGCGTTTCCTTGGATATCCTTTTTTGGTTAGCAATTGGGATTGATTAGGAACCTCAGTTACAGTCTCAACTTCATTTACAGATTGTGATTCCCTGAGTGTGTGGCCATCATTTATTTCTGTATTGATATCTATATTTTGTTCTAGTGGTATAACAATATCTTGCAAAACATTTATTCTGGGCATCATCTCATCACATTTGGTTTCCACAACATTTTCAATTTTATTAATGTCTGTATCCAAAAATTGATGGGTTTCAGGCATATTTATATGATAACCTAGTAATTAAAAATGACTATAACAAAAAAAATACTTAACACTTTGCTATAACTCACCCTCAGTTATGTCATATTCATAATTCACATTGGTCAACTCAGTAAGCTCGGGTTTTTCTTTTTCATCATATACGGCCTGTGTATCTATAAAATCCAAAATGAGAAAATGGAGTTACTTTATTAATTTTCAACATCTTTTAGGATTTCCCATGATATTTCCCTACTTCTAAGATATTTATGGACCTCACAAATCAATTTAATATTATACTGAGAAGGTATTATCTTACCTCCTGAATCACTTTGTATTTCCAAATTCCTTGCCATTAAAACCATTCTTTCACTTCTTGTACTGAATATAGTTTTTTTCATTGTCGCTGATATAGCTGTATTATAGCTGATTTAAAAAGGAAATGTATCCAACAGAGCAATTAAATATTGGTAACATTCACTGTGACACACAACGAGGACTGAAATTGCAATTTCTTGTCTGTGCCTGTCTGTCGGAATATTCTGTTTACTTTGGGTTGGATCCTAAATAATTAGTAAAAAAGCCGTAAGGTGAGCTTCTTCTCAACTATACGGTGTTTTAGCTTCGGATGTAATAGATGCGGCGTTCTTGCTTCCCGAAACGATGACGTCTTAACTTTACGGCCTATTTCATTTCACTTTTAGGTATATTCAAAATGATTTTACGGTATTTATACTTCGTAGGAAGGTGGAAAACAAAAACCAACCTATCTAGCCAACAAGCAAAACCACCAAAGTTGGACTTTACGGCCTTCTTTCGACCGACGGCAGTATAGGTATGCCTAGTTTGCAGAACGTTTGCAATTTTCAGTGCAAAAATAAAGCATTAAAACGTTTTTTGCAATTAAAACAATGCTCCGTTCATCACAGACTTCTGCAAAATTTTATAGTTTGTTTTCATTAATGCACTAACATACCATTGAAGTTTGAAAACTTTTGGAATTAATGTTAATTGATTGTCTATACCTTCTGGCCTACAGGAAGATATGTATATGTATGTGTCACCGTGTTTGAGAAAGCCGCATAAAAAGTAAGATAACGAAGTCACCGACACGCAAATAATCAAAGCTAACATCGAATACGCGAGTTACAAGCCCATTCTTCCTGTCCATCGCGACCATTGTAATAGCCCGCGTTTTCAGTGTGCTCCATTTTCCAGTGTTGTTTATCCATTGTTGAAAAGCACGCCGTGCCTCTAACGGAAATGCAATTGTTAACATTTGAAAGCGGGGATACGCAATCGGAATCAATCCCAGATGGCTTCGTCCGTGACAAAAGAAGTGCGAGAGGCTTTCCTAGCAGGTCCAGGTGTCTTTCTGCAGGAATGTATCAAGAGATATTTCTTTTAACTCGCGGTATCGAGGAGTACCGCTTGGTGGAGGATGCTTCTTGCGGGGGTTGCGCTCTGAAACGGTCCAACGCGTTGCGAAGGAGGGCCAGGAGGCCTGCGGCGACGAAGGGTTCGACCCTCAAAAGGGCGCAAAGTGCCAGAAAGAACTTTGAAAAATGTATTGAACGATGTGGTATGGAGGGTGAGGTGAAAGGGGGGCGCAGTTTAATTGGGTGAGTATAGTATATTGGTTAATATATATATATATATATATATATATATATAATGGTTATATTAATTTCTATGCACCATTTGGTTATATTAACTTCTCAAATAATATAAGGGAAAAAAAATAAAAATAAAAATAAAAAATAAAAAATAAATACATTATGACTATTATAACTGACTTTTCAGAACATGTAAGAACTGAATAAAGCCTGAAGAAGTCCCCGATCAGGGACGAAACGTTGCAATAATTGATTTGAAATATTAGATATATCCTACCCAGAATCCAATAACCTAAGAAAGCTCCGCCAAATATATATATATATATATATATATATATATATATATATATATATATATATATAGTGTGACCCATTTAAAATGGAACCACCCCTGTAAAATACGCATTATTCAGTCATTCTCAATTTTTTTTTTTAATCAAGCATCAAAAACTGTATCTTGACACAAATTTTCATAACTTTGGTTTCATTTCCAAGGCACTCTATGGTTTTTTTTCTTCGCTAAAACCGGCAAAACTTTATTAGGCAATTTTTGTTTTGAAATTTGACTACACCACTGTATTCGTAGTTGTTATAAATGAAAATCATGAAAATTTCATAAAAAAATATTGGTTAGCAACGAAGTTACAACAACTTTAATTTTGGAAACAAAGTATTTGATATTAATTTTCATTTAGATTATAGACATTTTTAAAATCTGGCAACACTGCCGATACAAAGTAGAACACCAATGTATTTGTACAGCGAAAATCCGAAGTCAATAGCTCATTCCGTTCTACAGTTATAACTCCTGAAAGTATGGTAATGTGAGCGATTTCTGGTGGAAGCGATTTTGTAATAAAAATCTAACTACGCCACTGGATTTGTGAATTATATTCCCTTAAAATCATTTATTTAAGTTTAGGTTATAAGTGTATTCGAAAATAAATTCATTTTCAAGTTATGCAGTTTTCAATAGCCGATAAAAACGAAATGAACCGAATCAAGTTTTAAAGTATCAAAATTATTTATTCAATAATAAAACAGAAAGCAGGACAAAAAAATGTTCCTTTTAAATTCTGCAAAACTCAACTAAAACAAGCTTTTAGAGAAGGTGTCAATAATTAGAGGAAAGCTGAACTAATACATTAGGCATAGGTATTGTACTAAATCAATAGTAGGCTGTGATTTAGTACACCACAAATCGCTCACATTACCATACTTTCAGTAGTTATAACTGTTGAACGGAATGAGCTATTGACTTCGGATTTTCGCTGTACGAATTCACTTGTGCTCTACTTTGTATCGCCAGTGTTGCCAGATTTCAAATATGTCTGCAATCTAAATAAAAATTATAATCAAATACTTTGTTTCCAAAATTAAAGTTGTTGTAACTTCGTTGTTAACCAATATTTTTTTATGAAATTTTTATGGTTTTCATTTTTAACGACTACGAATCCAGTGGTGTGGTCAAATTTGGAAAAGAAATGCCTAATAAACTTTTGCCGTTTCTGACAAAGAAAAAAAACCATAGAGTGCCTTGGAAATGAAACTAAAGTTATGAAAATTTGTGTCAAGATACATTTTTGAGATTGACTAAAAATTGCGTATTCTACAGGCGTGGTTCCCTTTTAAATGGGTCATACTGTATATACGTAGACAGTGTCCGGCATAAAGTTCGCAGCATATGGAAAACTTTTTTATTATTTATTTCTCAAAAAAAATCATTCGTGATAAAAACATCTGCTTCATCCCAAACCTGAATTGCAAACACCAAAATTGAATTTTATACGACCCTATACGAGGGAGATTGAAAAGCATGCTTTGTTTTCAAAATAATATGATCCCATCACTTTATTTCTCACAATAGAATTCAAATTCATGGGGAAATATTGTTCTAAATCGAATGTTGATCCAGAAATTCGAATCATAGCCACCTATGACCAATTTCATTTTTCAACTTTTTTTCCCATTTTTTCCTCATCGCCCTGTACAACATGAGGAATATTATGCTAGACGAATGGTATATTATTAGATATGATGATATCACTCTCTGAATGTTTTCTCATTCCTCCCTCCCATCGGAAAACCACATTAATTGAATTATGTGACGGAATTTCACAAAATCTTGCTGCAAATAGTAAATAAAACTGAATTGTCTCCAAGGTATGATGCCAGAATGCCAATTAATTTATTTTCACAATACAAATAACATTTGTTGAAACAAATATGTCCTATGCTTTATTCTACGTGGAGTCCTCCATTCTCAATACACTGCATAGTACGGCGGTGCAATGCATCATGAACATTTCTTAGTATCTGGGGAGCTATTCCCCGAATACAATCCCTGATAGTATTCTCCAAATGACGTATATTTTGAAATGGTCTTCTTGAATATACCTTCTGTTTGAGATATCCCCATAAGAAAAAATCCAAAGGAGTGAGGTCCGGTGACCGGGCGGGCCAAGCGTTATTGGAATATCTACCAATCCATCGATTTGGAAATGTTCCGTTTAACCACCTTCTCACTTCTAGCGTAGAATGAACGGATGCACCGTCTTGTTGAAAATACATTCCAGCTCTCATGTCCAGAGGAATATCATCTAAATAATCGGAGAGAAACGTCTGCAGCATTCTTAAGTATCTGGCAGAATTCAGTGGTTGTCTGAAAAATACTGGTCCAACAATAATGTCATTAAGAATTCCGCACCAGACGTTAACTTTGAAGTGATATTGGTCTCTACATTGTATCCTGAAATGGGGATTATTATCTGCCCACCACCTGCAATTCTGGGAGCTGACTACCCCATTTGAAGTGAAGGTGGACTCGTCACTATAAAGATTTTTTTTCGAAAACTGTCTATTATCTTCCATCATAGACTGAAACCAGAAACAGAAATCCAAGCGATTATTCGGATCTCTCGGTTGCAAAGTGTGTATGAATTTTGGTTTATACGGTTTGAATTTATTATTACCTAGAACTCTTCTCATTGATCGATCGGACATACCAAGATTTTCTCCTCTTTGCGATATAATGACATTCTTGGATTTTCAATCGTAGACAGCATAATATTCATAACAGTTTCTTCATTTTCAGTTATCGGTCGTTTATGTGTCACTTTGTATTTTTTTGAAACCGATCCAGATTCCTTGAATGTTTTCAAAATTCTTGTAATTGTCGAATTATGAACGTTTTTACCTGGATGTCTTTCATTAAAAATATTGGCAGTGTCTCTACAAGTATGGTAATTGTCACCATGTATCATTACAATCTCCACTCTCTCCTGTATATTTAGTCGAGCAGCCATGTTGAATTGAAAAACTACTGAAATTACTCTACAGATTTGTTTGTTGAGTTATTCTTGATGCGTCAAAAATGGTTTGTTTACAATTAGAAATTAATTTGTTTTCAAAGCCAACTGTGATCGGCAAATGTTCTGTATCTCAATCATTTACAGTAAAATTCAAAGAACAAAACTATGGAAGCTGGGTATTGCTATCGAAGCCGAATGTAACAACTAACAATATTTCGAAATTCATAAATGATACGTGAATCAATTTTTGGATCAAAACCTTAATTTTGTACGTTGAATGCCGCAAAAAAATTCAATAAAATATTGTAGATGCTTTCCGATGTCTTGCTTGAAAAAAAAACTATAAAAAAATTGTCATATTTTACAATTCATGATTGTCTTAAAAGATGTTATTCGTAGTGTGAAAATAAATTCATTTTCATTCTGGCATCATACCTTGGAGACAATTCAGTTTTATTTACTATTTGCAGCAAGATTTTGTGAAATTCCTACAACAATTAATGTGATTTCCGATGGGAGGGAGAAATGAGAAAACATTCAGAGAGTGATATCATCATATCTAACAATATACCATTCGTCTAGCATAATATTCCTTATGTTGTACAGGGCGCTGAGGAAAAAATGGGAAAAAAAGTTGAAATATGAAATTGGTCATGACTCGAATTTATGGATCAACATTCGATTTTGAACAATATTTCCCCATGAATTTGAATTCTACCGTGAGAAATAAAGTGATGTGATCTTATTATTTTGGAACAAAGCATGCTTTTTTAACTCCCTCGTATAGGGTCGTATAACATTCAATTTTGGTGTTTGCGGTTTGGGATGATGCAGAGGTTTTTATCACGAATGTTTTTTTTTGAGAAATCAATAATAAAAAAGTTTTCCATATGCTGCGAACTTTATGCCGGACACTGTATATATATATATATATATATAGAAGAATCCTTTTTAAATTCGGGTATGCAGTCAACAGGGATATGGAAAGAAAGTGTACTCTTTTTTCTATTCAAGCTTTCGAGTCATTTATTGTCTCTTCATCAGGAACTCTACAATGAATTAAATTGAACATTATAAGATTTGAAAACAAATGGCATATGTGTTTACAAAGTGAGGTTAAATCCTTCACTTGCAGCAATTTATAAAATACATGTCACAACAGACAACACTCTTGGTAAAGTCATATAGAAACTGATCAAATTGATCAAGATTACTTAACATAATGATAAATTTTAAAATTCAATGGTTTATGGAGGTCATGTTGGATTAAAGCAGTGGTGACAAATGAAAAATGAATGATTATTGAAGTATATGAAGTTGACAATTGACAAGACAAGACAACTTCATATACTTCAATAATCATTCATTTTTCATTTGTCACCACTGCCTCTTGAATCCAACATGACCTCCATAAGAGCCCATTTGGAATTTTAAAATGTTTATACACTTATGTTTAAGTAATCTTGATCAATTTTGATCAGTTTTAACTATATATGACTTTACCAAGAGTGTTGTCTGTTGTGACATGGTATTTTATAAATTGCTGCAAGTGAAAGGATTTTAACCTCACTTTTGTAAGTACACATATGCCTATTTGGTTTTCAAATCTTATAATGTTCAATTTAATTCATTGTAGAGTTCCTGATGAAGAGACAATAAATGACTCGAAAGCTTGAATAGAAAAAAGAGTACACTTTCTTTCCATACCCCTGTTGACTGCATACCCGAATTTAAAAAGGATTCTTCTTTAACTTAGACAGTCGTCTAACCTCCACAACTATATATATATATATATATATATATATATATATATATATATATATATATATATATATAATAAAAAATATTTTTATAAAATCCCGAAACACGTAAATTTTTTATAATGAAATTACATCTTGCGAATAACCCCCTTGAAGAAAAGTTGGCACCCCCAAATTTTTAAATTGGAAGTAGGGGCTTGTGATATATCACTTGGAAGGTATTTTCATTCTCTATTCGAAAAAACTGAGGTTTTCAAATTTATTTGCAAACATTTACAGAAAAAAAGACATCCTATCGACGAAATTTGCTACAACAAACTAAAAACTAACTAACGAATACAGTTTTGTTGATTTGTTGAAAATATAAACAGGATGTTCATAAAAACCGAAGGTTTCCTTTTCAACTGTTTCGTTCTTGATAATAAAATAAAATGAAAAATAAATCAATTTTAATGTAGATGTTTAAAATTAATGTGTCGAAAGTCGTAAATAAATATGCCTTCCATAGTTAATCAATATCTGACCGTTATTCGCTTGGTTTAACATACTTTTCACATATCTCTTCAATAAGAAGTGTAATGGCGTAAGATCAGGTGATCGTGCTGGCCATTCTAGCGATCCTCGCCCCCTATCCACCGATTTTTGAAGTCGACAATTAAAACTCAAAATAGCATATACAGAGTGACCAGAAAATAGAAAAATTGATAATTGATCTAAGAGAGAAGTAGCCTTAATAATTATTTTGGAGCAAAATGAAATAGACAAATGTTATTTAGAACTGAAAATGACATCTAAGTTTGAATTATTTCCATGTTACAGTACTAGGGATGTGAGACAATACCTAAATAATATTTTAAATGTATAAAAGTAATCGACAGATGTTCGGTTCCTTTCTGGTCCGCTTGGTGTCCGGATCTGAACCCTCTCGATTATTTTGCTTGGGCTACTTGAAACAGAAAGTATACCAAGATCAGTCATTTCATATATCATTTGGAGACGTGAATAGGGGGAAAAATCACTTTCGACATGATTAGAAAGGTATTGCGAGAATTTTTTTCTTCAAGAACCCCTACCGGTATAGAAAGGGAAGTGGATATGTCGGGACAATTGTACAGTGATAGCAAAGATAATGCAAATGTATTATTTTAATAATTGCTTTACTATAATAATGAAAAATAATAGTTATTTATTATATCAAAATGTGAGTGTTGATTCACGAGCGACGAAGGAGCGAGTGGATTAATTCGACGAGCAGGTAAAGCCTTTTTACCGCCGTGTGTAATATTCTATTTTATTCTTGAGCGGAAATATTTAACAAAAATTGATAAAAAGGAAACCAGTTTGAATTATTATTGGGAGTCAAATTGGCTTAATCGCTGTAGTATTTTCGGTTGTTATGGATTTTGTTTATAGCAACGCGACTTGTTTTGAAGAAAACGAATAAAATGATGAAGATGTTTTGCCAGAAGAAATTGAAGCTGCAGATGCGTCACAAATATATCTGCAAAACTGCAGTAAAGAAACGAAATAAAGATCATGTTTTAATGGCAAATAAGTGATAAATAAATACAAGCTTGAGTTGCATATTTAAATGTATTTTTTTGTTATTTAAAGAAATGTAAAAAAATTATAGCCATGAATTTAAAATCCGATATAATTTCAGATTCAAAGTAAAATTTTCCCATTCCACTTTGCTCTAAACTATAACTTGAGAGCACTTTTCTCTCAAGTCAATTATACATTTTTCTATTTTCTGAATAACACAAGATTGGTTCTAGATGGCATCTCAAAAGTGCGTAATGCAATCATTCCATCAGGTATAACATTTTTATCGATTACCTTTCAAGTAGCCTTATAAAAAGAAGTCTAGCGGGGTCAAGTCTAGTGACCTTGGGGGCAGGTACGAACCTCCCTATCACTTTTCCTTTGAAATTTTGCAGAAGATAATCTTGAAATTTCTCTTACTTACTTACATATTGTGCCATCAGCGTATTTGTTGACGTCTGGGTAGCCCATATTAACAAAAACAACAAAATTAGTGTGACTTATTCGTTTCTGCGAATATTGTTACGGAAATATGTGGAGCCCGCCCCTGCGTTTTTTGTTACAAATGAGAAGTTGTTTACGACCGGTGACCTAGATTCGTCAACCTGGTCGACTGGGAATTTTGATGACAAACATCGAAATCTTCTGGAGGATTCGGCACGCGACAGACGAACAATGTTTCAATAGTTTTGTGCAGAGAAACAACATAATTCATATTAGGTGAATTCTGATTTAGTGCAGTGCGATCGAATATTGAATTAACGGATCAAAAATTAATCGAACATACCTATTTTAAGAAAAACTAACCCCAGTTTCCAGCGAGCACAAACATACCTGGGAGGGGTGAAAGTAGTCTATGTTCTCAAAGTGGAGTTGCATGAACGAGGGAAAAAAATATTTTTTATCTCAAAGTCTTCCCCCATATAGTCAAGTACCGATTGTAAGTGATATGGCCCTATTGAAAAGGGAAACATTCTCAATTGAATATTGAATAGAAATATTTTTATGTTAATTGAAAAATCCACGATAAAAATGAAGTTATTTTTTGTGATTATCTAACAGGAAACAACTACTTCTCCGGCTAAAGCCACGCTGGACATTGAACTACATCGGCTAGATATATTGAGAAAGGATCATAACTCAAAGAGAGAATCTGAAAGTGTAAATTTGCATTTTTATTCAGATTGTTATTTGATTTTCTATTCCAGTTTTTTAGTCATTAGTTGATCTTTTATCATAATGACTAAAAAACGTAAAGCTAAGGCATTCATAAGATGGAACTTGTTGCTCTCGTCCCAATGATTGTCTGATTATCAATTTAACCTCAATGTTATATCTTAAAAAATAATTTCCAGGTAAGCTTTAGACTTCTTGTGTTTTTAACGTTTATTGATGTTTTTACCTTATTTTTAGCTACTTTTTGTAATACCACTGAAGATGAAGAATGCATGCAGTCTTCGAAATGTACATTTGGCAATAAATATAAAAAAAATGTGGAGGAAGACTTTGAGATAAAAAAATAAAAAAAAATCCGCTTTTCCTCATACCTGGGAGGTTTTGGGATGTTTTGAAAATGTAGGCATGAGGATGTTTTTTTTTGAGACGCAATATGCACTTCCCAAAGAGGACTTTAAAGGATGTTGGAAGTAGTGTACTTGTTTTTCAGTGCATTTCTTGGTATGCCTACTGAGAGGCATTGGCTAAGTCAAAAACATGTTAACGTGTGGATGTTCTTTCTAGACATAACATAGTTCGCCTTGAGATTCATCCCAGATATTGCATATTGAATTGAATTATTGTCCAGTTTCATAATGGTTCTCGACAAAATTTTTTAATACCTTGATCATTTCACACAACAAAAAGTAAAAAATTTCGTGTGAATTGAATCTTAGAATATTTATATTTTTCGACCCCTCAACATTCTTATATTTTCATTAGCAAAAATATTATTCATTATAATAAAAACCAATGTCCAAATGACCTATCCACTGATTTTCTGCTTTAATTTTAAAATTCCCGCTATGTTACATTGTTACAATTTGGCCATCCAGTGTGGTAAACCTGCTAAACCTCGCAGAACAACACTGGACTATCTGGCACATGGATTACTGAGAAGCATTGGTTGATTTTTTTTTTAATTTTCAACTGAGAAAAACGTGGAAAGTGGTGAATGTTTGAAGTGTAGTGAACATTACCAATTATATAATATACATTTTTGATATCACTGAATAACTAAATAAAATAAGTATGACATGAATGAAATGTATTAGCATATTCCAGAAACATAATATAACCTCAAAAGCATAGAGTGTGTATTTTTTGATAGGGTTTTTAAATCTGTAATGACATGTTCAAATTGTATCATTGAAGATTCTTGAAAAAAACCACCTGTTTTCTTAATACATTTTTCCATTAGGAACTTTGTTAGTTTTCATATTATGGGGAGTTGGAAAATAAAAAACAACTCCTCATGTTTTCCAACAGACTTATGCGAACTTAAATGTATTGACTCTTCAAATAGAAGAATTCGGTTTGTGAAAAAACTGAAGAATCACTGTCATATTGCAATTGTCTTCAAAATATGTGGTTAGTATTTTTCTAATTTAATATGTTTCATGAGATGAAATCTTAATTTCAGTACCCTAAGAAATATAAAAGCCATGGAAGTAAAAACACTTTATTTGCGGCGGACATTGGGGTTCTATAAAAGTTCTATTCACGTTTAAACAGAACATCGCAGTGGATGTTCAATGTCTCAAAATCTCGTACTTTTAACATCTCTAAGATATTTTTGTGCTCGCTGGGTTTCATAACAATATTTTTTTTTACATCGATCAGTGCTTTATATCATATTAAATGTGCATATATAACAACAGGCGACGAGAATTATTTCAAATAAAAGTCACTATCCTCACTAAGGAAAAGTGAACGTTGTCTGGCCGTTCTTTCGGCATTTAGAAACGAATAAGCTGTATGAATATGAAATTCGATCATTTCATTTTATGATGCAGAGGCCCACTAAGAAGTATGACCCCGAAATCAACGCGGGCATAAGCTAGTCTCTATTGAATGTATGTATATTGAGATCATGGAATGTCATTATTTGGAAGACACCTAAAAACATTCGACACATCCGGTATACTTTAAATTTTCACAGAATACATTTAATTGCACTTCGGGTTCTAGTGAATAGGTCATGTAAATGAACATTGCCAATATTGTCCCGTTAGGATCAATTTAGGCTAATTTATTCCTATTCCCAAAATAAGATTATTCAATTTGAAGGACAACTCTCCCAAAGAGACTTCGACAATCGGCAATGTCGAGAACATTCAAGTTCGTTAAACTATTTTTACCATTCGCAAGGCACTTTTGCGTTGAAACATCGCTATCTAATTAGTAATAATTTCAAACTATCGAGGTAGATACATAGATAGATACTGTAGAATTAACCGATGAATAATAGGTACCTTGTTTCACACATCACTTTGATTTTGAAACAATCTTTCAACTGTATCTCCGGTATGGCGTAAACCCTCCTATATGGTTATTAAAACTGAGTATTGTAGAAAGTGTTTATCTTCTTCTGCTTTGTTCAGATAATATTACATCCACGTGTGTTTCAGGTACCTGAAATGTGTGAAGAAGTTCAGAATGAAACAAAAACAGCTCGGAAAAATTCTTCGGAGTGATTCAGCCAAACGCTTAATTGTGGAAAGTGAAGAAAGTGACAGGCAGAAGCAGAAGAAATATTTGCCTTGGTTTTTAAAGTGGAGGAATCGAAAAATCCAGCCAGTTTCCGATATCAGGTGAGTTTTGTTAAAGATTTTTCAATATATCACCATAAATTTTCCTAAGAATAATTTTTTTGTCAAAATGAACAAAAATACGTTTTCAATTAAATTTTTTTTTATTTTGAAATTTTTGTTTGGAAGTATAGTAGATAATAATGAAAAACTTGTCCTTAACAAAATAATTCGTATAGTCTGTTCACGTTAAGAAGAGAATGACATCACAAGATGAATTTTTGTACTAATGATGTCCTACCTTTTCGGAAGCACTTCCCTAGAAGAAAGTCGAAAAAACGTAGAAAAACATAGTTTTTTCAAGTGTTGGTATGTTTTTAATACCACTCGTGATAGATATTTTGGGTAGAGTACTTATACTTTGATATTTCATGTTTTAATTAACTTTATCAAAAAAAGGGTATCGACCGCTTTATGATTAAAATCTTGTGTCAAAAATGAATCTGTGCACACTCATTCATCATGACCAGACCATTTGAGGCAATTTTTAAAGATATTTGGTCTCGTAAATTTCTACAACAATATTGTCACAAAAATGTCAAAGTATACCCACCAAAATATGAATCACTTGTCATATAACTACTGGATATTTCACTCATTTTAAAATGTTCACATAATCTGACCAATCACAAACCAACGACAACTTGTATTATTGCAAAAACACTAGCTGTCTTTCAATTCTGAGTTGTCTATCAGTGTTGATAATAATAATAATTTATTGCATAAATATATATAAACAACTGAGTTACATTTAGTTTAATTATTACGGGTACCTAATAGAATTTCGTTGAAGGATATACCTAAGTTTTTTATTGCAATAAACAGAAACCCAAAGAAACCATGGACGGTTGTATATGGGTATTTATACTACAATAATGGTAGATATTTGGTGTTTGATGAAACAGTACCTAACACGTGAGATTTGACAACTTGTACAACGGTAGTTTCTTCTCAGATAGATAATCCTAGTGCCATATCACATAAAAATTTAAGAATTGCGGTAGATTTAAAAGTATAATAGTATATAAATATGAATAATATAAGAATGTGCAAAATATAATATGTAAGTATGTAAAATTATGAAAATGTAGGAAAGCAAAATGTAAAGAGTTTGAGAGAAAAAAAGATAAACAAGAAAAGGTTTGAATGAGGGAAAGTTCAACCGAGCGAGGGGAACAGATTCAATGATTTTGTGTATTTCTTTTCGATCGGATTGTTGTATGTACGATTTAATGTATTTTTTGAACATTTTGAGACTATTTATATTCAGAAGATAATTTTTATAAGTTTCGTGGATTTGTTGAAGATTACCGAAAAAGGTATGTATAACATTTTTTCGCAATTGTTTTATTAATAGTTTTAACGGTAACATAACTACCTGTTTTGTCTTGTGTTGTAGTGGTGTTCTGGAATTTTCAGTAGGTGCCTGTTTTTGTAGTATAGATTAATATGTTGTAATAATATAGCTGTCTCAGATCTAATACGTGACTTTCAAGAAAAACAGAATGGGATGGATATACAAATTCTACAAATTATTTTCAAGATTCTCTTCTGATGTATTCAACGATATAACTATGAATGGCGAAGCAAAGATTGACACTTTGCCAAAAAAAAATTGAAGACGTTAAATAAAATGAGTCGATTCGGTGGAACTTCAAATACATTTTTCCTGATTATAATGGATTGTTTATGATTATAATAAATTCTTGTTTCGTGAAGTAGTCTAGCAAAATACCACTCTGTTCTGAATACCTTATTCTTATAATTCTGTCTTTCATTATTGACTCAATTTCGTGAACAACAAAGCGACAGAATTATCTTGAATGTTGTTCAGAACATCGTGATATATATTACTTATGATAATACCTTAATATAAACATTTGTTTCATCGACACAAAAAAATCTGAATTGGTTAACATTTTTCAGTATGTTACTCTCCAAAAGGCAAGGCTAACAAAAAAAATTTTCATGAATTTGTAGGTGATTGGGGATGACACTGGACTTTTTCAAAACACATCTAAATTTTCCAACTCTTTCCACATGCTATTACTACTGGTAATCTTGTACTGAACAGCCTTTCTTACTATTCTGTTAGTGTGAATCACGGTTTCGCAAAGATTTAAAGTAGTTTCAGTCGCGAATATGTTTCGAATGTTTGTATTTTGTCAGAGCTCCTTCTCATAATTTATCATTTCTTTCAAGTTCTCGGTTAAACAGGGTGCTTTCTAATTGCATGAAAATTAAATAAGTCTATGATAGTGTTAATCGGATAATTTAGTTATTGATCAATATCTTCGGCGAGTATGATTGGGGAAAAACTCAATACGCGTCATATTCCTCACCCAATTCGTAAGACACTATGCAATGGTCCGAAATTGGAGAATAGTATTCTATTTTGTATCAAGATATATTCAGTTTTTCATATTGTTACGAAAACAAATAGGAGTTTCCAGTGCAAAGTCATATTCAGGTGTCACGACACTGAATGATTGCTCAAGTTTAGTTTTTTTATTCTCGAAAGAAAAACCACCAAAATTGATCGGCCCAATGTTTTTGTATATACAGCTAACCCACTACATATTTTCAATATATTTCCATCGGGTCGATGAAGTGAATGATACCATGTCATCTGAAATGTTACTTCTGAGCGATGTTTCTGATACTGTGATGATATATTTATTATAGAATATGTTGTTGAAACTAGACATAATTGATCGTGCATTGATAAGACAAATTTTCAAACCCTCAATTGTTTTTCTGAAGCAATAACCAATTCAATTCTAAAACATGGAAACATTTAAATGAAACAAGAAAAATAATGAAAAACATATTCAAGTTTCGTCCTTAGGAGGGGTAATTACACCGATTACCCTTCCCTTGAATAAGCCCTTGATTTGAATGATTTTTCCTGATATCTATTATATTCTTTTACTTCTATAAGAATACTGTGTGCATTCTTTCATGAACGTCAATAACCCTACAGAAAGTACATGAACCTTGGAGCACTTAGTCACGAGTATGTTAGGGACCTGTTGTACCTGTCCCGTAGACCTATTTTTATACGCTTTAATCTCACTTCCTGTCGACATAATGTTGAAAATCATTCGGTTGAAACGGACTATTTCGAGGATGAATCACACATACTTGCGCTACTCGTGATGTCGAACTTTTCACGCAAGGGCTAGAAGCAGGACCGTTCCTGCACTGGGAGATTGAAATGAGGAGTTTTTAGGCATTTTCCATATAAAAAATGCATGAAGACTCTTTTATTTATATAATTTACAATCACGTATTCAACTCCAACCTGACTATAGCATAAAAGTAATCTGACTATTCCATAATACCATATATATTTTTTTATTTGAAACAACTGAAACCAGTGAACAATAATACAAATAAGATGGAATAAATATTGCGATACAAACAAAAGCACTATTCGACAATTATTTTAAATAATAAACTCTCAAAAATAAAACTTGCGGAAAAAAAAACTTAGGAACGGAAGATATACAGGGTGTAATCTAATCTCTTGCACACTCGTGAACGATGGGTGTAATGTAATGCCATTTCATAACAAATTATGGTAGTTAAAAAATCGAGAAAAAAAAATTGGGCTGCTGGAGTTGATCTTTTGAGAAGATTGTATGGCAATCGAATTAGGATACGCAAGAGCAGTGACATTATTTTTGCACCTGGAGGGCCAACAACCCAGAAACGGCCCTGGTTATATTTGGTTCAGTGCTTCGATGAATAATTCAGGAATTATTATCTCAATAAGTCTTCATTGGTCTGATAATTTCTGTTGTTTTTTTACGCGATATACAGTTGGACAACTATTTTATTTATAAAAAAAATTACAGTATAGAAAAAGCAACAGATTTTACAGATTTTATGCTTGGTAGGTTCCAAAAATGGGTACATCTTATTCAGGCTTTGGACATGTTCTACACAATTCCGATATATTTGTTCGTCTAAATCTAATGTTCGAAAATATAAAAAATGGCAATTTTGTCGATTATATCTACTATGGGAACATTTTGGCCACTACGTATAATATACAGGGCTATTCAAATTAGTTTCTGTACATGGGGATCTCGTAAACGATAAGAGATAGAGTGTCGGTTAAATTGTGGCAAAGTTATGTATTTTAGAGACTAATTCAATGATGTGAAAAAATCGGATTTAGCTCTTTTGGTTCTGGAGATATACAGGAAAAAATCCCAAATAATTTTTTTGCCTGTATCTCCTTTATTCGCAGACATATTGAAAATCTGTCCACATTTTGCTATTGGCACTTGATGTGGGCTATCAGAATATGTTCATGAATCTTTTATACAGGGTGTCATCTGACTTGGGCCACCCCCATCTTTGAATTTTTTGTTGTAGTTTTTGGATCGTCGACGTTCAGTTCATACTGAGAAATTAAATTTAATTTTATATTTCGGGAAGTTTCGGTAATATTTTATTATATTTGGGTGAATTATTCCCTTTTGAATTACGGCCCTGGAAATTGGTTGACTGAGTTAAATAAAAACACAATAGCAACTTTCACGTCTCCCCATGTACCATAGTGTTTTTCGAGAGTATTTTTTTCATTTTTAGGTACCAATTTATATTTCTTCACATTTTCAATGCTCTTTGAGCGTTTTCTACAATGAACTTCGAATAGCAAAACCTTTTATGATTATCTGAAACATATCTACAACAAAAATAGATTATACATATGTATTTTGATAAGCTGAGAAAGAAATGATAGCAATAATTACATCCGAAACGAACACTATAATTGTAATGAAAATTGAAATGAAGTAATTTATATACACAAAAAAATTAATGACGCAATAAATGTTCGAATTGGAGTCCTTCCATTTCGAGACATTTTTGAACTCGTTTTTTCATATTATTTATTGCCCTTAATACACTTCTTTGCTGCATTGTTGCGAAAGCATTCAAAATCCTCAATCTCAAGTCTTCCACATTTTCTTGCACCATAAGTGATTCTTGGAGTTAGAAAGATCATAACACCACATTTTCGCTGGTTACTATAATACTTACCTATAAGTTGCTAATGTCTTTAGTTACCATGTTTAATACCGATGAAATCTCAGTAGACTATGAGAACAATTGTCGATAATATTTTGACATTTGTCATATTTATTTGTTGTATATCTTTGAGTTTATTGGTGTAAAAATGATGTTAATTTGCCACAAACGACAGTTTGGCGCACTCTCAGGAAGCATAATTTTAAATGTTACAAAATTAAAACGGTTCATAAATTACATCCAGGATATCCCGAAAGAAGAAGAAATTTCTGCAACTGGTTGCGTAGACAAATCGTAAGAGATGGGAATTTTTTGAATAACATCATTTGGACCGATGAGAGTCGTTTATTCAATAGGAATAATGAACATGTCTGGTCTCAGACCAATGAAAATAATTTCAGAGAAGTTCGTCCTCAAGTGCGATTTGGATTTAATGTATGGGCAGGAATTTTTGATAATAAAATTCTTGGGCCATACATATATTTTCCAGGAGACATTGAATGGCGAACGTTATTTGCAATTCTTAAGGACCACCTTCACTGAATACCTCGAAGATATTCCAATATGTAGGTTGAATGGAATCTGGTTTCATCATGATGGAGCTCGTCCTCATTGTACAAGAGAGGTAAATCAGTTTCTGAATACCACATTCAACAACAGATGGATAGCAAATAATGGGCCAATAAGATGGCCTGCAAGATCACCAGATCTTACTATTTTGGACTATTTTCTAAGGGGGACATTGAAAAATAGGATTTACGCTGGCGGAGAGATAGAAAATATGGAAGACTTGAGATTGAGGATTTTGAATGCTTTCGCAACAATGCAGCAAAGAAGTGTATTAAGGGCAATAAATAATATGAAAAAACGAGTTAAAAAATGTCTCGAAATGGAAGAACTCCAATTCGAACATTTATTGCGCCATTAATTTTTTTGTGTATATAAATTACTTCATTTCAATTTTCATTACAATTATAGTGTTCGTTTCGGATGTAATTATTGCTATCATTTCTTTTTCAGCTTATCAAATTACATATGTTTAATCTATTTTTGTTGTAGATATGTTTCAGATAATCATAAAAGGTTTTGCTATTCGAAGTTAATTGTAGAAAACGCTCAAAGAGCATTGAAAATGTGAAGAAATATGAAATGGTACCTAAAAATGAAAAAAATACTCTCGAAAAACACTATGGTACATGGGGAGACGTGAAAGTTGCTATTGTGTTTTTATTTAACTCAGTCAACCAATTTCCAGGGCCGTAATTTAAAAGGGAATAATTCACCCAATTATAATAAAATATTACCGAAACTTCCCGAAATATAAAATTTAATTTAATTTCTCAGTATGAAGTGAACGTCGACGATCCAAAAACTACAACAAAAAATACAGGTCCGTATTTAAAAATTCAAAGATGGGGGTGGCCCAAGTCAGATGACACCCTGTATAAAAAATTCATGAACATATTCTGATAGCCCACATCAAGTGCCAATAGCAAAATGTGGACAGATTTTCAATATGTCTGCGAATAAAGAAGATATAGGCAAAAAAATAATTTGGGATTTTTTTGTTTTTTCTGTATATCTCCAGAACCAAAAGAGCTAAATTCGATTTTTTCACATCATTGAATAGGTCTCTAAAATACGCAACTTTGCCACGATTCAACCGACACTCTATCTCTTATCGTTTACGAGATCCCCATGAACAGAAACGAATTTGAATAGCCCTGTATATTTCCATGATATCGAAAATAAAAATAAAATATGTAAAATTGTTACAGCTAAAAATCCAAAGCCACAAAACTTCAATTTATTGTTTATATATACTTCTAACGCTAATCACTGTATTTTTATAGTCCATTTATGATCACCCAAGGAAGAGTTGAACATTTTTCATTTTAATGGTAAAAACACTGCTTGATTTAATTATCAACAAAAATACCGAAGATATAGTCGCATGAACTGTTGCTCTAGAATAACATTCTTTAAAGAAAAATCATTATTATTATTAACTCTGATTTAGTATCAGAAAAGGTATATACAATATAAATTTCTCGTATCTGTTTGCTACCTCTGAAATTATATGATCATATTGAAAAGTTGCCAACGGTCAATACTTTTCCAAAACTTTTTGTAAAGAGCTATTAAAGTTAGATAAGATATATGAAATATTATGGACCATAGTGAACTTGTCAAGTCAGATTAGTTCAACAAAAGTTTTTACCATGACGCTTTGGTTTCTCCCATTTATTATAATTATTATCTACAATTTTTGTTTATATTGAATAGTGGGGAAATTCGACAGAGCATCACACGAAAATGACCGACAATCACCACGGGTATATAGTAATGAAAAATACATCCGCTGCATGCAGTATTATTAGTTTTATATACAATAATGATATCGAATAGATTTTTACCGGCATAAGTGTGTGAATTCATTTGTTGAAAATATAAACAGGATGTTCATAAAATCAGATGTGGAATCATCTGCGACTGAAAGATAAACTTTAGTCACTATCTTCCATCGTCAAGATAACCTCTTGTGGGGTATTCATGTTGAAAAGGGAAACATTCTCAATTGAATATTGATAGAAAGATTTTTCTGTGAATTGAAAAATCCACGATTAAAATGAAGTTATTTTTTGTGAATGTCTAACAGAAAACAACTACTTCCCCGGCTAAAGCCACGCTGGACATTGAACTACATCTGATAGATATTCTGAAAAGGCCCTAACTCAAAAGAAAAAATCTGAAATTGAAAATTCACAGAAAAAATCTTTCTATCAATATTCAATTGAGAATGTGTGAATTCGTTGTTCTGAGAATATGCGGTTGATTCGCAAAATAATTATAAAAATTGGGAAAATTAAATTCTTAAGGTTAGAAGATCAATTTTTCACATATTTGTTGAAAAAATCGATGTTTATGTAAATATTAAAAATTCGTTAGGAACAAGGAAGTATCATATCCTTGTCTCAACCGAATTTTAAAAATACTTGAAAATACTCGCTTTTTTTATTTTTCGACCTGGCCAAGGCCTTGAATACTATACAGCTTTCATTCCGAAAATCTACTCATATAATAATAGATTATGGTGATTATGGCCCTCTTAGATTTTTTTGTGACTGGTTTTTGAGGATGCATGAAGAAGCAAACGACTTTCCTAGATATGTTCTATTCACGGATGAGTCATGTTTCACAAGAGATGGATATTTCAATAGTAGGAACAGCCATTTATGGGATGAACAAAATCCGCATGGAATGTTTCGAAAAGGCTACCAACAAAAGTTTTCAGTGAATATTTGGGTAGGAATGATCGAAAATCGTATCGTTGGACCATATCTTCTTCCTCCCCGTTTGAATGGGCAGAACTACCGAGTGTTTTACCTGGGCGTCAAAAAATGTGGTATCAATATGATGGAGCACCGGTCCATTTCCAACGAATCAATTTCTTGATCAAACATTCCATGATCGGTGGATAGGTAGATAGGTGGTCCCATACATTGGCTTGCACGTTCTCCGGATTTAACTTCACTAGACTTTTTTTCGTGGGAATACCTTGAATCCCTAGTATATGAAACACCTGTAGAATCTGTGGAAGATTTAACGGCAAGAATTTTAGCAGTATGTACGTTAATACAGGATACACCAGGAATATTCCAAAGCGTGCGACAGTCGATGATACGGAGATGCCAATTGTGTATTGAACAAAATGGTGGTCCATTTGAACATTTGCTTTAATGCCTTGTTTGTTTCTATGTAGTGTACCCACTAAACCGTTTCTATCATTTAAGTAGATATTAATACACAATAATTGTTTTTCTTCATCAAAAACATGTTGATTGGATGATATTTTCCTAGATAATTCAATCAGAAATGGCTTTCATAATGATATTCCAACATAAATTCCAACAAATTAAGAGTACTTATCTTCAGTTTTTCGCAAAAATTATTTCAGACCTTAACTCTTATCTAAGTGGAGTATTATGAATTTGAGGTTGGGTTTGTTTGTCAGTTGATCTGTCAAAACAATCATAGCAAGAAAGTATGGTAACATATCAGTGAATCCACGACATCGATTCGATCAAATAATATGATGAATGAAAAAATTGAGTTTTCGGTCTCACCCGTACTATGTTTCCGATTTATCATCCTCAACACAACTATGGGATATTTTCTTTGTCGAGGCTTGACTTACTCATTTATCAGCAGTTTGAATTGTTATTTTTGCGGTTTCATCTCTCCTGGAATCAATGATAAATTATTCTCATTAGATAAGAAACCACATATTTATTCCTTTTTATCATAATTGGCATGGGCAAAGCCTCAAAGATCATTATATATACCGTGTGACACAGACTCATGGTGCATCCCCCTTTTCTCCTTTGTTTCTCCTGCTATATTTCTGAAATTTGGAACATTGAATATGCTCACTAGACGGCACTTTTTGATATATTTGAAAAAAACAAAAACCTCCGGTTTTTCCGGAAATGACATCAACTTTCGATTTTTAAATGGGACACCCTACATATTATTACATTTTTGGAATCTTTGTAATTATCTGAATCCAATGATACCTCATAGATGATATTTAATTTGTTAGAACACCCAATTTATTTTTCGATCTAGAGAGCCATGCTCTCCCTAAAATTATTCCAAATAATCAAAATAATGTTACACTATCGCATTTTCGATTAAAATAGTATTGAGTTTCAAAATACGTGCCAAAAAAGTAAAACGAAACGTTTTTTAAACGAAACTCCATTTTTTCAAATGTTACCCATTATGGTACTCTGACGTCATTCGAAAGTACCATCGATGGGGATCCATCCATATTAACTCTTTTTGTGTATAACCAATATGTACACAATAATGTACATAGTTGAAAAAAGTTTGAGTATCTTCTCGGTTCAATAACAATAATTTTATCAAGGTGGCTATGGAACACAAATCACATTTTGACGTTTCGATAATCTGTAATTGTCAGACACGGCATATAACATGTACTAGCTGGTACCCGCGACTTCGTCCGCGTAGAATTTGTTCTTTTTCCTATATTTTTCTCTATTTTGTTCCATCTAGCTTATGCCTGTTGCTTTCCGTTATCTCGTTTGGGTGGCATAATTTATTTGACAGCGAAAGTAGTGCTCTGCCATTACAAATTCACTAACCCCTTTAGGGACGGAATATTCAAATAAGGTTAAACTCGATTTCTAAAAACACCGAAGCACGCATTTCTTCATTTGTAACAAAGACATCAAATACCAATTTTTATGACCTCAACTTGAAAACTAAAGTACTCCTAAACAAAATTTCAACCCCCATTTTAACCGCTTTGGGGTTGAATTTTCAAAAACCCTGAAACACGTGTTTCTTTATTTGAAAAGACAAAACTAATGGTATTTCCATATAAACTTTCACCCCCACCCCTCCTTTTAACCCTTTTAGGGATGTAATATCAAAGCCTCATGGAAATACGCTGTCAAAATTTCAGTTCTTTAAGTCCAGCGGTTTGGTCTCGGAGTTAATTGTAAGTCATTCAGGACATGTAATTTTTTTATCGGTTACGATACATATTTATAACTCACCCTGTACATATAAATACAGAAGAATGGGCTGAGATCCTTTTCTGTGTCTGCAGGATCAGTATCCAAATCGGTTAGATAGTTTAAAATTGCAGGCAAAGATACTACAACTACAGCTAGAATATAGAATCTCCTTTTCTGATGTCTATTTAAAAAAGTGCCAAGAATTTTTGGAGTCTGGTATAGGTACTTGTTACAGGTTGAGTTATTTTGATTGAATGAACTTTTTATCATTCATATATAATCCATCGAAATTGGGACTAAATGAATAATTATTTATCACAAAGCATCGAGTTGCAATGCTACAATCCATGTAATCTTACGTATTGCTTGGAAATAGGTGGTGACACCTTTTAAAATTCAAAATTTCACGAACAAAATGTTAATTAGAAGTGGAATCTTTATCTTTTTATAACCCTAGATTCCATGTTATCTCAAATAAACTATCTCCAAAATTTATATCTTTGTTATTATATATATTACTCACTAAACAATTCACATGAAGTAAAAGGTTAGAAGTCATATGGTGATGTTCTTTGGAATCGAAACATTTCTCTTGTTTCAAATCAAAAGAATGGTATTAAAAATGATTAAAACAAGTTTTAAAGTCAAGTTATTCTGCTACTAGCAGATTCAAAATCTTGCCGCGCAATGATACCTATTTTATATTCGCGGCAAGCTTTTGAATCTGCTACTTACAGAATAACTTAGGTTAAGCAATTAAAGAAATAGTTTTTTCCTTTTTAGTGCATTTCTATGAAAACTTGTTTTAATTTTTTTTATAATTTTTATCTAATTCTTTTTAGTCATTCATAAAATCCGTCATCTTCTGACAAAAATTGATAGTACCCGCCCCCTAAAAAACCCATTTACCAAATTTGAATGGGATCGGGCCATAATAACAAAACACGTCGCCATCTTGGAGCCTTGAATTTATTAATTTTGACAAAAACATCAAGATGTCCGACCCCAAAAACCCCCACACACCAATTTTGAATGGAATCGGGCTATAATCACAAAACTCGCCGCCATCATGAATTTGTGGATTTTGACATAAAAATCGTGATATCCGACCTCAAAAACCCCCACATATCTATTTTTGTTGGAATCGGGCTATAACCACAAAACTTGTCGCCATATTAGAGCTGCCATCTTGAATTTATGAATTTTGATAAAAAAATCGTGATCTCTGTCTCCGAAAACCCCGACATACCAATTTTGAATAGAATCGAACCATAATCACAAAATCCGTCCGCCATATTGACCCGCCATTTTGTTTTTTCTCTAGAAAAAATCCATAATGCATTGTTAACGGAATTATGAACACCTGCCAAATTTCACGTTAATCGGACAACTAGATGTGGGTCAAATTTAACTTGTAAGATTTTATTACAAACCCACAGACAGACATCGGGGTCAGGCAGTGTTGGATTTACACCTAGGCCCGTGAGGCCCGGGCCTAGGACGGCATGATTTTAGGGGCGGCAAAATTTTCGGGCCGCCAAAATTTTAAGTTTGGAAAATCCAAAAGTGCACGACTCATAATGCTCATTTACCTTTCAATAAAAAATATATTATATTGCTGATTTATAAAGTAGAGTGGAAAAAAAGGAAATTAATTATTGTCGATAATTTACGTAATTTTTATTTGAAATATTTCGCGACATTTTCTTCACTCACTAAACCGAGCATCAGCTGGAATTATAATGCACATGCGATTATTGAGATTTAAAATCAGTTCGGGCGAGTGTATTTCACAATTTTCAAATGTTTACTTTAACGAAATGAGAGCTCTGCGGCGCTGCGGTTAACAGGAAACAAGTTTGACTTTGTTTTGTTTTATCGTATAATTCATATATTCTCTAGCAAAAATTCCATAATGCATTGTCACCGGAATTATGAACACCTGCCAAATTTCACGTTAATCGGGCAACTACAAGTGGGTCAAATTTAACTTGTAAGATTAGCTTGTAATAAAATAGAAATCATCTTTGGTAATTATTATATTTTTTACTGAAATTATAATTCATTTATCCTATTAATTATAAGGTATAATGAATTAAATACTACAGAAGAAAGTTGTGTGAAAGAAATTATGCGAGTCCTCTATCCAAAAACTGTACTCCGCCTAGTTCAAAATCTGTAGATTATTGCAGAGAACTGTAATAAGAAGAACGTGTGTTATAATTACCAACAAAATATTATTTTAATGGGCAATATTAAGATGTTCCTAGGATAAGAAATCTGTTAATATAATAATACCATTCTTGTAAGTATTGTTTGAAGATTGTTTTTTTTTGTGGATGAATACTCATTTCTTGACACTTTTTTGGGATTATAACCTTCCACAATCTGAAAACAAAATTAAATGGATCAGGGAATCTATACAAGTGTAGAAGGTTATAATCCCAAAAAAATGTCAAGAATAATAATACCACTCCTTAAGCAGTTTGATATATAGGCCAGTAGAGATAGACATGATTTTCCCAAAATTTAATAATAATTACAAAAGTTTCAAAAGTTCAGTAGAGTGAAGAGGACTTTCATATGATATGTAGTCTGATTTTGCAACTCTTTTTTCTGAACGGAAGATGTTGAAAATCAGGATTTAATGCAATTTGCAAAAGTTCTGCAGACTTTTGAAGTTTTGATAAATAACAATTTACATCCTCTGATAAATTTGCAACCACTCAAACAAATGGAAATGTCTGTTTTATCGAAAAAAATTTGTTAGTCCTAATTTTTCGATGAAAATTCCAAAAGTTCTGCAAACTCGAAAAAATAACTGAAATAATATTCTTGACAAGAGTTTTGATTTGCAATCTCTTGCGTCAAACGGAAAACATATTTTTTCATTAAATTGTTTTCTTTTTATTGATATAAGTATCGGAATTATTAAAAAAGTTTCCAATAATGGTTGCAAGTGGAGTTGTCCTGACGTACAATGTTTTCATTAATTTGCAACCTCGTCTACAACACGGAAATGAGGGTAAAATCAAAAGAAAAACATTTTCGTATTTTTACTCTATTGAAAAAAGCAAAAGTTTTACGTGTCGGGCAGACAACTCATTTTACCAATTGGTGGCAGTATAATAATTTGCAAAGCGGTACATTAGGAATTAAAAAAATATTTATTTTTGCAACACCTGTGTTATCTGAGTAATGAAGATTTTCATATACCTAATAGATGACATTCATTGTGTTACCAAGTTAACTATCGACCAAGAAGAAGCTCGTCGACGGTAGGTGAAATCATTCAATATTGAAAGCTAACGTTTTCGATATGAATTGAAAACATCATATTACAATTAGGAATTTGCATAAAAAATACTCTGAGTACGTTTGATGAAGGATCGAGAATCTCTCGACACGTTTTCATAATTTTATTGATTCATTAGAAAATAGAGGAAATATTGAGATTTAAAAAACACTCGTACAGTTGTACATTAGTACGATTAACCTACAACTGTGTTACGTCACAGTGTGTTGTTTACAGATTAATGAATGCACAGCAGTTTGGTAACATGATTTATGATCAGAATAACAAAAAGAATGTCGATTGTATTTTTATGACAGACAACTATATAACTAACCAAAAACAATGCACATTCGTCTAATAGTCCTGGAGCTACAACTGAAATAGAATTGCCTACCAACATGTTTTTCCCTCTTTATTTTAAATTTTTTTATAAATCAAAAAACATATTTTTACGTGTCGATTACATTTCAGTCCTCCATTCGGATTCAATAGAATTTTTCATGCGAAACCACAATTTGAGTAAGAAAGTCGAGTGGAAAGGTTAATTATAATTTTATTTAATTCAAGAAATACAAATCTACCTGTAAAAATTAAATTTGAGATGTAATATCGATGTCACAACTTTTTATTTTTCAGCAACGTTTCTGTTTGAAGATGAAAATTATGTACTTGCGAGATATACAATCGATAACGTTTTGATATCCTTACTTCCATAGAGCATCGATTATTCATTTAAAAATCTCGTCGATTGCTATAAAGTCATGTTGTGACAAGTGAAAATTGTAAATGAAGAATGATTGCATTTCGTTTCTAATGCGATAAAAATCAATGTCTTCCAATAGTCTTTTAATTTTGTACTCTTTCAATTGTTGCATTCGAAAATATTAGATTAAATTTATGTCGCTGATTAGTCGAAAACAGTGATTGCTTCAGAGATTAATAATTAGTTTCAAATTTTTTAATGGGTACCTACGTAACCGTATTATTCTTCGGATGCAATTTTAATCAACCAGTACAAAATATAACATATATACGCGATGGATAATCAGTATTTAACTGGACCACTGTAGACATATGCCGGTCTAATATTTATCTTAAATCTATTTGCACAATGTTTGCAATTTATTGCCAAATTATAAAAAAAAACGAATCAATTACACAAGAAAAATGTTCCGTTGAACAATGACGCTTGCAAATCTCTTGAGTCACGTAAAATATCAGTCGTAATTTTAATTGCAATTTGCAGAACTTTTGCAATTATTTCAAAAGTTGTGAAAATACAAAAAAAATATATTGGTGGATTAATAGGTTTCGTTTTTCGTATGAGGTTGCAAAGTTACATATCCACTGCATTTGCAACCACAATAAAAAACTTTTGTAATTATTTCAATGCTTGTGTGTATTGAAAATGAGAGCGTCGATAAAAAAGTTTGATAAATAAATGAAGCGTTTTTCAGAAATGGTTGCAAATGTACGTGAATATTTTAAACTTTGTTTCTGTTCACTTATCCAATTTGCAGAACTTTTGTAATTTTTTTAAACAAATTACAATGAAAAATTTAAACAAATGACAAAAAACAAGGTTCCGTAACTTTTTCATTTTTGCAAACTTAATGCTAGTTGTAAAACACCATTACTATAGGTATGCCTAGTTTGCAGAACTTTTGCAATTTTCAGTGCGATAGTAAAACATAAAAACCTTTTTTGCAATTAAAACAATGTTCCGTTCATCACAGACTTCTGCAAAATTTTATAGTTTGTTTTCATTAATGCACTAACATACCATTGAAGTTTGAAAACTTTTGGAATTAATGTTAATCGATTGTCTATATCTACTGGCCTAATATTGGCCAAAGGCAAATAAAATATTTTTTAAAGCTTGTTTTCGATCTTCTTCCTCCGATTTAAAGAATTAAAATGAATTCCAACCATCTCTTTACTTGCAAAAAATCATCGATATTATAAAGAAAAAATTGTTATTTTTTCCAATACCACAAGAACCGGCCCTGATATTTTTGAACGCCCCTGGAAAGTACTCCAAAATACCTAGATTTTTCCCCATGTGACCGACTTTCTAAGTCTTAAAATTCAAAAGATAGGTATAAATACATTCCCACTAAAAATGCCACTCCCCTGCCTTGGCAACATACGCTTGGATTCGCCCTTGGCCTTGTATGTTTGATTTTCAGAATTGTAATTGTATGCTCAACAAGAGCATTTAAATGAATTGTTTGTTACTGCAACAGTGAAGTTTTTTATGGAAAATCAAAGTAGTCGATCAAATTTGCCTCAATCTTCTTCACACACACACACAAATTTTTGATTATTGATCTGACAGGAGTACCTTGTAACGTCAAATAAAATATTACTAACAATTCGTTCATTTATATGTGCTCCTCCATCCATTTGATGAACTTTTCATATTCTTTTTTATATATATCACTGGATTTTCGCGGTATTAACCGCGATTCTGCCTCACTATTCAAAAAATCGATATTAGAATAATTCATTTTTGAGCTCTGGTGACAACAAATATTGATCTTTCATAACAAATTGCAAATGAATATCTGTTTTTCTCATTTCCATGACAACGAAAGGTATACTGATGTCACATCACGAATTCAACCTTCTTGCATTATTAGTTCTTATTTCTATTTTTTGTAGTAATAATACCAGTATATATGATTTCAAAGTGCACCAATAAAAAAAAATAACGTAAAGTATTCGTGGATAACTGGTCTTAAAAACACTTGCTCTATTTCGAGCACTCCGGCTGCGCCGTCGTGCTCGAAAAATCGCGCGTGTTTTAAAGCCCTTTTTATCCACTTATACTTTAATATACTATTATTTTATTCTACGATATTCAGTTTCTACAACAACCATATTTTACAAACACGGGATACCTATCATTTTTTTTTTGACAGACTGACAACTATGTCATTTTTCTCAGGGGTTTTTTCTTAATCACTTAATAATGTTAGGGATTTTTTAGCGTTACATTCGCCCTTTCCGTGAAGCAAAAGTACAGCTGAAGTGGAAATAAGATTCCTTTTAGAATTACTATTGCGCAATAGTTAATACCTATGAATCACACTTTATTAATTACTTGTACTAAGAAGCAGGGTCTCATAAAAATGTAAGCGTACTCTCTTATCAACTAATCCGAGTTTATTTACTTGGGCATCAAAAATCCCACTAGAATAAATTATGCATAAATAGCTAGGTATCCTCTCACAAATTAGTTCAAGCTGCTGAATAGGAATGCAAATTCCCCGTGCGTACCAATTAACAAGAAAATTGTAATAATAAGCGAATGTAAAAACCCCTAAGGAACTGGAGAGGAGTTTCAGTGATCAACGAGACGTATTTGTGTGTTCGGTTCAGTCTGTTTTTAGATCTTCCAGATAAAGAACACTGCTGTTCAACATGACCGTTTTTTGACTATTATTAGATCTCTTTTGTAAACATTCGCTACTTTGCATCGAAATATTCGAAAACTACTGAGTTTGTTGTGATTGAAAGCCGGTAACGATTTTGTGGAGCGCTGTGATTGTTTAGTGGACTTTTCTTCATTTGGTATGGATGAGGAAACCATGTGGAGGGAAACGTATAAAAAACTGCAGAAGCAGAAGTCTACGGACTTCCAAAACGAAAGGTTTGTCACAATATTTTCAATAGGCTTTATAGTGCTTGGCTTTGTAAAGAGAAGTGAAAATTTGCATGGATTTTCCCAACCAATAATTCCAGCAAATATTGTTGTGCTTTTGGTAAAAGTAAGGAATATTGGGCCGAGCCTAATTTTTATGAAATCTCTGCAGGTTCATCCGAACATGATAAAAACCCTTTAATTAATTTCGCAACATTGCAAGTACCAACGTTTGACTATTTTTAAGGGGGATTTTTTGTTCGAATAATCATATATAAAATAGCGCTAACTAGGTAAATACGTGTGCAATTAGTAGGTTTCTGAAAAAATGGCCATATAGAGACTTTGAGAGACACCTGTGAGAGTTTAATCAAAATCTGGCTTTCCCCTTTTCCGTGCTTTTCAGCATCTATTTATAGAGGTTTGCCAAGAAACACATTTGGTAGTTTTTTAACCTATTCAGTAAACCGGAAACCGGTCATTGTTTCATTAACTATGGAAATGTGTAACACGTCTATTCTATAATTATAAGGATCATTCTTAGTCCTTATTTTTTCCCGTTCAAAGAGATTTGAATTGAATTTTTACCTCAATTTATGCAATTTTCACCTTATAAAACACTCCTCTGATATATTTTAAACCTTCAAAAAAATGTATTTGTGCGAAAATTTTATCTGAAGCAATTTTAATTAAACCAATCGGAAGCTTCAATTTGACAATTGCACTATGACAACAGCAAACATTTTTGGAAATTTTTATTACCCATGAGCCTCGGAAAATTAATAAGTGGAAATTTTCCTCGTTTGACAGCCAGTACCTAAGTACATACAGGGTGACCATGGGTGCGTGCAAGCTCCATAACTTTCTTCTATCCAATCTATCGACTTGATTTTTTTTAAACGATAGGTCCGACAATGGGGCACGTTCTAGAAATATTTCTATTTATATACAGGATGTCCCAAAATAAGATACACAACTAGGTTTTGTTTTTTTAAATGGCAACCCCCATCTTCTTTACATTTTTGGATTCGCCACTAAATTGTTGATATAACGCACCCGGATTTCTTAGACTTTCTGCGATAGTATTTGACTTACGTCAATGTATGTGTCAAAATAGCGTCGTGCATAGACTCACAAAAAAAATCCTAACTTCAGAATCATTCAAGATAACTCAACCAACTTTTTCCCAGTCGATTCCTCAGGCTTCAGGGTATCTTTTGAGATGCAAGAAAACTGGGAGTCGATCTTCCATCGCCTACTACGATTTTTTGAAAATGACAAACTATAAATGGCAATAACTCGACTTTTTCAAATGCAACACCCTATATTTTATTGCATTATTTCATGGCATTGTTTAAGAGCTTTTTGCCGAAATATGGTTTGTGGGGTCTACTTTTTAAAATTTGTTACAAAATAAGAATTGTTGATGATTTTTTCGAAAAAAAAAAGGAATGGAGTAGACCCCTGTCGTAAATTTTGACAAATCCATACAATTCTGAAGAGAATATGTTTTAACAAAATGAAATTGTACTAGAAACGGGAGTACATCAAAAGAAAACAATTCCAGTAATCTTTACAAGAACAGGAAAGGATGATTAAACTTTTTATTAATTTTTATTTCAAATTTATCTGTACTGTATGCCAATTTGTTTTATTTATCCAAACACCAGTCGTCGAAGAATCTGTTAGTTAACCTAATTTCAAACATTTGTATTTTTGCACATTATACATGTTCAGCGATGCATTTTCACAATGCAAAACCAAAATATTGATGACCATATCCCAATCTTGAAGTTGCATCATTACAATGTAGAAATGAACTAACAAACTTACGACATATAGCTCTGAAAAAGCGAACAATATATAAGCGAAGACGTAGATTGGTTTTATTTGCCCAATACCCTGTAATCGTGTCGAATAAGACAGATCTGGACGAAATGTAAAAATTTTGTGGAAAGGATACTTATAAATGCTCAAATAGGTCACCATCATGTTCCACACAAGCTGCTAGATTTCATCCGAAGTTGAACGTAAAGCTTCATGGTCTGTTTTTCAATCGCGCAAATGCACTGATCTCTAAACCTTTTGCCTTACGTACCCCCAAAGAAAGAAATCTATAGGAGTAAGGTCTGTGGATCGCTGCGGGCCAAGGAATAGCACCTCCTCTGCCTATCTATCCTACTATTACGAAAGGATTTATCTAAACATTTTCGCACTATCCTATTAGACTAGGAGGAAATCGGCGCATGAGTACCGAAAACTATTCCACCTCAATTTTTTTATGCGATCGTCTTCAAATTGCCTTACTGATATATAAAGGCAAGCTTGAAACGGATCCGGTGCATATGTGTTTAAACCATAAATTTAACAAATGCAAGGAATTGTTATTTTCAACCGACAATTTTATATTCTTTATGAATACAAATTAAAAAGGTCCATGACTTTCATGTAAAGTTAATTTTTAGAGATATGAATTTTGAAGGTCGAAATTCTCTCAATTTGGTGATCTTTGACCCTGAAAAACTATATTAAATTATAATTCATTCATTTACTTTATCTACTAGTTATAATATTTCGGTTAAATTCTAAAGGAATCTTTTTTAAACCTATGAGTGTAGATTTTGCGCTAAGTTTCGTCACTCGGTTGCAAAATTTTACCTCTTTACCGATTTACGGGTTGGGATACAAGCAATATGGTTTTACTAAAATCTTTAGAAATTATAAACTAAGGTTGATGCTTTATCCCTCTGTGGCTTGATTCTGAACGGTACATTGAGTGAACGAATTAAAATAAGAGCTTACAGAAAACATTTATAATGTATATATTATATGGAAGTAAAATATTCGGTGAAATCTTTAAGTTCGTTCAGAATAGGTTTCACAAGTATTTTTTCTCGTTTGTTTTGGCACTAATATTCAATTTGCAAAATTCCTAGCATATCAGTCCTTGATTTGCAGCACTTAGAGCTTTGCTCAAACATACATTTGAAAATGCACTAATCAGCAATAAGAACTTAGATTCTTGAAATTTCGATACAAACTAGAGAATGGTATTTTGCTACACTTTATTATAAACAAAATCCATTTCAACTGATCTTAAAAACAAACCTTAATTGTAAAAACCTGTGACCAAAGCTTTTACTGTCCAAACTTTCTTATGTTTTGTGATTCAGGAGGCTGTAAGAATATAATATATAAAAATGATATTGAGAATAAATAAATACTTATTTTTAAATTTTGTTTCTTATTTCATACTTCTACATCTAAACCTTCGTTTGAAGAAGTATTCAATGTAATTACTTTCTGTTTTAATAACAAAAAAGTAATATAAACTGATAAAAAAGTAATTTTAATTACATGTTCCGATTCATGCTTGAATAACTTTTGTAAAATTGATTCCAGAAAAAAATATGTTTTACAGTCAGTGTCAAATATCACTCAACTAGTAAATATCACCAATAAAATTGAAGATAAAGCAGAAAACTGGTTTTCTGGGAATATGTTGAAGTTGAATAGAGACAAATCGCAGAAAATTATAGTGTCCTCCAATAACAATATAACTTGTAAGTGATAATCATGTCAAATTACTAGGAATAACAATTGACGATATGCTCAAATGTGAGCCCCACATAGACCAGTTGTGTAAAAAACTATCAGTTCAACTTTACCTATTGCGTCAGTTGAAAAAAGCTGTCAACCACCACATATTGTTAACAGCATACCATTCATTATTTCATTCACATTTAATGTACGGAATAATTCTGTGGGGTAAATCCACACATGCAATCAGAGTTTTTCGCATGCAGAAGAAAGCTATTAGAATAATGGCTGGTGTTCCTTTCGATGAACATTGCCAGCCATTATTCAAAAGATTCAGAATTATGACAATACCTTGCATTCTGATATTTCACACGCTGACCCAGATTCACAAAAAAAAGACACTCATTCAGACTATCATATATACTCTACTAGAAACGCAGAACAGCTTAGGCAACCAAGATTGAGACTTCAATACTCTGGACATTAAATTACATAATACTTTACCTCAAGATGTAACTCAACTAAGCCTTTAAAACTAGGATAAGAGAATATCTTGTAAGGAAGTGTTTTTATTCAGTGCAAGAATTCATGATCTCTTCATATACAACTTAATGGCATCTCATGAATTATTTGTAACTAATTTGTTTTTTTTTAAGTGCTATACTCGACTTAGAACTGTTTTTATATTTATGTATATTATTAGGATAGTCTACTCACACGTAGTCATGCCATTGTATTTATAAATACGTATTATATCTCTTATTCAATTGCTTACCGATATTTAAATACTTTTATTATTATCATTATTGTACCTACCTAACTGTATAATACAACTTTTTAACTCTTTTCTTTGACTTCTGTCAGTAAATTATATCAAAAAATTAGCCTGTCCTTTTGTTTTCATTGATATCTAAAATCATAAAAAAACATATAACAAGTGGCTCAAAATTATACAAGAATATCCAACACCATACTTGAAAAAGCAAATAATCTCTTGGCATAATAAGGTATCTCTTGAATATTATTGAATAACTCGATAGAGGTTGAAGTTAGGTATAGAGAATGTTCGAGTGTCTCACCCTAGAATTCAATTTTCTTTCAAATGGTGTCAAAAAAGAAATAGGTGCCATTTGAAAAAAATTGAGTTTTCGACAATTTTTTAATGCAACATTTGAAAATCGCCTATATGGTACAAAATGGGACAATCGATGGAACACTAGGAGTTAGCCTAGGCCTCCAGCTAACTACTCCATTAATTTTGTACCCTTAGTTTGAACTTTGTTCCCTAATTTTGCACTGTTTGCGAGATACACATTTTTTCGATAACTACCGCCGAAGAATCGTTCACAATCAAAAACTGTAATAGATCAGTTATTATATCTCAGTTTGTCCAAACTGAGAATTAGAAGGCCAATCGAACCATATGAAAAAAAGTGGGTTTCCATTTAAAATAAGAAAGTTGCTACAGACTTTTGGCACGCCCTGTATAGCTGTAGGACTGTAAATATTTTAGATAGAACGGGCATAATCGATTTAGATAAAGTTTATATGAAGGATATTAACGTAACATCGCAATTTATGTTTGCATAGAATCCACAAACGTTCATCCTCGGTTTCACTTATCAATAAAATATTGAAAACAGGAAAGCGTAATGATGCAAAATTATAGAAAATATTCCATGGTTTAGAGGTAATCACCGTGTTGTTAAATGCACGCAATTCCAAACGATTTCAAGCTGTTTCCACTGTGGTACAGTATATGTGATACGAAGTGTACTGTACTCAAAAGTCTTTTTTTTTATATCTTCGGTTTATTATTCAGTTTTGTTCTATAAATTTGCTGGTTTTTATTACAAGCTTTTATTAACTTGCTTCGTTCGTATGCCATTCTGTCATTCTTTCCGGTTCAAAATTTGTAATTTTTGGAGCACTTGTCGACATCCAATTGAGCTGAAATTTGGCAGGTATTCATAATTCCGGTGACAATGCATTATGAAATTTTTGTTAGAGAAAAAAACAAAATGGCGGCTCCAAGATGCGGACGAGTTTTGTGATTATGGTACGATTCGATTCAAAATTGGTAAATTTATAAATTTAAGATGGCGGCTCCAAAATGGCGAAGGAGAGAAGATTATAGTCCGATTTTTTCAAAATTCGCTTTTGTAATTGGACTGAAAACTTTGCGCGACAAGCTCTTGAATCTATAACTCACGGAAAAACCTACGTCACACATCCAACATTTTGTACTTCTTAGTGCATTTGAATAAAAGCTCGTCTTTAAAGAGGTTTTTCATAAATTATTTTATTTCTGGGGATGCCAACTTAAATAATACAATTTTATCATTCGGAGACACACGGATGTTTTTTCAGTTCACAGTTTGTTTCTTTATTTCACAAGGAAGGTCACATCTCGAATTCTGAATGCTTTCCATTATATTCGCACTAATGAATCTGTCGAAAGTTTCTAGGTTACATATTTACGATTTAACTCAACACATACATTATACTGAATGAAATATGAATAATCAATTGTTATTATTGTTTACCTCATTGACTTGTCGCATACGATTATTAGATATGTACAATGAATACATATATGCATGGAATTATTATTTCTCAATTTCTGATCCATAAAAAAATATTCATGAAGAAACTCCCGAACGAATTGATGTTCACATCAAGATGAAAGTGACTCGATTCAACACATCGAAATTGAATAAACAAATCGGAAAATACTTTTTTTTCAGAATATTTCGGGGACGCGAGTGATGCATGATACACTGAGCATGATATTTTGTAGAACGTTTTTGATTCTATCCTTAAAAAAAATATCTTCTATGTTTTTTAATAACATTCGGAAAAATAGATTTCAGAATTTACTTATTCATTCTGAAATTACCATCAATGAAGCTAACGAATGATGTGCCAGAAAAACTGGAACATATTTTCATTGGAAAATACAAACAGCATTCATATATATATATATATATATATATATATATATATATATATATATAAAGAAGGGTAGTCTAGTGATTGACTAGTTGAAATAATAGATCTTGAATAAACTTAGTAGAAGGATATTCTTGAGTTGCAGTAAATTATGCGCGGTGAAAGAAAACTCTTTCTTATTTCGTCAAGCTTTCGAAAATGTTTATTTTCATTATCAAGACATTAAGGTGAGGTTAAGAGAAGACAGCGAACTAATCATCATTGTGTGGTGAGTATTTTTTTTGGTTTTTTTAAATCAGGTAAAAGATAACATTATAAAACACTACTAGTTATAAAGATAAAATTGAACAATTGTAAAAAGCACATATTGTTTAAGAACAAAATTTAAAATTTGACAGGTCAAGACCACATGGTTGAAGCATTTTCAGTCATGCTTCAACCATGTGGTCCTGTCCTGTCATGTCAAATTTTAAAATTTGTTCTTAAACAATATGTGCTTTTTACAATTGTTCAATTTTATCTTTATAACTAGTAGTGTTTATAATGTTATCTTTTACCTGATTTAAAAAAACAAAAAAAATACTCACCACCCAATGATGATTAGTTCGCTGTCTTCACTTAACCTCACCTTACTGCCTTAATAATGAAAATAAACATTTTCGAAAGCTTGACAAAATAAGAAAGAGTTTTTTTTTTTCACCGGCATTAAATTTGCTCAACCCAAGAATATCTTTTCTACTAAGTTTATTCCAAATTCATAGTATATATATATATATATATATATATATATATATATATATAAATATATATATATATATATACTTTATTGTCGAAGAATTTTGTCATTGGCAAAGTAAGATCAAAAATATAAATATAAATTTCGGTAGAACATATAGAGAATAAAAATTGGATAAATATAATACAAACAGGTATGCAGATATAGACAGACAAAAAATAAAGAATACCTTGCATATTATAAATGCAATTGCATCACAATATATACAAACAGCTCAACAAATATATAACTACATATATAAACACATATACAGGGTGTTATGTAAGTACGTGGCCAAACTCGAAGGAGTGATTCTAAGACGAAAAGTTTATATAACCAAAGGTTCGGTAATTCTTTGTTTTCAAGATACAGGGTGTCAACATTTTTAAAAGAAATAGTTTTTTCCTAAATATCTTGATGATCCTTTAGCCGATTTTGATGAAATTTGGCAGTGTTATTTGGGGTAGTGAGGGGCTAATTTAGCCCTAACTAGATTGGAATCATCATGTCCAGTGGCGTCCCGGAAGGCACCTTAACCAATATTTTTGATCAAAAAATGTGCGCCACTGATTTTTTGAAGTTTTTTGTATTATTTTTCGCATTAAGCAACTAAAACTACAACTTTTTATTGCTAGCATTTTTTTCGTATTTTGCTTTGTTTTTGAGAAAAAGCATAAAAATCACTTTATTGCATGTCCCTGGGACAACATAATAAAAAACTTGAACTACCAAACCATCAAAAACTGAGGTGTACTTGTTATTTTTTTCCATATCAATAGTCTATTCCAGTCTTAGAAATTGTTATCAAAAGTAATTAATGCAAGCAATAAAAAAATCATTAATTATTAAAAAAAAGTTTTTATTGTTGTCCATGGATATGCAATAACGAGATTTTTATTTATGATTAAACAATTAAAATTACACAAAAGTAATCTTTCGAATTTTCAGACTAACTGTTTTCGATGAAACAAAGAACGTTCATTATTACTGCAGTGTTTTGAAAGTAAAGTTAGAGTGCCATGGCAGGAAAAACAATTGTTCAAACAAATTTGACTTTGACATAACTTGAAACAGTGCATACGTAATTATTTGATAGTAATTATTTGAAGTGTTTTTAAGAGTTTTCGGCTATAAAATTCGTTACTGATATTAGAAAATGGTTCGGTTTACAAACTCAGAAATGGCCCATATGCATTTTGTCTATGGAATGGCCTAAGGCAATCCCAGAGCGGCTAGACGCATTTATCAAGAAAGATATCCTCATCGCATTGTACCAAAGACAAACATTTATAAGAATACACGAAAGGCTGTGCGAATCAGGCATCTTTCAAAGGTCGGCTGCTCTTATTGGGAGACCTGCAACGGTAAGAACAGTGGAGCTGGAGGAAGCAGTTTTACGTGAAGTTGAGCGTAGCCCCGTTACAAGTACACGCAAAATTGCACAACAATTAAACATTTCTCACTTTACTGTATGGAATATTTTAAGGGACTATCAACTGTATCCTTACCACATACAGCGTTTGCAAGCGTTATTACCTGCGGATTTTCCCAAGCGAGTTGTTTATTCTACTTGGCTTTTGCAACAACAGGCAGCATCTCCGACATTTCTATCCCGTATATTGTTTACCGTTGAAGCGTGTTTTTCCCGAAATTCAATTATGAACTTTCATAACAATCATATCTTGGCTGAAGAAAATCCCCATGCGGTTAATAGAACGGGATTCATGTGATCAGATAAGACATACGCCGGAAATATTTTGTTAAGACGAGGTAATGCTTGCATTGAAGTTGAAGGAGGACATTTTGAGCAACTATTTTTTGTTACTTATTGTTAAATGTTTTCTTACTGCAAAAAATTGCGTACCATTTGTTTAAGTGTGGTTTTAATAAAGGGTTCTTCTTGTTTCATGTTTTTTTTTAATTTCCGGCGTTACCACATAACAAAGTGATTTTTTTTTTAAACAAAGCAAGATTCGAAAAAATGTTAAAAATAAAAAAGTTGTAGTTTTAGTAGCTCAATGCGAAAACAATATGCGTATTGTGACGAGAAGAAGACAAGATGAATCACTCGTCGCATTTATGAATAAAGTAGTAAATTTCAATTCTGGTTGGATTCCGGAGTCACCAATCACTGTGCGGGCGTTCACTAGATATCTAGTACGAAAACGTCCGCACAGTGATTGGCGACTCCAACCAGAATGTAAATTTACTACTTCATTCATAAATGCGACGAACGGTTCATCTTGTCTTCTACACTTCAAAATACGCACGGAACAGTTCGGTGTTTAGTTTTAAGAGCCAGCAAGAGACAAAGACGATAATGTACAAATTAATTCTCCTGCGTACTGTTTTCTGATTGGTTGCTAATTACGATCTTTTAGCCACCAGCCAATCAGAGAACACTAGTAGAATCTAACAAACTTTTGTTCGTAAACCGTGCATGCGAGAATCTTGCTTGGTGTATATTACTGTGTCCGCTTCCTGGTCCAACTAATTCTGCTCTTGTTCTTTCGAGATAATATTAATGTTTCGAATTTCTTTCCAAGGCTTGGTTAAATTCACCACACACGCATTGTCATTACAAACGGAACTGATATTTCTCATTTATCATATATTCATGATCCATCTAATTTTCGGGTGGGTGATTCCTCTTTAACTTCAGTCAGTTCACCCGACGTCTAAATCATAATCATGGCAGTGATTTTAGAAATTTCAACCGAGATTCATTTCTTGTGGATTTGCATGCAATTGATTTCTGTGATATGTATGACTCCAATGATATTGATGAGTAAGTTTCCGTATTCACTACTTTACTACTTGAAATATTCGAGAAACACTCGCCGGTAAAAAACGTCAAAATTACGAAGAAAAAAGCACCGTGGATAACTGATAATATGAAACTCATGTTCAAACTGAGAGATAAGGCTCTCTCAAGATTTAGAAGAACAAAAAATCAGCATCACTGGGATTATTATAAAGAAATGAGAAATCTCACGAATCGGACGGTGATACTCGAAAAAAAAGCATACCTCAATTATCGTTTAACAAGAAACAAACAATTATGGAAAGAACTAGCTGATATGAACGTATATAACAACAAAAAGGTGCAGCAAACCATTCCGGAACACCTAATGCATGTTGAAGATATCAATAACTTTTTGGAAGCATTTCAAATAATAACTCCACGTCTGGCGATGAAATTATTGATTTTTTCTCAGGTAATACACTAAACGATAATCATTTTTCTTACCATGAAACGAATGATGATGAAATTTATAGTACATTACTGGGCATTAAATCGAATGCTGTGGGACCTGACAAAATAAGTATACAAATGTTATTACATTGTTGTCCCATGATTCTAACGCACATATCACATATATTCAATTATTGTATACAAAGACATATTTACCCATCGAGTTGGAAACAATCTCATGTCCTACCATTGGCAAAAATCACCAATCCAGAGAATATGAGTGACCTTCGTCCAATTAGTATTTTGTGTGCCATCTCGAAAGCCTTCGAAAAAATATTGAACTTACAAATGCGATCTTACTTAAATGAATTCGATATATTGCCATCCTGTCAATCGGGATTTAGAGCTGACCATAGTTGTACAATGGCCCTGTTGAAAGTTGTCGATGATGTGCATATCTCTATTGACAATAAGAAACTCTGTCTCTTAGTATTGCTTGACTACTCGAAAGCATTCGACCGCATTAATCACAAACTAGTTATAGCTATTCTTAGTTACCTAGGGTTTTCCTCGGATGCCACATCACTCCTCCAAAGTTACCTTCATAACCGATCTCATTGTGTTATACTTAATAATGAAAAGTCAAACTCACTCATTCTAAAAAATGGTGTCCCTCAGGGATCAATATTGGGCCCCCTTCTCTTCGTCCTCTATACCTCCCAATTTTCAAAGTCATTACGTTACACTTCAATGCATTGTTACGCAGACGATACACAATTGTATTTAGAATTCGAAGAAGACTATCTCAACCATGCACTCGAACAAATGAATCAGGATTTGAATGCTTTAATAACGACCTCTAATAAATATTGTCTCACTGTTAACGCGTCTAAATCTTATGTCATGATTTTTGGAAGGACAGCTGCGAGAAACCGTTGCAAGAATTTAGTTAATGTAGCCGTAGATGGTGTCCAATTACCCACTACTGAAATAACAAAAAATGTAGGATTATACCTCGACAGTGCTCTCAGATTTAGGACACACATTACTCATATTTTGAAGCGGGGGTACATGAACCTTAAAATTATTTATTCAAATAGAAATATATTAAACAAGAAAAGTAAACTCATGCTATGTGATGCATTAGTGCTTTCACATGCTAATTACGCAGACGTAGTTTATAACCCGGGACTACTGAAATCAGACAGAATGCGGCTACAAAAACTTCAAAATTCTTCCATCAGACTCATCACAGGCACAAGAAGACGGGAACATGTTTCACAGCATCTTAAAAATCTTGGTTGGCTCAATATGGAGGCCAGGTGCATACTCCATTTCGCTTCGATCTTCCACAAAATCATTACAACTGGAAAGCCACCTTACCTATTCAGAAAGTTATCTTTCAGAACAGATATACACAATCTGAACTTGAGATTTCGGAATAACCTGACAGCGCCTAAACACAGAACTTCTTTCTTCCGTGGCTCCTTCTCGTATCAGATTGTTCGCTTATACAACCGATTACCAAGTGAATTTAAATTATTTTCACTCAATACGTTCAAGAAAAAACTGAAACAATATTTAATCGAAAACAGCTTCCCGTATATTGAAATATGATATAAAACGAACTTGAATTGGCACACCCCTGTTTTCAGCTTCTATGAATATTTTCGTAATGATTTCCTGCAATATTTTATTTTATATTTCCTATATTTTTGTTCTTTTTTTATTTTTATTGTTTTTATATTTTTAATTTTATTTTTATTTTTGTAATGAATATTTTGAAATTAAGCATGATCATGAATATATTTTGATGGTTGGATGGAAGAGCAAGCTCTGCAATGATGTTCATGCGCAGATATTGAATCCTGCCTTTTGTTAGGTTCTATGTACAGAGTACCTATGTAACCTTACAATAAAAGCATTTATTATTATTATTATATGCAATTGCGAATGAATGTTTCCCTTTTCAATAGTGTTTTTGTCGTTTGTTTCTTACCAGTGACTGTGATAAATATGATAAGTGCCTCAAAGCAGAGTATGAAGTCAACTAGTTCTGAATTTATCACCAGTTTGAATATAACAAGGTTAGATGTTTTCCTCACTTTGAAATCGATTATCTATCTCAGGCAGACTGCAATGAATACATTCACCACACAGTTCAACATTCTACCTCATTCAAATGTCGAGTTAAATGTTTATTGCGTTCGGCAATTGCCAAAGTTTTCTTCTGAGTAGGTCACTTGAAATTAGGCGGGTGGCTCTACCCAAAATGTTGTCAAATTTTACAAAGAACAAAACATGTTTTCAATTTTTTTTTCAGCTTTTCAATTACTATAATTCGTTATAAAATGGCATTATACCCTCGTCATTCACGGGTGTGCAAGAGGTTAGATTACACCCTGTATATTCACCGAGCCACACATGAATAAAATCAATACTAAAACAAACTTGAAAACGTGTGTATACATACAATAGTTATTTTACATCACATTATGGTATTCGAGACATGTCATCATGAAATTATTTTTAAAGAAGCAGATTTTTGATCGATCTTTTGAATATTTTTATGATCTAATATATTCTTACCTGTGGCAAGTTATTGAATATTATTTTCCCTTCATACACATTAGAGTGTTTTGTTAAATTCAGTTTAGATATTGGCAGGTGAATATTACAGCTCTGTCTGGTATTGTGAGATCTATCTTCGGGAGAATCAGTAACATATCTTTTGTAAATCAGGCATACCACTTCCAGAATAAAGATGCTCACTACAGTTAGAATTCTTTGTTGAACAGAAATATGTCTGTAGCTATCTCTCTAGTTAGCTTTACACAAATATCTGAGAGATCTCTTTTGCAGTACAAATTCCTGATTTAGGAGTTTTTGACTACAAAATCCCCAAAACGAAATGCCATATCGTAGATTTTCCATTAGGATGGTGCGGGGTCCTTTATTCATTAAAATTCCTTGAAAGATAGTAACAGGGTCAGAAGCAGTTATTATATCATTCCAATTTGACTATTCTCATGATAGTTTGAATTTGTTGTAGTTTTGTTTACTGAAGATTATACCTTCTCTGAATTTAACATTACTCTTCTCTCTATCGAGTGAAAAATTGAATTGACAAAGAAATATACCAGAATCACTCCAAACCTGATTCTCAAATGAGTTCACTTACACATATGTAACTCGAATAAAGCGCGAAAACTATAGCCGTGAAAGAGATTGTGCTGACACTAATTTTTATAAACTAAGTGCTCTTATTGGTCTTCTATGTCTAGCTGGTATCATTGTCTAAAGTAGCCATATCAATATTTCTAAATATTGGACAGATGACAGCACAGCTGCTGAATATTTTTGGGCAACAATGAGTGAGGGTGCAGTGGACGTGGTTGACGAAATGAAATCGTTATACTGGGTTGCAAGAATAAGTTGTAAATTGCCACTAACGATATATTTTGAATGCTGAACATTCGTGGCATCAACAGCTTTATAATATATAAGGCAAATCACATCAACCATCCCATTTTGCCTAGACGTGCATATTTGAATAATTGGCTCTTTCGTTTATAAAACCTCACCTTATAAGCCGGTACCAAATTACAAACTTACCATGTAGCGTACGAATTTCTATTAGAAAAATATCAAAACTATCACCAGACGAGGTAAAAGACAACCAAATGAAAGTTTTTGTAACTTCTGTCCTCGTCAAAAAAATAGAAAAGTCTAGAAAGTATGTAGAACTTGCCAGCGATCCATTTGCCCTGAACACACATTTTTTGTTGTAGAATCTGTACCCCTAGAGATGGGATCTGAAGAAGATTTATAAACATATTAGTCGTTTGCAATTGAAAATATGTTTTACAACTGTTCATACTGTTCAATTTACAATTAAAACTAATCATTAAAAAGAACAGCGTTTTATTTCTTAAAATTGTGTTCGTGAGAGAAATTCTCACGCTTGACTAACGATGGGATTTTTAACCTAGCGACAAATCCCGGGTTAAACTCAAAAGGCTAATACATATTATTTTTAAATTTTTTAGAGGTTTTTTTGTGTCGGGGTTTTTTAAATTTTTCATTTAACTTTTAGTTTTCCAGGAAAAGTTCAAAAAAATATAGTTTGGCAATACGGCTCGTATTAAAATGAAAACCCGTGAGAAAGAGTAATCACTAATGGGCCAGACTTTTGTTTTTTTTTTATTAATGACGATTTATCCATTCAGTAGTCTTTGTATTTCTGAGATATATTTTATTCATGCAAATATGAGAATGACTTCTAATTGTTTTATGTTTTATTTTATGCTTGGAGTGTTCTTTATTTTTAACCGACGAAACCAAAAAGGAGGAGGTTCTCTAGTCGACCCGTATATTTTTTTTTCCATAATTTTTTTTATGTATGACACGCATAACTTTTTACTGAGGCGTCCTATTCCGATAAATTTTTTTCAGTGGATAGGGTGTACTTCGAAGGTGGTCCCATTTGAATTTTAAAGATGAAATCCACCCCTAAGGGTAGCAAAATGAAGGATATTGATCACTCACCCTCTGAATTCTGGTCCGTTAACCGATTCTATCAGGCATAACATTGTACTGGGTCCTTCGATTTGGATGATTCTTTCTTTAATAGATAGGGTATACCTTATATTTAGATTTCGAATGGAATTATATACCCTTACGGGTGGAAAAATAGGGGATAATTGATTTTTCACTTATGAACATTGGCACACACATACGTAGTTGACAATGACAGATCGCTACTGACATTATTTCTGTTCCACATCCGTCAAAACAATTATATTCTATGAGAGGATGGAATGATATACAAAGTAATGAAATGAACTAACCAGAACAACAAAAATAATTTATATTACAACAAATAGTAAAAGTAGATAATCATATTATTTAACTGGTAATAGTTGAAGTAAGGTGGGTAGGTAAGTATTTTGGAAGTAATCAAAAAACAAGTAGGTAGTAATTCGTATATTTTAGCCATAAAAAATTGAAAAATAAAAACTTTTTAACAAAAAATTAAACCGACGAAATACGGAACTAAGCTCCTAAACTAATGTAAGTAACTAATTTTGAGTCGGCGCCAAACAAACAATCAACGAACATCATTAAATTACTCCAAAAAAATTATCAGAATGTCACCGCGCAACTCGATGCCATCATTTTACGCCTTACCTAATTCATTTGCTTGTTTGTTTGGCGCCGACTCAAAATTAGTTACTTACATTAGTTTAGGAGCTTAGTTATGAGACTAAGAAGGTTTATTTTATTTTTTACTTTTCAGTTCCGTATTTCGTCGGTTTAATTTTTTGTTAAAAAGTTTTTTTGATTGAAACATTTGCTGTCAATATTGTAATGATTATAAGTAGAGGGGGTTTTCAATTTTTTTATTTAACTTTTATTTTTCCAGGAAAATTCCAAAAAAATATAGTTTGGCAATATGGCTCGTATCAAAATGAAAACCCGTGAGCAACAGTAATCACTAATGTGTCGAACTTTTTTTTTTTTATTAATGACGATTTATCTATTCAGTAGTCTTTGTATTTCTAAGATATATTTTATTCATGCAAATATGACAATGACTTCTAATTGTTTTCTGTTTTATTTTATGCTTGGAGTGTTCTTTATTTTTTGAATGAAACATTTGTTGTCAATTTTGTAATGATTATAAATAGCGACAGTATTATTTTCTCAAAAATTCTGCTATTAAATAATATCAATGACTTGAAGGGCCCAGATATTTGCTGTCTAAGGACCCACGAAGATATAGATCCGACCCTGCCAAAACTAATTTTATAAATATTGTTAGTTTGTTCATACGTAATTGAATATTTTAGAAAGTCTTCCTAGGTATTCCAAAAAATATTTGTACATTTTTAAACAAACCGACGAAAAACTAGTGATTTGGGGACTGAACACCTTAAAAAACTTCAGCTACTTTTCCATAAACATTATAGTTCTTTCTTTCCCACTTTTGGGATTCTTTTCGAGCTAATCACCCGGTTCATGAGGTAATAGTCTGCTTCCTTGGCATTGATCCCATGTTTCAGTGCAACGTATCATCTATCGGAATTTCCTTCCATCCGCTATAGAATTGGAGATAAATCGTGATTGTTTTCGGTATTACTCATTATAGGTAAGTACTCATATTTTTTCGCCTAATCACCAAAGTGTGGAGTGGAAGCTAATGCATTCGAAAAGCCCCCATGTTCGCCGGTACCACAAGGTCGAATGTCATGTTTGGTGTTGTTCCTTTTCTCAGATCGACGCGTTACAGTCGCGAGAGTCAGAGTTATTATTACGTTATAAACATGATGATTCAGTTAGTTACTGTGTTTGACTCTTTTACCCAGATTGTGTGAACAAAACCGAGCGGTAAATAATCTAAACTCGTGAAAATATTTTCTCTTCAAATTGGTAACCTATTTATTTATTTTCGCTCGTTTTGGTGTAGTGCCTTAATTATATTTTTTCACCATGGATATGGAATCGGAAGATCTCATGTGGAAACAAATTTACAACAAGCTACAAACACAAAAATCCGTGGACCACGTTAATACAGATCATGAGATAAGGTATGACCCACTTTCATTTTCCAATAGGTATTTCAAGCAAGATATTCTAGTTTTGAGGGGCATCATAACATAAACATCCGTCGGTTTGTCGTCAGTTGAAAGTCATTATAAGGGAACGTGAGGTGTTGGCACCCGGAAATGCTTCTTCTAGTAAAATGAATACCTAATACGATTTTTAAAATACTTTCTTGAAAAAAGAGCAATTTATTTCCAAGTTACAAGAAATGCTATCACAGAGTAAGAAATATACAATATGGTGCGGTCCATAGGTATGGAATAAATTCATTTTTAGCGTTATTATGTATTTGTTTAAAAAAATCTGAAACATGTCGATTTCTATTGTCAATTTGACAATTTACAGTATGAAAATATTACCCCCTTCTTGCACCCCCTCTGAATTAGAAGTAGGTAACCCCTCGAAAAGTTTAAATGTGAAGGGGGGTTGTGTGGCACCTTGTTCGAAAGGGATTTTCATACTATGTTCAGCAATATCAAGTTTTTCAAATTTGGTGAAATCATAACTGAAAAAATTTATTTATTTTTATTTTGAAAATGTAAAATTTTGATACTTTACGTAGAATGAAGGAAATAATGTCACATAATGTTTAGGAAGTATTTTTCAATTAATTTCACAATTAAAATAAATGTTCAAAATGACCACCATTCACTTCTTGACATAAGCAAGTCGATCTTGGAATTATCGTACATTTTGTAGGACCTCTGGGGTTATGTTGTTCCGTTATCCTAACTTTTAAATCTGCAATATTGTCTGGTCTATTGAAATATACTTTTGATTTTAAATAACCCCATAAAAAATAATCAGGTATTTTCTGTTTTGCTAAACGTCAGGAAAAAGTCGTTCAAGACACCAAAAAATTATTCACAAAACCCACATAAATAATGTAATGTCAATCTAGTAGACTAATGTTATTATGATATTTTATAAGTTGCTGACACACGCCAGTGTATTGAAAAATATTTGTGTGTGTATTTGATTATCTAACTAACTAACTAACTATGGCTCATTTATCCGAAACTCGAAGAATAGACGTTTTAATTATGATTGGATGCGGTAATAAAACAAGAACTCAAAAGGAAGGTTGTGAAATGCTTAATAATAAATACCCTGGTCAACACGTCTCACAGTCTACAGTTAGCAAAATAGAAACAAAATTTCGTGAAAATGGACATGTAAAAACTATTCAAAAACCAAGTCGAACTGTTCAATTGGATGAGGAAAAAAAGTTAGATATACTGTTAGCGATTGAGGAAAATCCGCATATGGCAAGTAGACAACTTGCCGCCGACAGTGATCTGAGTAAATCATCGATATTGATAGCTTTACATAAAGAAAAATACCATCCTTATAAAGTTCAGTTCGTTCAGGAGTTAAATGAGGATGATCCTGATAGCAGGCAACAATTCTGTCAACTGATGAAGGACAGAATGAAAGCAGATTTGCAGTTCATAAACAAAATTGTTTTTTCTGACGAAGCTACTTTTCATTCAAATGTAGATATTGGAGCAGTTTTTTTTTTTTTTTTTATGTTCTGGTTCCCACGAAAAGGGATATCCTGTAATGTTCAGAGAACATCGTGGGAACCAAGGGAAAGAAGGTAGGAGTTGGTGTTCTTCTTAAATTTCTGGAGGTTGTATGCCTCGGGGAACACCTCCATAGGCAATGAGTTCCAAAGCCTCGCTGTTCGTTGGATGAACGAGTCTTTGGAAAGTGATGTTCTGCAGGTCTCCAAAGTGACCACGAAGGGGTGTGATGACTGAACTTGACGGGTTAATCTCGAAGAGACTGCCAAAGCAGGAACGATTGTTGATATTTCAGAAGAGCATCGCCCATGAAAATATCTATAAAATAGAGACAAATCTCCAACTTTTCTACGGTGTTCCAGACAAGTGAGCGAGTTTGTAAGCGAGGCATCACCGACGAGACGAATTGCCCTTTTTTGGACAGAATCCAATAGCCTCAGGATATGTTTAGGTGCCGCGCTCCAAATATGGGAACAGTATTCCAGGACAGGTCGGATCTGTGCCTTATAGATCATAAGCAGCTGAGTGGGGGTGAAATAGCTCTTGGCACAAAACAAAAAACCAAGTTTTTGGGATGCAATTTTGGCAATGGACCTCACGTGATTTTCCCAGGAAAGGTTATTGCTGATAGTAATACCAAGCATCGATATGGATGACTTCAGCGGTATGGTTACTCCTGACAAAGTTATGTTAGGCACAGTGAGATCGGCTTTTCTAGAGAAAAGACATGCTTGTGTTTTGTTTGCATTGAATTCTACCAAGTTATTAGATCCCCACTCGAGAATTGTTGCTAAGTCCATATTTATATTATTAACATTTCTTCCTCGTTCATTTCTGGTTTCACGGGCTGATATAGGGGCCCTGGAAGAGAAGCGGTATGGAGGGTACTATCATCGGCAAAGCTGTGTACTGGACATGAAGTTGCTTTCAACAGGTCGTTGATGTGAAGTAGAAATAGTGTTGGTGCGAGAATAGATCCTTGCGGAACACCAGCATTTATGAGTAGAGTGTCAGATGAAGCTCCATCGACCACTACATGGAGAGACCTGTTTGAGAGAAAACTAGCAAGCAGAGAACACAGCTGAGGGGGCAAGCCATAAGACGGAAGCTTGGCGATGAGTCCCTGGTGCCAAACTCGATCGAACGCCTTGGAGATATCTAATGCCACAGCTAAAGTTTCTCCATACTTTTCAATAGATAGCTGCCATATATGTGAGACGTAAGCGAGCAGGTCACCAGTTGATCTCTGATGGCGGAAGCCATATTGCCTATCGTTGACAATTCCTGAGTCTTCCAGATATTTCATGAGCTCGATGTTGATGGCTTTTTCCATGACCTTTAAAATAATAGATAGCAGTGCGATAGGTCTGTAGTTGCTAGGTAGGGCCTTTTTGCCTTTTTTAGGGACTGGCTGTACTCTTGCAATTTTCCAATTGGACGGAAATACCCCCAAATTGTAAGAGTGGTCGAACAACTTGCAAAGAACAGGTGTTAGTTCGGGGGCACATTTCTTGAGAACAATCGGCGGGATTCCGTCAGATCCACAGGCTTTGTTGGTGTTGAGACCCAGCAAAATCTTTCTGATAGTACGTTGGCGAAAGGTGATCTCGGCATGTGACTGTCAATAGGTGTAATGTTCGGGGGTTGTTTTCCCGATGAATCCAGAGTGGAATTTCCAGCAAATAGGTGCGCAAAGATATTGGCTTTTTCCTGGGCAGTCGTTGCTAGTGTTCCATCTTCTTTGGTTAGAGGAGGAAATGAGCTGGAAGTGAAGTTTCTTCCCACAGCTTTGGCGAAAGACCAAAATGAACGGGATCCGTTAGGACATTCAGCAAGTTTTGATTTTATTTTGGCATTGTGGGCATCTTTTGAGCATTCTATTGTCTCTTTGCATATGCCTCTAGCCTCGACATATGCTGCTCTGGTCTCAGGGCCCGGATTTTTTAGCCATCGATGGTATGCTGCCTGTTTGGAAGCCACAGCTCTAGAGCAGTTTCTGTTAAACCAGGTCTTATCGGATGATGTTCTTCTTTCGGTATTCGGTATGTAAGTTTGCATCCCCAACATGATGATTTCAGAAATTGTCTCAGCACATCGTGTTGATCTACTGAAGAGAAACAAACTCTCTTCCATGGAAACGCTGAGAAAAACATACGAAGACCTTCCCAGTCGGCCGAATTGTAATGCCACATGAGACGGGGTGGTATTGTGCAGCTCGATGGTAAATGGAAAGAGCATGTTGTGGAGATGAGGGTGTGATCAGAGTTTCCAAGTGGGGCACAAACTTCTATTCTATACGGGTCAGGATTGGTGGTGAGGAAAAGATCTAGTGTATTGGCAGACTGGTTGTTGACATCAGGGATGCGGGTTGGTAGCTCGACCAGTTGTTCTAGACCATGAGTGATGGCGAAGGCCTCGGCTTGACGACCCGCATCAACTGTTTTGTTAGAGAATTTGAGCCAGGCAGCGTTATGTACATTAAAGTCTCCCATGATTATGGTTTCAGCTGTTGGATGGTTCTCCTGAATGTAGTCCAGTTTGAGTGATAAAAACTCAAAGAGGTCGTTATATGAAGGTTCATTAGGTGATAGGTAAAGGCAGCAGAGGAACTTAGTCAGTTTGGTATCAGATAGCTTGAACCACATCACATCAAAGTCTTTCGGTTCCAAACTCTCTTCACGCTGGCATGAAAGGTTAGCCTTAACGTAAAGGCAGACTCCACCTTTGAACCTGAATCGAAAATGGAGTTCGTAACCAGGACAAAGCATATGGACCTTGTTGGTGGACGAGTTTACTTGTGTTTCTGTTAGAGCCAGAATATCCGGTTTTTTCGTCTGTAGGTGATGGTGGACGTCATTGATGTTCTTGTTGAGTCCGCGGATGTTGCAAAAATTAATCTTTAATGTTGAGTCCCCTCGAGTACCTCTCGCCCGGAAATCCGAATGGAGAGGTATTTTGCTTCCGGAGTGTTTTACTCTAGGAGACTTCATCATTATTACTATTAGCATGCACCTGAAAATAAAGGAGGAATTGGGGATAAAATCCTCATTGGATGTGTGAGGCTCACACACAATATCCCAAAAAGTAAACGTTTGGGCTGGTATCATTAACAACAAAATTATTAACCCTTATTTTTTTGAAGGCACAGTTGATGGTGAGGTTTATCTAAATTTTTTGATGAACTTTTTACAGCCTACATTAAAACGACTTTTTCCTGATGTTATAATAATAATAATAATAATATTTATTTTCCAGTAAGACACAAGTACATATGTATAGGAATAGTCACATAGAGAGAAACATTAGGCAAAACGGAACAGAACAACATAGTCACATGTTAAAATATTCGTCCAAGGAATAAAAACAATTTTTAATTGGAATTTTTTCAGCGCTGCGATAAAATTTCTATTTTCATTAATATTTTTAATTTCATGCGGCAATCTGTTATAAATGGTCAAACCCAAATAGGATCCAAATGCAATAGATAGATCAATTTGGTACCAACAAGACGGAGCTCCCCGCATTATAAACTTATTGTTAGAGATTATTTGAGCGAAGTTTTTCCCAATAGGTGGATTGGAAGACGTGCAACGATTGAATGGCCGCCTAGATCCCCCGGTTTGACTCCTCTCGATAACTTCTTATGGGGTTATTTCAAATCAAAAGTAAATTCTAATAGACCAGACAATATTGCAGATTTAAAAGTTAGGATAGCGGAAGAAATTAACATAACCCCTGAGGTCCTACAAAATGTTGTACGAGAATTCCAAGATCGACTTGCTTATTGTCAAGAAGGGAATGGTGGTCATTTTGAACATTTAATTTAATTGTAAAATAAATTGCAAAATACTTCCTAAATATTATGTGACAGTATGTCCTTCATTCTACGTAATATATCGAAATTTTACATTTTCAAAATAAATTTTCTCAGTTATGATTGCACCAAATTAGAGAGAGAACGAAAATCCCTTTCGAACAAGGTGCCATACGACCCCCCTTCTCATTTAAAATGTTTGAGGTGGTACTCATAATTCAGAGGGGGTGCAAGAAGGGGGTAATATTTTCATACTGTAAATTGTCAAATTGGCAATAGAAATCGACTTGTTTCAGGTTTTTTTAAACAAATACATAATAACGCTAAAAATTAATTTATTCCATACCTATGTACCGCACTGAATATATTGTCGCAAGTGCAACGAATAATTAGGGAAATATGTAGAAGAAAATGTTAAAGCATGATATAGGTATTCTAAATATTTATACACGTAAAATTATGTATTTTAAAAGAGAAAAATAAATTAAATAGAGTACATACTAAAAATCTTGCAAAGTAGAAATATATATTGTTACAAGTCCAACGAGGAATTAGGGAAATATGTAGAAGTAAATGTTAAATCATGATATACAGAGTGTAATCTCTCTTGCACACCTGTGAATGACGAGTGTATAATGCCATTTTATAACAAATTACAGTGGTTAAAAATTTGAAAAAAAAATTAAACATGTTTTGTTCTTTGTAAAATTGGACAACATTTTGGGTAGAGCCACCCGCCTAATTTCAGGTGACCTACTCAGAGAAAAACTTTGGCAATTGCCAAATGCAATAAACATTCAACTCGACATTTGAATAATGTAGAATGTTGAACTGATTGTGTGGTAAATGTATACATTGCAGGCTGCCTGAGATAGATATTCAATTTCAAAGTTAAGAAAAGTTGTTGATTTCATACTCTGCTTCGAGGCACTTATCATTATTATCACAGTCACTTGTAAGAAACAAACGATACAAACAGTATTGAAAAGGGAAACATTCGCAATTGAATATTGTTTTGAAAAATAATATCACGACCATTGTAGTGATTCAGACATTCAGAACACGTGAACTGAACACTGTTGTCAAGTAAGATTCTCGCATGCACGGTTTACAAAGCTGTCTACGAACGAAAGTTTGTTTTCTGATTGGCTGGTCAATGAAAGATCCTAATCAGCAGCCAATCAGAAAACATTACGCGATGTGCAAGATAATTAATTTGAACATTATCGTCTTTGTCTTTTGCTGGCTCTTAAAACTAAACACCAAAATTTTGTCGAATTTTACAAAGAACAAAACATGTTTTCAATTTCTTTTTTTCAGTTTTTTAACCACTGTAATTCGTTATAAAATGGCACTATACCCACTGAATATTTATACTCGTAAAATGTTGTATTTTAATTAAATTAAATAGAGTACATAACACTTAAAATCTTGCAAAGTACCAGTATTGACAAAAAAGATTGTTAATTGGGTATACCCAGTCAAAAAATAAATGCTCTTGTGCCAGAGCAGTATATATACTCCATCAATTTCAATATGTTTCATAAAGTCATTACTTGTTTGAAATTAAAAACTGTAAATAATATAATGATGATGATTATTATCAACTGTTTAAAGTTTGATCATATAAGTCGTATTTGACTGCACACCTTTTTGCTATCTGTAGGCCAGTAGAGATAGACATGATATTTCCAAAATTTAATAATAATATACAAAAAATTCAAAACTTCAGTAGAGTGGAGAGGACTTTCATATAATATGTAGTCTGAACGGAAGATGTTGAAAATCAAGATTTAATGAATTTTCACATTATTAGCGCGGAAAAATTTGCAAAAGTTCTGCAAACTTTCGAAGTTTTGCAAAATAGCAATTTACATCCTCTGATAAATTTGCAACCACTCATACAAAACGGAAATGTCTGTTTTATCGAACAAAAATTGTTGTTAGTCCTAATTTTTCGATGAAAATTCCAAAAGTTCTGCAAACTCGAAAAAATAACTAAAATAATATTTTTGACAAGAGTTTTAATTTGCAAACTCTTGCGTCAAACAAAAAATATATTTTTGCATTAAATCGATTTTTTTTATTGGAATAAGTATCGGAATTATTACAAAAGTTTCAAATAATGGTGGCACGTGGAGATGTCCTAATGTATAATGTTTTGATTCATTTGCAACCTCGTCTGCAACAGGGAAATAAGGGTAAAATCAAAATAAAAATATTTCTCTACCAAAAAAAAACAAAAGTTTTGTGAATCGGACAGACAACTCATTTTACCAATTGGTGGCAGTATTATAATTTGCAAACTATGCTACAATGCGGAACATTAGGAATTAACAAAATGTTAGTTTTTGCAACACTTGTGTTATCTGAATAATAAAGATTTTTATATACCTAATAAATGACATTGATTGTGTTACCAAGTTAACTATCGACCTAGAAGATCGTCAACGGTAGGTGACATCATTCAATGTTGAAAGCTAACGTTTTCGATATGAATTCAAAACATCATATTACAATAGGAATTTGCATAAAAAAATACCATTGAGAACGTTTGATGGAGGATCGAGAATATCTCGACACGTTTTCATAATTTTCTTGATTCATTAAAAAATGTAGGAAGTATTGAGATTTAAAAACACTCGTACAGTTGTACATTAGTACGATTAACCTACAACAGTGTTATGTTTACAGAGTAATGAATGCACAGCAGTTTAGTAACATGATTTATTACCAGAATATATAATAATAAGACTGACAATTGTATTTTTATGACAGACAACTATTTAACAACTAACCAAAAACAATGCACATTCATCTAATAGTCCTACAGCTACAACTGAAATAGAATTGCCTACCAATTTCAAAGGATTTTATTCGTCTTTTTCATATACATGTCAACTTATACTACTATTTACAGCTACAAAACTATTTATATAATTGCCTAGCAACATGTTTTTCCCTCTTTATTTTAAAAAATTTTATAAATCAAGAAAATGATTCTTACGTGTCGATTACATTTCAGTCCTCCATTCGGATTCAATAGAATTTTTCATGAGAAACCACAAGTAAGAAAGTCGAGTGGAAAGGTAAATTATAATTTTATTCAATTCAAGAAATACATACCTGTAAAAATTAAATTTGAGATGTAATATCGATCTCATACATTTTTATTTTTCAGCAACGTTTCTGTTTGATGATGAAAATTATGTACTTGCGAGATATACAATCGATAACGTTTTGATATCCTTCCTTCCATAGAGCATCGATTATTCATTTTAAAATCTCGTCTATTGCTATAAAGTCATGTTGTGACAAGTGAAAATTTTAAATGGAGAATGATTGCATGTCCTTTCTAATACGATAAAAAATGTATGTCTTCCAATAGTCTTTTAGCAGAATTTATCAAAATCATGTATTTTTCGATTGTTGCATTTGAAAATATTAGATTAAACTTATTTCGCTGATTAGTCGAAAACATTGATTGCTTCTGAGATCAATAATTAGTTTCAAATTTTTTAATGGTTAACTACGTAACCGTATTGTTCTTTGGATGCAATTTCAATCAACCAGTACAAAATATAACAGATATACGCGATGGATAATCAATGATTTAACTGGACCACTATAGATATGTCGGTCTAATATATATCTTAAACCTATTTGCACAATGTTTGCATTTATGACCAAATTATAAAAAAAACAAATGAATTATACAAAAAAAAATTTTCGTTGAACAATGACGGTTGCAAATCTCTTGCTTCACGTAAAATATTAGTCGTAATTTTAATTGCAATGTGTATAACTTTTGCAATTATTTCAAAAGTTGTAAAAATGCAAAAAAATATATTGGTGGAATAGGTTCCGTTTTTCGTATGAGGTTGCAAAGTTACATATCCACTAAGACCAATATTCTCTTTATTTGCAACCACAATAAAAAACTTTTGTGATTATTTCAAGGCTTGTGTGTATTGAAAATGGGAGCGTCGATAAAAAAAGTTTGATAAATAAATGATGCGTTTTTCAGAAATGGTTGCAAATGTACGTGGATATTTTAAACTTTTTTCGTTCACTTATTCAATTTGCAGAACTTTTGTAATTTTTTTAAACAAATTAAAAGGAAAACTTAAAAAAATCACAACAAACAAGGTTCCGTAACTTTAACAAGGTTGCAAACTTTTGCAATTTTCAGTGCAATAATAAAGCATGAAAATGTTTTTTGCAATTAAAACAAGGTTCCGTTCATCTCAGACTTCTGCAAAATTTTATAGTTTGTTTTCATTGATGCACTAACATACCATTGAAGTTTTTTCAGTGTAAGACCCCCGCAACAAGTTTTGCAAGGATTTATTTTGTCATAGCTGGATTCTACACAAGAAAAGGAACACATTATATCAGTTTTTGTCAAAAAGAAATTTGCGCAACAATGATCTATGATTTTTTTTCGAAAATTCAGTTTTTTCAGTGTAACACCCCCGCAACAAGTTTTGCAAGGATTTATTTTGTTATAGCTGGATTCTACACAAGAAAAGGAACACAGTTTATCATTTTTTGTCCAAAAAAATTTTGCACAACAATGATCTATGATTTTTTTTCGAAAATTCTGTTTTTTCAGTGTAACACTCCCGCAACAAGTTTTGCAAGGATTTATTTTGTCATAGCTGGATTCTACACAAGAAAAGGAACACAGTTTATCAGTTTTTGTCAAAAAAAAAATTTGCGCAACAATGATCTATGATTTTTTTTCGAAAATTCGGTTTTTTCAGTGTAACACTCCCGCAACAAGTTTTGCAAGGATTTATTTTGTCATAGCTGGATTCTACACAAGAAAAGGAACACAGTTTATCAGTTTTTGTCAAAAAAAAAATTGCGCAACAATGATCTATGATTTTTTTTCGAAAATTCAGTTTTTTCAGTGTAACACCCCCGCAACAAGTTTTGCAAGGATTTATTTTGTCATAGCTGGATTCTACACAAGAAAAGGAACACAGTTTATCAGTTTTTGTCAAAAAAAAATTTGCGCAACAATGATCTATGATTTTTTTTCGAAAATTCAGTTTTTTCAGTGTAACACCCCCGCAACAAGTTTTGCAAGGATTTATTTTGTTATAGCTGGATTCTACACAAGAAAAGGAACACAGTTTATCAATTTTTGTCCAAAAAAATTTTGCACAACAATGAGCTATGATTTTTTTTCGAAAATTCAGTTTTTTCAGTGTAACACTCCCGCAATAAGTTTTGCAAGGATTTATTTTGTCATAGCTGGATTCTACACAAGAAAAGGAACACAGTTTATCAGTTTTTGTCAAAAAAAAATTTGCGCAACAATGATCTATGATTTTTTTTCGAAAATTCAGTTTTTTCAGTGTAACACCCCCGCAACAAGTTTTGCAAGGATTTATTTTGTCATAGCTGGATTCTACACAAGAAAAGGAACACAGTTTATCAGTTTTTTGTCAAAAAAAAATTTGCGCAACAATGATCTATGATTTTTTTTCGAAAATTCAGTTTTTTCAGTGTAACACCCCCGCAACAAGTTTTGCAAGGATTTATTTTGTTATAGCTGGATTCTACACAAGAAAATGAACACAGTTTATCAATTTTTGTCAAAAAAAAAATTGCGCAACAATGATCTATGATTTTTTTTCGAAAATTCGGTTTTTTCAGTGTAACACTCCCGCAACAAGTTTTGCAAGGATTTATTTTGTCATAGCTGGATTCTACACAAGAAAAGGAACACAGTTACTAATTAATATAAACCAATCGTAAACTCTCGCTCTTCGATCTTCATTCAAAATGGAATAATGACAGTAATCATTATTTTGTTCTACGCTTAATATAATAATTATGCTTTGTACTATTTACTTTTAAAACCCTACACCACATTATACACTACGCTAATGAAACAATTTCTCCCATTCTCAGAGAAATGATCTGTCTTATAGGCAACTAAACTTACAGCCACCTTGTTTAGGTGGCTTCATATGTAGCAGAAGTACAAGTACACAAACGTCATCAGAAAACACAACGAACAAACCTTGGAGTTGAAAATATTTTCTGCTGGAGTATCGACGTGGTTTGACCACAAAACACATGTGTATGTGTTTTGTGGGTTTGACTTTGACATATGTTGAGGTTGATATTGCTGGTTATGTAGTGTAGTTCATTGTTATTGTCCAAATTCAACAGGTATCTATTAATAAATTTGAATCTTTATTGATCACATAATGGGGTACTATTCTCTGCGCAGAATCTCTACATGATTGAATTAGACATTCCCATGTCATGTCAGTCTTTATTTTTGGTTAGGTGATCGCTCTAATTTTGTCTTAATTTAAACAACCTTTACATACAGAAATAGATTACCCTACCTTAAAATGTTATTCAAAAGTCTCGCGGCGTATAAAGGTACATTCAAATTTGTTCTCAGAAAAATGCACGTCAGCCAGAAAGCTTACATAAATGGGCAGTGGGTAGCTGCAGCGAGTAACAGAGTTTTCGAAGTTACTAATCCCGCAAATGGAGAAATCGTTGGTACAGTGCCCGATATGGATATTCAAGATGCTCAAAACGCCATCAATGCTGCTGCAGAGGCATTCAAAACATGGAAATCTACCACAGTCAAAGAGCGATCACAACTACTCAGGAAATGGTTCAATTTACTTGGCGAAAATCAAGATGCTATTGCCAAAATAATGACCGCCGAATCTGGGAAACCTCTCAGTGAATCTGTGGGAGAAATCATCTATGGTAATGGCTTCGTAGAGTGGTTTTCAGAACAAGCGAGAAACGTCAGAGGTGAAATCATACAGAGCCCTGTTAATTCCAAAAAAATACTCGTCGACCACCATCCAATAGGCGTTGCAGCCTTGATCACCCCTTGGAACTTCCCTCATGCAATGATCACAAGAAAAGCCAGCGCTGCTCTGGCTGTAGGATGCACGTGCGTTATCAAACCTGCAGAAGACACCCCGCTAACAGCTCTGGCCTTGGTAAAACTAGCAGAGGACGCAGGAATTCCTAAAGGGGTCCTGAACGTTGTAACTAGTAACAGACAAAATGCACCGGCAATAGGAAAACTATTCTGCGAGAGCCCCCTCGTTGCTGGAATCTCCTTCACGGGTTCCACGCAAGTTGGAAAGATCCTCTACCGGCAATGTTCATCAGGTATAAAAAGATTAGCACTCGAACTCGGTGGAAACGCACCGTTTATAGTTTACAATTCCGCAAATTTAGATAAAGCTGTTGAAGGAGCTTTGGCATCCAAATTCAGAAATTGTGGCCAAACATGTGTAGCAGCAAACAGGTTTTTGGTACAAGATAGAGTGTTTGACGAATTTGTTGAAAAACTCACTGAACACGTGAAGCAACTTAAAATGGGACACGGGATACACTCAGATGTTAATCTAGGCCCTCTCATAAATGAGGCGCAGTACAATAAAGTTTCAGATCTAGTGAATGATGCTGTATCTAAAGGGGCCAAAGTTCTCGTTGGTGGAAAGCCAGCTACACATGTAGGAAAGCTTTTCTATGAGCCCACTGTGCTCAAAAACGTTTCTGAAAATATGAAAATTTACAGCGAAGAAGTATTTGGTCCTGTGATCAGCCTTATCAGGTTCCAGACCGAGGAAGAAAGTTTGAATATTGCCAACGGTACGGAAAGGGGTTTGGCAGGGTATTTTTATAGCGAAGATGTCAAGCAAATTTTTAGGGTATCAAAAAAATTGGAAACAGGAATGGTGGGAGTAAATGAGGGAATCATTTCCACTGTTGAGGCCCCGTTTGGGGGTATTAAAGAATCTGGTTTGGGTAGAGAAGGGTCTCATCATGGTGTTGAAGAATTTACATATATCAAGTATACTTGTTTAGGTAATTTGGAGTAAAAAAAAATATTTTTATGTGCTAGAGAATTTAATATTCCAAAGATTTTTCCAATAGCACTTCAGTTAGGAAAATGACATATTGTTTTCCATATTTTGGGTTTTCTGTCATATTTTAATTTCGAATTTCCAATTTTTGTTGTGAAATATTCTAGGCAAATCATTTTCAAACAGTACTTTACTAACAAATTTGAAATTTTCCTGGTTTATTTTTATCCTGAATACCAAAAACGCAGTATCGTATTGCGGCAGATTTAGTAATTTGCCCTTCTTGGGAAGAGAAAACCTAAAATATGGAAAACAATATTCCGATACCTCCCCAAAAAACATTCAGATGTTATCAGGAAAATGACATCCATTCAAGATTTCATTAATTACTTTATTGAACAAGTGGTAGAATACATTCCAGTATTATGAATTAATTCTTTGTTAGTAGTTTTATTAGTTTCAGATAATGGTTAAAAATGTGAATACACAATATTTTCTAATTTAGCTGAATAAATTTTAGCTAATTTATAGTGAGAAATTTAATGAGGTGATAATAAATGAAAATTGTCTTCCAAAATAAGTCTTCCAGTATGTAATATTAGCAATAATCATAAATGTATATAATATAAAGTGTTTCAAATGTATCAACATGAAATGATGGATATCAAAGTGGATGGCAAATTATCATGTATTTGAGAAATTGATACGATTTTGCAAGTTCACTGTGTATCTTGAATATTATTTAACTATGATTCATTGATAATGTTAATAATTATCCAGATTGTTATCACTATATACGAAATTTGTTTATTTACCATTGACATTGTTTATTCGGATGTACCTATCTAATATAAGGGTTCTTTTAGACTCGCTCAACAAGCAATTGTAGAGATGCGATAATTGTTTATATATTTTTGTTGTTTATGCTTGTTATGATGTTTTAAGATAAATAAAAACTCATCTTCAAAACACGAATTTTGCAATGTTATTTTCTACCTCTCCAAATGTCTTGCATTTTTCAATACTTGTCATTGTATTAAGTGTAACTCTTCTTACATATTTCACAAATATGGAACCGGCGAAGTAAAGAGTTGATGAATTTCTTGGAGGAGACAATCTTTACTAGACATCAAATCTGAAACACATTACTTGAATTGATTTGTTTGAAAATATGAACAGGGTGTTCATAAAATCAGATGTGGAATCATCTGCGACTCAAAGATAAACTTTAGTAACTATCTTCCATCGTTCAAGATAACCTCTTGGCGGTACTCATGTTGAGAAGGGAAATATTCTCAAGTGAATATTGAATAGAAAGATTTTTGTGAGTTTAAAAATCCACGAAAAAAATAAGTTATATATGTGAATATCTAACAGAAAACAACTACTTCTCCGGTTTAAGCCACGCTGGACATTGAACTACATCTGATAGATATTTTGGAAGGACCCTAACTCAATTGAAAATGTTTTATTTTCTATTCCAGTCTTAATTAACAACTCGTAGATGAATAAGATAAGGAAAAATGTTTCAAACAAATCATATATCATACCCCATGACAGGTTATAAATGTCAATAAAACAATGTTTTCAAAGTGTCACTCCGAAAGAAAGGTTTCCAACATTTTCCAATTTTTGCAACGTGAGGTTGCTTCTAGAAAATGTGTTTCCCAATTCTTCTAGTCTTCCTGATGATCGTGAAATAGATTTTCGTCGACTAAAAAGGAATTGAAAACCTAGTGAAGGCAATGCCGGTCTTGCATCAATGTTACAAATGATTTCTGGTGGGTGCTCGATCTTGGAAAACATTTTTCTTTGTCTCATTCATCCATATGAGTTCTCAATTAATTAAGACTGGAATATAAAATAAAATTTTTCCTTTCAAAATATCTATCAGATGTAGTTCAATGTCTGGCGTGGCTTTAGCTGGGGAAGTAGTTGTTTTCTGTTGTATATTCACACTTTTTTATCGTGGATTTTTCGATTCACAGACAAATCTTTCTATTCAGCATTTCTTAAACTGTCACATTTTTATTTTTTTTAGAAAACAGTAGGTAAATAACTTTTGAGAAATAATTGAAACCTGCTTCAATAAATAATTAATTCATATTATAATAAACTACAACTCGCAACTCAAAAATGAACATTTCGAAATATATTTTCTGAAAAATATGAATATTAGAGGAATTAATTAAAAATTTGTTTTTTTTCTTTACTGAGAGATAAAATTACTTGTTGCATTGAACTCATTTCAATTGATTTATTTTGAAGTTTTACTAGTTGAGACCATTTGCTACAGTAGTCCGCTGAAACTAAATAAGAATTGAGCCATACTCTTGAAATATCAGATGGGAATATTTCGAAATCTGACATGGTTCAACTTTTGTAGTTTGTAGGTATTCAATATCTTCTGATATTGTAAGATTAATTTAAAGATGGTCATAGATTTATTTCTTTATTTACTGTAAGCATTGCATACTTTCACATAAGATGTCCATGTTAGTCTGTTTTTGCCGTTTGATTAATTTCTTGCCCTCTGTCAGAGGGACTTACGAGTTGAAGAATAAGGCCAACTTGCACACAAGTAACAATATTGATCGTTGAGGAAATATGATATCTAATTACCTACAAGTCTTCCCATGATATGATTTCGATGAAAGTTTATTGGTGAAAATACCTACTCCACTTTCTGTGGTTTTTGTGCTTTTTGCTCCCAAAAGACGCATATTTCAAGAAAAGTAGATATAAAAATACTCTTCAAAAATGGTTTGTGATTTTCTTGAAAAATGAGTATTTCCTAGTGAAAATAGATAATGACTGCATGCAGGGCCGGATTAAGAGGGAGGCAAACGGGGCTGCAGCCCCGGGGCCTCCATAAGAGCGGAGCCCCCACAATATAAATTTTTATGTAAAATATCCTAACGAATACCAAATGATATCCAAAATTATATATAAATAACAAAAAAATCAACTGAAAAGCAAAAAATAAACATTCTTATTAATAACTAATCTCCTAAACTAATGTAAATAACTAATTTTGAGTCGGCGCCAAAAAAAAATATCAAAACGCCACCGCGCATCCATCATTTTACGCTTTACCTAATTCAATTGCTAGTTTGTTTGGCGCCGACTCAATATTAGTTATTTACATTAGTTTAGGAGATTAGTTATTAATAAGAATGTTTATTTTTTGCTTTTCAGTTGATATTTTCGTCGGTTTAATTTTTTGTTAAAAAGTTTTTATTTCTAATTTTTTTGTGCTGAAATCTACTAATTACTACCTACTTAATTTTTTATTACTTCCAAAATACTTACCTAGCTTACTTCAACTATTAACTGTTAAATAAAATGATTATCTACTTTAACTATTTATTGTTATATAATATGAATTATTTTTGAAAGTTCTGGTGAGTTGATTTCATCACTTTGTATATAATTCCATCCTTTCGTAGAATGTAATTATTGTGACGGATGTAGGAGGAACTGTCAATGTCAACTACATATGTGTGCCAATGTTCACAAGTGAAAAAAATCAATCATCCTCTATTTTTCTACCCATAGGGGTGGACCATTTCATTCCAAATTGATATATGATCAACTATGAGGTAGGGGCCGTTCAAGTATTACGTAAGCACCAAAGAGGGGGGGGGGTCTTTGCTTTGCTTATTTACCAATGCTTACCTAAGCATAAGAGAGTGGGGCTTTGTTACTTTCGCTGACAAGTGGGGGGGGGATTAAAAATGTCAAAAATTCTGTTTACGTAATACTTGAACGGCCCCGTATACCCTATCTAATAAAAAAAGAATCATCCAAATCGGAAAACCCACTACAAAGTTATGCCTGATAGAATCGGTTAACGGACCAAAATTCAGAGGGTGAACGATCAATATCCTCCATTTTGCTACCCTTAGGGATGGATTTTTGTTCAAATTCAAATGGGACTAACTTCGAAGTACACCCTATCCAATGAAAAAGAATCATCGGAATCAAACTGCTCTGTAAAAAATTATGCGTGATCATACATAAAAAAAAATATACGCGTCGACTAGAGAACCTCCTACTTTTTGGTTTCGTCGGTTAAAAAAGTTGACAACTTGTTCCACTCTTTTTTCGTTTTAAACATTCCAAAGCGCGTTTCGTATTCTTATCAAAATTAATGGTTAATATTAATCTTCGATTCGATTAATCATATGTGTAGGTATATGCTGGAAACAATAACAAAGTAAATCATCATACTATTATACAAAATATTATATCGTATCGAAATTAGCTGATTAAAAACAAGAACAATTGAATTTCAAATTTTTTTAAAATTAAATGAAGGATTTTCTGTCAATGTATTCTTCGAACGACACAGCGATCTAGGTATACAATAAAATTCAATAACCGTAAACAAAAGAAAATAATATTTCAATTTGATGCAATCAAATTATTTTTGAGCCCTGTGCGCATTTCTTAAGAGAACAAAAGTTGCAAATTCTGTTGACTATTTTTCTGCCGATTCTACAAACGCTTTGCCCGTCTTTGCCTGTCTATACCTGTTTTTCCTATATCTTGGCGTTGACAAGTGTCCGCTGAGTGGCGCGCTTGTAATAGGGGAATACCCGAAATCTGAGTTCACATTACATTACATTACATTGTAAATTATCGTCCCAAGTGTGAGTCTAAGAGAACGACGAGAGAGACGACATTCCGCAACAAATGTAAATCCTTCTGAAAAAGGACTATCAAAAAGACCAATCTAAGGAGCTGTTCCACTATCAAATCCTTGAAAATCAAAATTTCAGAGCTATTGTCGAATTGCACTGAAGAGCGCTTATTTTCCAAAATTAAAATTATAAAAAATAGGAGCATAGACAAAGTTATCGCTTCTTAGCATTGAGAATGCTTTACTCCGGGTGCTGGATTTCACCGAAATAATCAATGATTTTTCGTCGAAAAAAGCTCGCAAGAATCCATTCGTGTAATGTTATATTTATTTCTTGTATTTTATTACACTAAAATAATCACAGTTCAAAATACAGCGATGTACTTACTAACTTCGAATTGTTCATACAAATAAAATAAATAAATGTTTTTTTAAGTTAACTACTTACCAGCCAAATAGTTTAAGAGAAAACTGATTCATTTTTTCAATAATACCACAAAAACTGTTCATTGCTTTTTCCAATAATTGATCCCGAATAGAAAATATTTTGTGCGCATGCCTCAACTTCCAGCCATGTTAGGCTGAAAACTTACTCACCTGAATGCCGCAATTTTTTTGCGAACAAAATGGCTGCCAGTCATGCCGCAAAAATATTTTAACTTTTTGCGAATTCGGACAAACCACGGAACCACATAATTCAGACCAGTCTGTATTGTACCTTCGCCACATAACCAACCCGAATCTTTAGTTTCCATCGGCATTCATGTGATATGATGTTCACGTTAATTTTGAAATGGAGGATCTGTTGAATACTTATGAAATTAACCGACTTTGCCGACTTCAAACAAAAATGAAAGAATATGTGTTCGTGATATATAGGAAATAAATAGGAAAAGTGCAGGGAGATTAGTACAATCTCGTTAAGGATATGCAAATCCATGAAATATTTCAATTTCTTTAGTGCGAATTTACACGATCCAATAAATTGGTCAATTTTGTGACCTTGAATTTTATTGATAGGTGTAAACAGAAAATTGTCGTCAATTTGAACTTGACCAATAAATTGATGAGTTTAGAATCGGTTCTAATTTTTCATCAATTTTTAGTGGCAATTTGCAGTAACTTTCGGCCATGAATTGGATGCCTGCTAGACCAGAGATTTTCAGGTTATGTTATTATTTACGCGATTTCACATATCCTACCCTAACCGCGAGAAAAATGATTGCGCGAAAAAAAACATAATTTACGTTGCATTACATTCGCAGCAATGTTCATTGCTGAATATAAATGACAGAGATGTAGAAGATGGTGGATTAGAGCTTGGATTGAGAAAAGAGGGAAAGGAAACTTGACATTAGTTCAAGAAAAATTCCTGAGTGCAGATCCTAATCAATTCAAACGATATTTAAGAATGGATCAGAGTCAATTCAACAAGCTATTGAATAATATTCTGAACTTTTCCTATAATTGAACCTTTTCTTGTCAGTATGTTGGTATTCCTGAGTAAAAACTGTTGCCAAAATTGACCAATAAATTGTCAGGTGTAAATATAACACATATTGGTCAATTTTATTGTTCAATTTATTGATCAATTTTATTGGATCGTGTAAATTAGAATAGAATAGAATAGAATAACTTGCTCTTAGTTCGACGAACTATTGCCCATAGTGATGTCAAAATTGAAAACGTCATATTCAGGTACACAAAATTCGATAAAATATATAAACTAATTACGTATTTTTCTTCCGAATACATATTGGTCTTATTGGAACATTTTCAAATAAAAAAATAACAAACGTGAATAATAAATATAGAAAAATGACATACAGTGCTTCTCAAAATTCCTCTCCCCCCTTCTTATTTTTCGAACGATTATACATAAACAAGTGAAATTTGGAAACTGAATATTAAAGGTTGTAAACTCCCATACTAGTGATAGATGACGAAATCGTCAAAGATGACGTCACAAGGCCATTGTGACCAATAATTTTAAATGGAACCCAACGGCAAGCGACACCTCTTTTAAAAGGTATCGAAAAAACCTATTCAATGATACTGATTTTGTTTGTGTTTATGGCAGTTTTAATGGCTCATTAGTAAACATTAAAATTTAAATTCCATTCAGTATGATATTAATTACAGATTTAAGAATCAGTATCTACTTAAAGAAATTGCTCGAAGTGACCTCCATTTACTTCCTGACAGTGAAATATCCTATTTTTAAACTCTTCTCGTACTTTTGCAAATGTGTCTGCGGAAGCAGCCTCACATTCTGCAACAATACGTTGTTTTAAAAAGTCAATATTGTCAGGTTCAGTGGCGTAAACCTTCGATTTAAGGTACACAGAAAAAAATCCAAAGGTGTGAGGTCCGGTGATCGAGCTGGCCATTCCGTTGAACCTCGTCGTCCAATCCATCTACCACGATACTCCTCATCCAAATACTGACTTACTGCACCGTAATAGTGTGGAGGAGCACCATCCTGTTGGAATGTTATTTCCAAATTGCTGAATTCATCTGGATTATCTTCCAAAATTTCAAGGATTAACGGTTCTATTGCGTTTTGCAACAGCTCCAGATAAACCTCACCAGTTGAATTAGTATTTAAAAAAAGAGGCCCAACGATGTGGTTTCCCAGGATACCTGCCCAAACATTCACCTTCTGGGAAATTGGGTATGTGTTTCACGAAACAGGTGAGGATTTGCGACACTCCAATACCTCACATTCTGTGTATTTACATTTCCATTTAGATAGAAAGTACTTTCGTCACTAAAACAAATTGTTTTGACATAGTCTGGCTGTTGGTTAATTTTAGTTTCCATATTTTCACAAAATTCTAGTCTTCGGTCTGGGTCGTCGTCTGAGAGTTGATGAACTATTTTTAATTTGTATGGATGAAATTTGTTTTTTTTTCAACACCCTGTGTACTCTACCTCGACTGACTTCACAGGTAGATGCAACGTGAGTTGTTGAAGAAGTAGGATTAACTATTACTTCTGCCAGTATATCAATGTTTTTCTCATCAGAAATTTGTGGTCTGCCAGATCGTTTCGCATCATTAATACTACCCGTTGTTTCAAACTTACGAAGAAGCTCCCTTAAATAAGTCCTCGAAACGGGGCGATCGGGAAACCTCTCATTAAAAATGCGTTCTGCTGCATGAATATTTTGTCCAGTTTCACCAAGAATTAGGATCGCTGCTACTTTATCACCTAAAGCACGTACCATTTCGCTTCTTGATGCACTTAAACGTTCGGCTCACAACAGTTTAACAAATTATTAAAATGTACAAAAATATTAAAAGTACCAAAAGCTGCTAAAACAGTTAAACGTTCGATCAACAATACACAAATTATTAAATGTACAAAAACTTGGACAATTACAAAAACGTCGAATTAGGGAGACTAACAAAAACGTCAGCTTATTTGACAACTATCCAGAGGCGGAGCTTGAATTTGTAATTTTAGTATTAACTGATTTAATTCATCACAGCTTTGCGTTTTTCAAAGCGAGTTGCCAAAACTGCCATAAACACAAACAAAATTAGTATCATTGAATAGGTTTTTTCGATACCTTTTAAAAGAGGTGTCGCTTGCCGTAGGGTTCCATTTAAAATTATTGGTCACAATGGCCTGTGGCGTCATCTTTGACGATTTCGTCATCTATAATCACTAGTAGGGAAGTTTACAACCTTTAATATTCAGTTTCCAAATTTCACTTGTTTATGTATAATCGTTCCAAAAATAAGAGGGGACTTCTGAGAAGCACTGTATGATATGATTCATAGTTAATCGCTATTTTTTTGCCGTTTGAGTATGAACGTTCATGCGGCGGTTTTTCTCCGATTTGCTAATTGCAAAAAAGTATGGACGAGCCTTTATTCGGACACTTTATATGTGTATAACCTGTGAATATGCGCTATAATTTCCGATACTGGTATTTTGTCCGTAGTAGACAGGCCCAAAAAACAAGCAAGCAAGTTAAACTGTCCGAAATTTTTATATTACCCGTTTTTTTAACATGGTGGATGCGCTAGCGCGTAACGTGTCGTGAAAAGGCCTATTGTGTTATCAACAATAGGGAACACGCATATGGCCCTTTTCTAGAATATTTTGATTAGTATATAACGATTACCACCTAGAAAACTCGGTAGCAAACTTAGAAATTGAAAAAATGTTTAATATTTTTCATAATTCGAAAGTGAAAAAGCCAATTTTTCGAAAACGTACTCCTAGCGCCTCTGATGGACGTATGCATCGCAACTTCACGCAGTTCAAACTTTTACCGCTAGTTGCTTCGAACTGTCAACTATAATTTCATATGCCTTAGTTTATATGTTGTTCTAATATTTTTAACGTCAATGTATTTTCAATTGTTACTGAAACATCACATCAAAAGTTAAGTTGAATCTATGTTCAGGTTGTAGGAAATACTATTGACTATCAATATTCCTGAAACAACCACAAAGCGCTAGTGTTTGGGGGAAGTTATTCAAGTGAAGGTCAAATCAAGTTTGAATTGAGAAGCACCTTTAAACTTGCAAATTTCGACAAAATGTTGGGATTCGAGAATTTTCACGAAATGTAATTTTTGAGGACCGAACTGAGGCAAGGAAAAATTAAAATTAAATCATGCGTGTTCCCTATTAAATGTTTCCTATGTACGCTCAATTCAATTCGCTAAATTTTCGTTGTTGATTTTCAGGATCCAACAGGTGGACGGAGGCTTTTTCGAAAAATTCGGATCTCTCTTCAGAGAACAAGCCGAATTCACCGCAGCCCAAGAACAAATAGAGAAAGAAGAAATAGCCGCCAATGCAGCACAAGTTATTCCCGAAAAGAGCGACGATGACAGCGATACCGAACAACCGTTACCTACGACAGAAAGTGACGAAGTTTCCATTTCTTCGATTCCGGAAATCGAAGCTGAAAAGATCAAACCAACTCATTTCTACGGCTTGGAATGTAAGTAACGATGTTCCGTTTTTTACCCATTATTTAGGTAACTATAAAAATATTATAGTGATTGAAACAACTCGTGCATTCATCGAACTTAAAAGTTTGTAATAAACCAAATTATTAAAAAAACAAAAAACCTGACTGCGTAAAAAAATTGATGCATGTACTTATGTACGCGCATCAGAAGTTATACTGCATTAAACTTCTAATATTTAACTTTCGACCTTCAACATTCAGCTTTCAACATTCAACTTTCAACATTCAGCTTTCAACTAGCGCTGCTATAAACAACCAGATAAACCCGCAGGGGCGTACTGTACTTATTTTCGCAACAATATCATATTGGCTCCCCATATAAAAATACAAATGTGTATGTATGATATATTTTGTGGTGTATCTGAGGAAGAATGCATTTTTTGATAAAAGTTATGTATAATGCCTGAAACTGCTTGGAATATGGCAAGTAAGTGTAGATTGCGCTCCTGAAAAGGCGGTATCATTTTGGGTGTTTTTTGCGGGAAAAATTGGTTTTGTAAATTTGAATTTTGAAGAGCCGCATCTCCAAGTATTTGAGATAGCATTGTTTTTACTTCGTCATCTGTAGGCTGTAGGAGCCTGAATATTTACCTGATTTTGTTCCAAATTATTATGAATTCAGGGCAGATCTTAAAATAACTGATATCTGGAAAACTGAAGAGCCGCTTCTGGTAGCGGAATTATAATGTTCAAGTTATCGCGGATATTTACGTTACTGAAGTATGTGAAAATGAATTATGAAGTCATAAAACATATAAACATCTGGTTATACTGTTCTACATTCCAGGAATGATTGATTTGAAGTTGAATTTTTATTTCCATTTTGTGGGGAAAAAAAGAAGTCAAATTTTCTTCTCTGTTTTCCACTTTATGATATTCTTTGGCTCGCCTCATTTTCTGCCTTTAAAAAAATATATCTCGCCTGAGCACTTTACTCCGGATTTATATTTTTATTAATTTGCTTTAGTTATAAGTTTAGTGATATGTCAAGGCTGATGCGCTCTTTCAATAGTTGATATTATTACTTTCTTATACAAATTTCGATTAATGCTTCGAATATTACAATTTACTTTTCAAAATATAATAGTTTCCTTTAAGATAAAAAAAAAATGTTTTATGAAACACTGGAAACATGTCCTTTTATCTCCACTTTGTGGTTTTTTAGTTCATCACATTGTTGACTGGCCTTGTGCGAGGAATGTCCATCACACGGCAAATTTTAAAAATAGCGTCCATCCAATATCTCAATTTGTTCAAGTGGAGATGAGATGCATTTTTACGTATTCTCCAAGATGCGAAAATAAAATAATCAGGTCAAAAGGTTTCTGAAATAGACCGAGACTTTCTTAAATAGCTTATCTCAGGAAAACACTAATTCATGAAATTTTGCCTCTTGAAATGACTGCTAGATTCAAATGAAGTTGAAAGGATAACTGTAGCAATTTTTTTCTTTTGGTCTTATAAAGTGTGTCAAATTTAAAAGTTGCCAGTAAGAATACACTGTTTTATAATACGTATTTTTCTTTTTCAACTCGATATAATTTTAATAATCCAATCAATATATATCCTAAGTAGCATTTTTAGTGAACGGAACGTAGCGGCCCCGATTCTGAAAAACTTTCAGGTGTTTAACGCAACTACTGCTACGTAATATACACGGTTATATCATGCGACGGCTACAAAAATGGCAAACAATTTTTTGATGGCCGCTATGTTCCGATCTACGTTCCTGGATCTCAGATAGCCACATTCCAACCACGTTGTGATCACCTGACAAAAACGTGGATATGTAGTGGCCGACACTAGACACGTTAAAGAACTAACTGCGCTTGTGTAATTGATATGTAGCTCGATCTTACTAGTCTCATGTGGAAGATGGGAGTTTTTTCTACATTTCATGTGCTTTGGCTTTTTTTCAGCAGTTCTTAGTATCCGGTTATAAAAATTTTTTCGTTCTAGCGCAATTTCAACTGGGCGTTAGACTAAATGGATAGGAAACATTTTTGTAGAAAAAATAACGAGCTACAACTTGTAGGCAAGACATTTTTTCATATCTTCAATACTTCTGGAGTTGTAGCTCAAAATATGAAAATTCGGAGAATGTTTGTAGTTTTATTTTTAGGGCCGTGGCATGGTAAAGAATTTAATGGAAACTTCATATATTTAACTACCTAAATCCAGAATTTCAGCTGTTTTGTAATTTTTATTAGATTTTGGTGAAATTTATTGGATTATAAGTTTCCTTGTGAACTTTGATATTGTTTAACATTTTGAAATGTTGACAGTTGTTCAACATTGAATATAACATTTCGAAATATATTGTTGAAAATGTGAGATCTCAGAAACACAAAAAGGAAATGTTTGGAAGGGAGCTTCCAAACCAATGGCCCCCTTTGGATAAGGCCAGTGGTGCGCCAATGCTTTTGATATTCGCATGTATGTCTTGTAAAAAGGAAATTATATAATTTCCTATAATAATATCAGATTGATTGGGTCTTTCAACAACAATTTAAAAGCGAATCAGTCATCATCTTCGCTGATGAACTTTAGCAAAAGTTTACGTAAATACCAACTGGTAATTTAGCGATGAAAATAAACAAATTCTAAAATAGATCTCGCATACTCCAAGAATTATTTACTTCCAGGTAACGAAGTCGTATACCGAGTGTCCAAAAATCGCAGTTATATCGAAAATCGTAGAGAGAAAATAATCACATAAAAAAATAGGCCGATAAATATACTCTACTCCAGTGGATGTGCCAAAACATGTTTTTTCGCTCGTTTCTTTTCAGATTATTAGAGATAGTCTTCTATCCATTGTTTTTTTTTCAAACCGGGAAATTCAAAAGATTTAGATATTGATTTGTTGAAAATATAAACAGGATGTTCATAAAATCAGATGTGGGATCATCTGCGACTGAAAGATAAACTTTAGTCACTATCGTTCATCGCCAAGATAACCTCTTGTGGGGTATTCATGTTGAAAAGGGAAACATTCTCAATTGAATATTAATAGAAAGATTTTTCTGTGAATTGAAAAATCCACGATTAAAATGAAGTTATTTTTTGTGAATGTCTAACAGAAAACAACTACTTCCCCGGCTAAAGCCACGCTGAACATTGAACTACATCTGATAGATATTCTGAAAAGGCCCTAACTCAAAAGAAAAAAAAATATTTCTATTAATATTCAATTGAGAATGTTTCCCTTTTTCATTTATATTATTTTAAAAATGAATAATTTCATAATCTAGATTTTTTTTTAATTCTTAAATGGTGTTTTTGACTTTTAATATCAATAAAATTGTTTTTCTATTATATTTATTTTAAGACATTTACGTATATTAAAATATGTATAACTTCATGTTGATTATTTTTTCAATATTCTGAGGCAAGGTAACACGTTTTTACTATATATTTAAAATCGCCAATATTTGTATTGAAACGAATCCGCTCCTGGCTTACGTTTGACAACATTTTTGAAGATTACCACAATTGTGAAACAGCAGAATAGTTCTGATCTATTGTAAGACCCTTAGGTGTTAGTTATTTTTGGTTTTCGGTAGAAGTTGGTCCATAGGAAAATGAATGTATTTGTTGAAATTATTCATGAGGGAGGATTTCATTTTGTGCGAAGTTTATATCGGAAAAATTCTTATTCAGAGGAAAATATCTCAGAAGAAATGCAGCTGAAATAATTGTTAACGTATGGTGAGAATTGTTTGTTTGAACTTTTCCTGAGAACTAGTCTAGACTAAATAGTCGCCTAAGCATTTTTATTGAAAACTAGCTGACCCGACAGACGTTGCCCTGTCCAAATGTCTATATTCCCTATTTTTTTTCCTGAAAACTCTCGTCCGCGTAGAATTTATTTTATCCTGTTTTTCCATCTAGGTTATGCATCCCGTTATTCCGTTTACCCAGTTTTTACGTTATTGTTACCTAGTTATCCCATTTTCCCGTTAACCCATTTTCCAGTTATCCCGTTATCCCGTTTTTCCGTTATCCCGTTTTTCCGTGATCTCGTTATACCGTTTTTCCGTGATCCCGTTATCGCGTTTTTTCGTTCGTTATCCCGTTTTCCCGAATTTTTTTTGCCAAATCGGTCCTGTCGTTTTTAAGTTATGAGCATACCAACACAGACCTTCATTTTTATTATATATTATACAGTGCGTTCATAAAGTGTGGAAACGCTCCATTATCTTACGAGTTAATCATTTTAGGAGGTAAAGCTCGGACAGGTCGATTTTGTATTTTAATTTTCACCTTTTTTAAAAATATATTTTTTTCCCGACCACCTGACAAGATATAACGTCATCGATGTTTTTTTTTAAATTGAAAGGGTATATTTTTATATCAAAATTTTATAGCCATACCATACGTAAGTTACCATTGCATGTCAGTATTAAATTGATTTGTTGTGTAGCATATCGATTTATACCTAAGTCTTCAATAATTCCTGTCTGAAATATATTACTCTAAAAGGAATTATTTGAAATTACGATGGTGCTGTCAGAAAAACAGCGAATAGAAGTTTTGATTATCTTAAGTTACGGCGATCGTAAAAGAAGCATGGCAGAAGTATGCGAAAAATATCCTGTTCGAGAACCAATAATCAAATCGACGCTAAGCGAAATTTCCAATAACTTTTCTAAAAATCATTTTTTTCTCTAAAAACCTTATTCGGGGTATTACGAACATTCAAAAAAACAATTCGCTAAATCGATGTTTTTATAAAATAAAAAATTATCCTGGTCGGGATTCGTTCATGTGACATTCTGCTTGGTAGGCGACTGTGTAACCGCTGAGATAATTCCTCTTTGGTAATAAATGACTCTTTATAGTATTTTTCTTCGCCAAATTTCTTATATACCCGAATTTTCCAATTTCCGGACAACTTCCCTTATTTACTTTTTTTCGTATCAACCATCCTTGGGCTATTACAACATTTAAAAAATATAGTCAAAGTGCAGAATGGATGGTTTATAGTTTTGGTAAGATTATTCAGCTCTATTTTCCTTCAATATAAGTGTCAACGTTTTTTTTTTTGGGTGATAGTAAATGAGATGTTAAAAAGTTTGATTTATTACGATGAGAATGAAGCAAATCGTTTTTGGCAAATTTAAGGAGAAAGTAATTTTTCAAGACCACCTATGTCAAGCCGTAGCCGTATTACATAAGTGGAAGAATATTTTTGATTGCGTCTAGCACTTAATCAAAAATAAACTTATTTTCAATCAAATCTATGTTCACTATGACTATATAATTTTGAAAATAATAAAGACGATTATTATTATTATTATTATTGAGCAAATGGGCAGGGCCGGATTAAAAGGTGTGGAGGCCCTGGGGCAACAAAGGAGTGGTGGCCCCTAATTATTTTTCAAACAAGTTTTTGTTTTTTTTATTTATTGCGGAACAAATCAAATTATTTCGACACGAGCATATGTAGGTATAATAAAATACAAGAAATAAATTAAATTACAGCGTAAACAAAGGGATTCTTGCGAGCTTTTTTCGACGAAAAATCATTGATGATTTCGGTCAAATCCAGCATCCGGAGAAAATCATTCTCAATGCTAAGAAGCGATAACTTTGATAGGCGGCTTTGTCTCATCCTAATTTGCCTATTTTTTTCATTTTGGAAAATGAGCGCTTTCCAGTGCAATTTGACATCATCACATTCTCAGTTGTAATATCACAAGAGAGTGAAAATAATTCGACAGATTTTCGAAAACTTGTTGCCAGGCAATAGACAAGACAGACCAACTGGCTCGAGTGGCTATTGCCAACAAGTTTGAGAAATAAATCTAGATAATTATTTTCTACTATATCGAACTCTCGTGTCGTATTCTTTAGATTATTTTTTGATATTACGATCATAAACACATTTCCTTGCAAAATTATATAATGTACTAAACCGGATTTAATTCATTTTACACTTTTCATGCGAATTGATGACAGACGTCAAATTAAAAATATAGGTTGTCAGACAATAAAAACAAAATACCTCAAATTATTCCCGCGACAATTTTCTAGGTAGAATATTCCCACTATTAATTAATAAAACGTATATGAATTATTTGAATTGAACGTTTCCATTGGTTTCTAGCAATGTCAAAAAATAATCACTGTAATTTCAATGTTTGAGAATGTAGCTCTAAAATTTTGGTTTTCAAGAATTTGATAGTAGAACATCTTAGATAGATAGATAGATAGTCCTTTTCAGAAGGATTTACATTTGTTGCGGAATGTCACCTTTCTCCATAGACAAATTAAAAATAAAGAGACTGTTTGAAACATTGGCGATCTTGACCACCAAGTTTTTGGTACGGCCAGTCGCGCATGGAGGCGCTGCCCGCAATCAACAGACGACTGACATGATAATTTTCCAATTTCGACATTTGTCAGAAAATGACAAACCACGTAATAATTTCAGAATTATTCTACTGTTGTCATCGAAAAATTAATTATAGAAATTATACTATGGACTTGAATTATGAACCCAACGTCGAAAATGGAATGTTTTGTTATTCGAGTTGACGCTGAAATTCCTCGAAATATTCTTTCTCAAGGTAAAATATAAGCTGCTTTTCACAAACTGATACTTATTTCCATCCATCAGTTGCAGACATTTTTTCACAAACTGATATATTTCCGTCCATCATTTTCCATTTCCTATCACCATTTGAGGAAGTACGAAGATTATCATCAAACTGGAGCATTTGTTAGGTATACCTACTCGTTCTCCTTTGTGCTAATCAATGAACAAAATTATTGAAGGTTTGTTGTAAATGTAATATGTTTTTATTTTGGTTGATTTGATGATAAGACTGAAGAATATTTTAAATTTTGTTGTTTTTCGGAGTTTTATTATTGTTTTGTCTGTAATTGTACCTTGTCCTAGATACAATAAAATGTGTTTTTATAGTTATTAGTCTTGTTTTATAAGATCTTTAATTTTGTTCTTGATATCATTAAATAAAGATTTAACCACGAACGAACTAACAGATTCTACGAATTGATTACTGTATATATTTTATTGGTGATCGATTTGCCATTCCTGTATTTCATATGATACAACCATTCATATGGAATACAAGAATAACAAATCGATCACTTATAAAATATATACCATATCAATCATATGAAAGTAACACATTTGAAAAACCCGCCTTATTTCAATCGGTCTTACCAACTGTATTTAGTTCGGCCAGTTGCGAGATATGTCGCCACTGTATAAACGTGGTGCCAACTTTTACTGCAGGTTTGACCACTCTCTTTATTTTTAGTTTCTCTATGACTCACACTTTCAGATTTCGGGGATTTCTCTGTTACAAGCGGACACTTGTCAAAGCCAATAAATAGGAAAAACAGGTATAGACGGCCAAAGTGTTTGTAGAATCGGCAGAAAAATAGTCAACAGAATTTGAACTTTTGTTCTATTATGGAATGCGCACAGGGCTCTTATAAATAATTTGATGCAATCATATTCATAAATTGAAATATTATTTTATTTTGCTTATGATTATTGAATTTCATTGTGTATCTAGATCGCTTGTGTCATTCGAAGAATACATCGACAGAAAATCCTTCATTTAATAAAAAAAATGTATATATTTTTTTAAATTCAATTGTTCTTGTTTTTACAGCTAATTTCGATACGATATAATATTTTGTATAATAGTATGATGTTTTACTTGGTGATTGTTTCTCGCATATACACATGATTCATCAGATCGAAGATTAATATTAACCATGGATTTTGACAAGAATACCAAACATGTTTTTGAATGTTTAAAACGAAAAATGAGAGGAAAAAGTGGGAGAACTGCTCTTTCGTTGTCAGATTTTTTATATATAATTTTGCATATCCTTCGGTATTTGTTAGGAAATTTTACCTAAAAATTTATATTGTGGAGGCTCCTCTCTTGTGGAGGCCCCGGGACTGCAGCCCCGTTTGCCCCCCTCTTAATCCGGCTCTGCAAATGGGAGTCTAAAACAGTGCAGTGTCTTATTACATTATTGAGAGAGATTCAAAAATCCATAATTCATTCTTTCAGTCTTCATAAGATACCTCGTTATTGGAAAAATAGAATGAAAAATTCTAACGATTTTCTAATAAAGGAAGAAATGAAAGGAATGTGAGTCATTCTCTGGAGCGCTGAAAGACTCCTGATCCGCCATGCAATTTTCACTTTCCCTGTATCTATTTTCGAATCCTCTCACCACGAAAATTGTTTTTTCCAATTAAAAGGAAGTCGTTACACATAGCAAACGCTGTCCATTATAAATATTTCTTCAAGCCCAACCGTAAATATACCAGCGGTGAGAAATTTTCGTACGTAGAGATCACAAGAATAGATTTTGGCACATTGGCTAAAAACTTCGTCTCGATCAGATGCTTTGCTACCCTGTGCCAGCGCGGTGTTTGATTTTTTTTATTTATATAATTTTTTGCTCGGCGAGCGATGGAGGTACCTGCGCGATTTAGCTGATTTTGATTATTTTTTTGGAAAAAAAAAACGTTAAAATGATTAGATCGTGTGTTTCCGAGATCAATTTGAATGGCGGCGTTTCCGTGAGTTTGCCGAAAATGAGGAGAAAATCTCTGCCGAGGAATAATTTCAGGGGGTTGAAGAAGGAGGAATTGCAGAGACGGACTAATATGTATTTGGCGTCGATGACAGTAAGTTACCAGATTGTTAACACATCACTTTTAAGTTCTTGATATTGTTTACTTATAATTCAATATAGAATTCTGATTTTTTTCTTGGGAAATACAAGGTATACAGTGTGGTTATTTAGGTGTGCAACTTATAGGAATTTTTAAAATTAATTGAAAGCTGGTGCATGTGCCATAATCACTTAGAATCGTTGCAAGTCAAACAGCATACAAGGAGGCTCAAAAAATATAAAAATTGTTCAAGAGTAAAGTATGTACTCTTATTACTGAAAATTCATCAAAATGTTATTATTTAGAATTAAAAGTTATGCCTACATACCAAAATATGCCCCAAAAAAAAAAATTTAAACATTAATAATTTTCCATTTTTTTTAATATTACCCTAAAAACTTTCATTTAATATAATCAAAAACAATCATATCTCATAACTTTGTTCAAATTAAAACTATTTGTAAAATTAATTTTTTTAATTTTTTAAACACAACTTTAAAATTTCGTAAAAAATTTATTTAAGAAGGTAAAACAGTAGTAATAATAATATGCATATTAAAAAACTCTAATTTACAGTGCAAAATTTTTATATTAAATGTTTATTAAAAAACTGTACAAATTAATCGACAAAGACCAATTTTAAAAAAAAAGGGAAAAAAATTTGACAGTTTGGTGCCATACATTTTTCATTCTTGAATAATTATTGTTCGATTATAATAAATCTGTTTTAAACAAAATACTGAATAGCCAAGGAGTGCCCCAGGGTAGTACCAGGTCCTTTTTTCATCATATATCTGAATGATATTAATTATGTGCAAGGCTATGATTTTTTTAATCTTTTCGCCGATGACACTCTGATTGCTTGCTATGGAGACAACTTGAATGAAACTGTAACGAGATTGAATGGAGTTTTGAATAATATTGAAAATTTTCTGAACATAAACAAATTGAAGCTAAACATTTCCAAAACAAAGGCTATGGTATTGAATAATAAGTTCAAATTGTCAAATATAAATTACAACACAATCAACTTAGCAGAGCCGGCCTTAGTAAGCGCGAGGCCTGGGACCAACTTGTTGTGCGAGGCCCTTATATATTTTATTTATTAATAAATTGATATTTTTATACTTTGAAGAAAGTCCTACTCAATGTTCTCATTTATTCACCTTCCCCTCACTACCTTTCGGATGGCGTGCCTACTGAATATATGTTCAAAATACAAAACACATAATTTAAATAAATAATTTATTTGGCGAGAAAAACACTTCTGAATGTTTTGACAATGACAATATAATAATCAATACTATATAAAATGATATGAGAAAGGTAACAAAATCTAAACAGAACAATATATAATATATTACGTGATATACCTACCAATAACGAAAACGAAAATAAAACTCTGAATATTCAAAAACAGAACATGTAAAACTCAAAATAAAATAATAATTTGAATTCTTTCACTGAGTGAAAATGAAACATGAAACGTACATGTGAGACTCATGAGATCTTGTGAAAAAATCACACGCCTATCTTTAATTTTCGAAAATTCATCTATAATGGCATCAAACTCCAGCCTCGCACTTATATCAGACTCTATCGATGATGTGGCTAATGAACTTAAACGATCTTGAGACATGGATGTGCGTAAGTAGGTCTTGATTAATTTCAGACGAGAAAATGACGTTTTCGCACTAGCAACTGTAACAGGAATTGTTAACAGTACCCTATATGCGATGAAAGTATTGGGAAACGGATTTCCCATTTCTTTCAGTCGTGTCAACAAGTCAATTGCAGTTAGTGTTTCTGGTGGCAAAACTTCTCTCAAAATTCTCAGTTCGATGAATAGTTCTGCTCCATCTACATCCCGATGTTTCCCACTACTGAGATACAAATCCAAATCAAAAGCATTTTTTTCAGATCTTCATCTAATTTGTCGCAATTTTGAAATATTATATAAAACCGAAATGTTTCGGCCCATAATAACGATAATAAATCTGTCTGCGACTACATAAACACCGATGGCTGGTCAGGTTGACGAGAGTCCTATCGATATCTGAAGTCTAGCAACGTCGGGCGTGGTTAGTACTTGAATGGGTGACCACCGGACAAGGAAGTTCCACGTTAAATATCCTAACAACTGTAGCGTAGTAGCATATTCGCAGCTGCAGGCGTCTTATCAATGAGCACGAGATAAAACGATAGATATGCCGTCCTTCGGAGGGGACGTTAAGATGTCGGTCCCGAGTTCATTTGATGTTGAGCTCGTTAAAGAACCCAACCTCTGAAACAACAGAGGATTCGGCAAAATTTCCGGTTGGGAGGAGTGTGCTCACCGGCGTCGGTGTCTTGATAGCAGAAATAGGCCGACGTTAAATAAAAAAAGAACTAGGGAAGGACTACATAAACACGTTCACGTTAATGTCGTCAATATAGGTATAGTTTTCCCATCATCAATTGCAGAAGCATAAAAAAGTCTTGCGGCGATATCCTGTGAGCAGCAGTGGCGGAGATAACTAATTTTATTCAGATATTTCAATATCCTAAAACGTATTTCGATCGGCACACACCAAGACCACAGACGCTACTGGTTTTTAATATTTCAGAGCTATCAAAACACAAATATAACGCGTGATTTATGACCTCCCATCGTATAGACACATTGATGTCCGACTTGATTGGCCCAGACGAATCGGTTGTAGAACAGACAGCAGTCACTCAAGTCCACGTTGACCAGCGGGCTCTTTGTGCCGACGGAGACTGTATACAAGTAGTACAGATTATTTTTCGTTCCGTTTCTTCGCATATACGCTCGTGTTAGCGAAGTGAGTTTTTATTTGCTCCCTATAGAAACAGCTTCTGCAATTGATATTGGATGGACTATACACGAAATATTCAGTTATTATTCAACGACTGGATCAAATAAAACTCTTTACTCAACATATGAACGGTTAAACATAAATACGAAACTATGATGTTGAACGCAACTAATGACTAATAACATGTCGTTCTAACACGTGATCATCCTGAATGTAGATAGGCAGGAGAGTGTTAGGGCCTACAGTTCCGTACTTAGGAGCTTGGTTCCTCTCTGGTAAAGAAAAGCAGGCGTTGCGAGCATTAACTAGAAATTGAAATTTCTGAAGAGTGCACAAAGAGGCCATTCTTTATCAGAATTTTAGTAGTAGCAGAAAATTCATAATGTGTAAAAGTTTTTCTAAAATTGTAATCAGTGATTTTATTAACGAAACGAAACCTTCGGTAGCGCGAGGCCCGGGGCCGGCGCCCCGCTTGGCCACCCTTAAGGCCGGCTCTGCAACTTAGTACTTGAAGGTGGAAGGGTAGAATGGGTACACGAATTCAAGTATTTAGGATGCATAATTGATGAATGTTTGGAGATTAAATCTCATTGTAAATACATCTGTAATAAAATTTCATAAAGACTATATTTTTTCACAAGAATTTCTGCACAACTTTCTCTATCTAGCCGAACAACTGTATATAAAGCGATAATCCAGCCACATTTTGATTACTGTTCTTCTATTTTATATCTTTTACAAAAAAATGAAATCCAAATGTTACAAAAATTGCAGAACAGAGGAATGCGAGTAATTTTACATTGCAACAGATACACCCCAATAAAAACAATGCTCGCATTATTGAAATGGCAATCAGTAGATCAAAGAATATATTATATGGCCATGCTATTTGTCTTTAAAATCACAAGGAATATGTTTCCTGATTACTTCAATCAATTTGTTACATACAACAATGAACTCCATAACTATAATACACGGTCCGTTCATAATTTTCATATCAATAGGACAAAGCTGAAGAGTTCAGTGAAATCTATATTTTTCAAAGGATTGAATGAATATAATCAACTACCAGAGGAAATAAAACAATGTAATACGATATATTGCTTCAAAACAAAATTGTTATCATACATTCTATCAAGAGATGGCCAACACTAATATTAGTTGTTTTGTGGCACTTTACATCATTTGTCTGTGGCTATATTTTTATGTTTTTATATTTTTGTTTATATTTTTATTTTTATTACTAGCTAATGTCCTTTTATTATTTGTCTTTTTATTAATCACATTTTATATTACATCTTATATTTGATTCTTGATAATACCTATTCCAATTATGTTTTAGTAACTGATTTTTATCAAATTGTATTTGTAAATTTATTATGTATGCATATTAGGGTATCCTATTTAAATAAATATATATCTATCTATCTATATATTATTAAGTTTATTTGATTTCAAATGCCTCCTCCAAGACGTTAGCCGAGAAGGCAGAATTAGTTTCAATATGTGGGGATAACTAAAAACCAGTGCGTGAAGCATCAGATATTTTCAATGAACGACATCCAGACAAACAAGTTCACTATTCAACTGCAAGCAGAATTTCAATTAATTTCAAACATACAGGGTCTTTAGACTGTAAATATAAAATTGAACGTACCAAAACGGTATGTACTGAAGGAAATCAATTAGAAGTACTTCAGGCGTTGTAGAGATCCACCCAAGAAATTTTGCTTAGACAGTGTAAAAAAAGGCTCTGTTAAGAAGAGTCTTCAGAATAATAAATATCATGCCTCTAAGCCAAAGTTTATTTGCACGTTTCAAGAACGAGACTAAGGCATTGCAGTATGACTTCTGCCTGTGGATTCAAGGACAAATAGAATATCTACGTGTTTTCCAAAGACACATTATTTTTGGGGATGAATCCACGTTCACAACAAATAAAAACCAGTATTACCAAAAAACAAACGGTATTATCAAAGACAAATTAATAGGGCCGTTTTTTTGCCAAAATCTAAATGGAAAACGAACAAACAAATTTTTTGGATAATATGAGTTTACAAGAACGAAATAAATTATGGTTTGTACATGATGGATGTCCCGATCTTCCTGCTAGAATTTTTTCTGAATGGTTAAATAGGGAATTTGGTTATAAAACGTTAGAACGAAATACCGATCCACGGTGGCCTCCTCGTTCGCCAGATCTCATCACAATTGATTTTTTATGGGGATATTTAAAGCCAAAACTATACAAGAATCGACCATTTAATAATGTTGAGGAACTTGAAAATTCGATACGATTTCATTGCAGAAATATTCCAGCAAATGTATTGCGATCTACTCTTAGTGAATTTTATGATCAGACCATTAGATATATTGAACGAGAAGATGAACATACAGAGACGCTTCAATATTTTTTTTACACATATTTTGTTTGCATTTTAAGCATTTTGTGTTCTAATTTATTTTGATTTGTTGATTGTTAAGTTTCAAAAACATTGTATTATTGCTTTGGAGATTTAGGTGCGCTTAGTGCATACGTTAAAATTAATTAATAATAATAATAATGTGAAAGTGGAAATATTGTGTCCGAAATACATATAATGAAAGAGGGAATTTTGTGGCATAGTGGACAAATTGTTAAATTAAGAAAAAAAGCATCCTCAAGTGGGAGTCGAACCCACGACCTTATGATCTCTAGCCATACGCTCTAACCAACTGAGCCATTCGAGGACATAGGAATCGACACACACTCGTGAATCCTTTCCTTCCATAATTTAATATTCATGTTAGAAAAGAATCGAGAATCAAACGTACTTATCAGTGGCCGTCGAGATCCATTACCTATCACTCAACTTCATCGTCATACCAAGATTTCAGTAGCAGATTAAAGCAGATGATCTTTAACCACTGATAAGATTTAGCCAAAATATATGAAGAGAAAGTGGAAATATTGTGTCCGAAATACATATAATGAAAGAGGGAATTTTGTGGCATAGTGGACAAATTGTTAAAATAAAGAAAAAAAAAGGCATCCTCAAGGTTTTTTTTTCTTAATTTAACAATTTGTTCACTTTCCACAAAATTCCTCTTCTTAATAATAATAATGTTTATTTAACCTTTTTTTTTTTCCTTTGTCGATTAATTTTAAGTTTTTTAATAAACTTTAAAAAAAATTTTGCACTTTAAATTAGAGTTTTTTAATATGTATATTATCATTACTACTGTTTTATCTTGTTAAAAACAATTTTTGCGAAATTTTTAAGTTTTGTTTAATATCTTTGCAACAAATATGAAGTTGGTGATTCCCTAAAAAAATAATAATCTAAGTTAAATTTTACAAATATGCTTGAATTTGAACAAAGTTATGAAAATTGACTTGTTAATTTATGAAAGTGTTTAGGGTGAATATAAAAAAAATATTTGAAAAAAGAGGCTATGTTTTGGTATTCCGGCATAACTTTTAATTCTTAACAACTTTTCTCAATAACATTTTGCTGAATTTTCTGAAATATGGGTACTTTACTCTTGTAGAATTTTTATATTTTTGTACCTACCCTGTATGCTGTTTGACTGCAACGATTCAAAGTGCACCTAATATGATTATCGCACATGAACCAACTTTCGGCAATATTTGTATTTTGGTGTGCAATTAATTTTAAAAAATTCCATATGCACCCTTAAATGACCACACATATATAATAAGTATTGTTACATTTTTCACCGTATTTTCACTTTCATAAATCGTATCCGGGTTTCTGATTTCCTGTCCTACTTCAAAATATAATTAAATCAAATTTGATTGTTGAAAGTGTCCCTGTAAATTGCACAGAGTGCATAATATTTTGTCCCGAAACTCTCATTCATTATAATTTACCTTCGTATTCACTGGAAATCGTTTCCGGAGTTTTCGTTTTTTTTTTCATGTTAACCTATATGATTAATATCTTCCAGTAATATTTGTACGGATTATTTTCTATTTTCGTGGAATGCTAAGAGCAAATCAAGTACTTTAATAATTTTTCAATTAATTTGAATTCGCTCAATATTTGAAGCACACTTTTGTATGCTCGTTTTAGAACATTCTCTTCCGTGATCTTCTGATGTAATGAAGTGGAATTGCATAATGTCATCCCTTTATTAGCAGATAAATTACAGGTTTTTTTTAACACTCTCCTTTACCTGTATGCTTTTATGTAACGGAATCTTTGAAATTAATTTTTACCAACTTCCAGACAAATTATTTGAAACTAGCTTACCCGACAGACGTTGTCCTGTCTATATTCCCTAATTTTTTTTCCTTAAAACTCTCCTCCGCATAGAATTTCTTTTTTCCTATGTTTTTTTTGTGTTGATCCATCTAGGTTATGCCTTTGACCCTGCCCGCATCCCGTTCTCCCTTTATCCCGTTTTTCCACTATGGAGTTATCCTGTTATCCGTTTCCCAGTTATCCCGTTTTCCAGTAATCCCGTTTTTCCGTTTTCCTGTTATCCCGTTTTTCCAGCCGTTCTCAAGTTATGAGCTTACCAACACGAATTTTTATTATATATTCCTGAAAACTTGTCCAGGACAAAGAAATTTCCAATAACTTTTCTAAAAATCTTTTCTTTCCGTAAAAAACTTAATCGGAGTATTACAAACATTCAAAAAAACAAATAGCCAAGTCGGTCCAGCCGTTGTTTTTATAAAATAAAAAAATTGTCCCCTGACCGGGATTCGTTCCTGTGATCTTCTGCTTGGTAGGCGACAGTATAACCGCTCAGCTATTTTCTCTTTGGTGATAAATGACTCGATAGTCTTTTTCTTCGCCAAATTTCTTATATACCCGAATTTTTCAATTTCCGGGCAACTATATTTTTTCCGTATAAACTATCCAAGGCTATTACGAACCTTGGAAAAACAAAATAGAATAGAAATCGGTTCAGCCGTTCTCACGTTTTGCGCTTGCAAAGAATCGAGATTCATTTTCATTATACAGTGCTTCTCAAAAGTCCCCTCCCCCCCCTCTTATTTTTGGAACGATTATACATAAACAAGTGAAATTTGGAAACTGAATATAAAAGGTTGTAAACTTTGCTACTATTGATGATAGATGACGAAATCGTCAAAGATGACGTCACAAGGCCATTGTGACCAATCATTTTAAATGGAACCCTACGGCAAGCGACACCTCTTTTCAAAGGTATCGAAAAAACCTATTCAATGATACTAATTTTGTTTGTGTTTATGGCAGTTTTGGCAACTCGCTTTTAAAAACGCTAAGCTGTGATGAATTAAATCAGTTGATACTAAAATTCCAAATTCAAGCTCCGCCTCTGGATAGTTGTCAAATAAGCTGACGTTTTTGTTAGTCTCCCTAATTCGACGTTTTTGTAATTGTCCAAGTTTTTGTATATTTAATAATTTGTGTATTGTTGATCGAAAGTTTAACTGTTTTAGCAGCTTTTGGTACTTTTAATATTTTTGTACATTTTAATAATTTGTTAAACTGTTGTGAGCCGAACGTTTAAGTGCTTCAAGAAGCGAAATGGTACGTGCTTTAGGTGATAAAGTAGTAGCGATCCTAATTCTTGGTGAAACTGGACAAAATATTCATGCAGCAGAACACATTTTTAATGGGAGGTTTCCCGATCGCCCCGTTTCGAGGACTTATTTAAGGGAGCTTCTTCGTAAGTTTGAAACAACGGGTAGTATCAATGATGCGAAACGATCTGGCAGACAACAAATTTCTGATGAGAAAAAAATTGATATACTGGCAGAAGTAATAGTTAATCCTACTTCTTCAACAACTCACGTTGCATCTACCTGTGAAGTCAGTCGAAGTACAGTACACAGGGTGTTGAAAAAAACAAATTTCATCCATACAAATTAAAAATGGTTCATCAACTCTCAGACGACGACCCAGACCGAAGACTAGAATTTTGTGAAAATATGGAAACTAAAATTAACCAACAGCCAGACTATGTCAAAACAATTTGTTTTAGTGACGAAAGTACTTTCTATCTAAATGGAAATGTAAATACACAGAATGTGAGGTATTGGAGTGACGCAAATCCTCACCTGTTTTGTGAAACACATACCCAATTTCCCCAGAAGGTGAATGTTTGGGCAGGTATCCTGGGAAACCACATCGTTGGGCCTCTTTTTTTAAATACTAATTTATCTGGTGAGGTTTATATGGAGCTGTTGCAAAACGCAATAGAACCGTTAATCCTTGAAATTTTGGAAGATAATCCAGATGAATTCGACAATTTGGAAATAACATTCCAACAGGGTGGTGCTCCTCCACACTATTACGGTGCAGTAAGACGGTATTTGGATGGGGAGTATCGTGGTAGATGGATTGGACGACGAGGTTCAACGGAATGGCCAGCTTGATCACCGGACCTCACACCTTTGGATTTTTTTCTGTGGGGGTACCTTAAATCGAAGGTTTACGCCACTGAACCTGACAATATTGACGTTTTAAAACAACGTATTGTTGCAGAATGTGAGGCTGATTCCGCAGACACATTTGCAAAAGTACGAGAAGAGTTTAAAAATAGGATATGAATGAATGAATAGGTTTTTTCGAAACCTTTTAAAAGAGGTGTCGCTTGCCGTAAGGTTCCATTTAAAATTATTGGTCACAATGGCCTTGTGACGTCATCTTTGACGATTTCGTCATCTATCATCACTAGTAGGGAAGTTTACAACCTTTAATATTCAGTTTCCAAATTTCACTTGTTTATGTATAATCGTTCCAAAAATAAGAGGGGGGGGAGGGGACTTTTGAGAAGCACTGTATAGATTTTGCACACGATGACAATACAATTTGATATCTATTACCTGGTATTCTCAGAAAGATCGTCAGAAAAAAATGCATAATTTACATTACAAAGATTTGGTGAGTGCGCTGGTTTGGTTGAGCACTTCACCAAAAGTTATTAAAAACTTCAATCCTATGTAGATCAATCAATCGAAGAGTTTTCCTCTCGTACCAGGAAGTTTAAAAAACGAATAAGAACTAAAAAGTTGAAAATGAAAATAAAGGACCCTGCACTTTTTTATGTAAAGTGGCGACCGGTCAAATTGTCTGAAATTTTAGTATGTTGTACTCCACCTAGTAACCAAAAGTGTCGATGGGTCTAACTGAATCATATGACTAGTTTTCTAGATACGGGGGTGTTAAAGTTGAAAATTGACCAGTTTTTCGGATTTGTTTTTTAAACTTACGAGCTAGATTTAATATATGTTTACCACATGTTTTTGTAATACATTAGAAAATACGTCACTTAAAAATATTTATATTTATGGTGATTCACAAATGTATGACGGTAGTTTTTTGCAAAATCTCACTTTCTATTGTGACGTCAGGAAGCATTTTTTCAAAAGGTACTCCTCAATGTAGTGTTTTCACGAGAAAATATTGCACAAAACACATTTCTTATACAGGGAGTTTCATAGAGAGAACCACAACAATTTTTTCAAGGATTAATTTAATACCCTGTACTGATGGATTGATGGACTTCTTTTTTAAGAAAAGTACAAAAACCATGAAATCTCCCTCGTCAAATGTAGTGGGTTAAGAAGTTTTAAGGATTTTTTCGCTTCATTGATTCGACAATTATGAAAATTTGTCAATATTGACTCAGGTCATCGGTATTGTTGAAATAACAAAATACGTATTATTACAACTCATTTTATCTTTATTATTAGTAATCAGAATTGACTCTTTAATATTCACTATTACAAATTCATTGCATTTTTATAAAAATCCATCCAATATAAGGTCCCAAAGTTTTTCATTTGTCATTGTTTATTTCAATCAACTCTGAGTAACCCGATAACCCCTTCATTAATCCCATTGGAATTTGACGTCTTCCAAGGAAAATATCGAACCCAAAGCGTACTTTCCTATTATAGATTTTTCAGTCGGCGCAAACGCATTATGCAATCCTATTAGTTTCTTTTGATTTTTATTATGTGATTATTGGTTGGATATTTTTCGTGAAAACCCGATCTGGGTTTCGAATATGTGTTCCTTCTAATTGGATACGAACTTTACAATGATCGTGCCCAAAAAGGTAATGATAAAAGTTATAATATATAAAATAACATGTCCTGACTGACACACTGATACAACAACGCCGAGCGGAAACCAATGAAGCTATAAATTTTAAATGTAGTCCGTAGTTTTATTTTATAATGAAGAGACTTGCTAATAAAGGATTTTTCGTAATTAAGATCCTAGGAGGTTAGAACTAACCCCTTGATATTTGAATATGATCTATCTATGAAACAATAAATTTAAAAAAACCTAATTTTTTTTCGCTTAAAGATAATTTTTCCATGTCTGGATTTTGCAGTAAAAACAACCCCTATTATAAAACAGGTTCTAATTCAAGAGTGTCGGTAATAGGAATTAAATTCCACATGAGGATTACATGCCAGGGGTTGGTCTGAGGAATGTTTTTAAAATAGTCGATTCCAAACGAATTGAAACTACCCCCCACCCCTCCCATTATGGTAGATATAATAGACGTCATATTGACCTTCTAATGCGTCGGCGCTAAATTTAGAGAAGGTGAATTTTAAGTTCAGTTACGTCAGATTCACCAGTATCAGAAAAAAATAGGAAGTTGAAAATTGGTATATCAAGGCATTTTTCCCAATACGTCGAAGGCATAAATAAGTAAAATTGCCTTAATATCCTTTCAACCGATTCATCACCTAAAATCAACAACATCGATTTTCAAAATCGGGCGCCCATAAATGAATGCGCATGCGCCAAGAACACGTTTTTCATTAAAAACGCGATATTGTTCGTCCATCTCGTTCTTGTAGTCATTATTTCACGTGAAAAAATGTTGGAGTATGACAAGCTTATTTGAATTGTTGCAAATTCTCTTTATATAACATAACCACAAAATTGTGACATTTCTTTTCACGTTTCGTTTGATTTATGCTTAAAATGTCAAATAAATAACCTAACCTTAATAATATTTATGTATGGTCGAATTCAAAAGTTGCGCAAGTTTTCAGGTTCGAATTCGACACCTCAAAAAACCTCTCAACACCAATTTTCGATTAATTAAGGTCAGTATTTCGAAAGTTATATAAAAAAAAAACGAAAATAAAAATAAAACTTTAACACCGTTTCCGGACATATATTTATTAGTCTCTCGACAAGTTGAAAATGGTCTAAAATAGAGATACTGCTCTTAAAATTATGTGTGATAGCTCATTGGATCCAGAATAACGCCTAGAAAAATGTGCCAAAAGCGTGTATTAGCACATAAAAAATTGCAAAAGTTATAAACAATTTAAGATGAAAAAAAAATGTCATTTTGTTTTTGCCAATATTTCATAAACTTCCAATATTTAAGAAATTTCAAAATGAGATTCTGAAAGAGGAGGAAATTTCCAATAAAAATCTCCCGGAACTCTATCTCCATTATTTATAATTTTGATTTAACGCTGAAAATGGGTCTCCGAGCGACATTTTTAGGTTGCGCGCGCGGCTTCAAAAGCGAGTACGACACATTAATTAATTTTTAAGGCATTAAATATTTTTTTTTAATTTGAAAAAATCATGGTGTATTCGGAACACTATAAATAATTTATTCCCGATGGAAATGTTACTAAAAGTTAAACAAGTTAAACAATTGTTAACTAACAAAATTTTCTCGAACTTCTGTCTTAATTGTAAATGAAAAAAAATGTTTAAATAATTGTCGTGAAAATTTTTCGCTTCGTAGAGCCTTTCTATATACATACTTAAAAGATCACGCCATAAAAGTTAAAAAAACATTTATACTTTGTTTATAATAATTTTTGTACTTGAACAAAAACAAAAAATCCAAGTAGTTGTTGAAAAAAATTTTTTTTCTTAATCATCATATTATCGTTTTTTTATCAATACAAGATATAAATTGATTTGCAAAAAAAAATTCCCGCCATTTGTTGATCAATTTTTTATAAACAAATTGATTATTTCAATATTTTTGAAAAAATTTTTTCCACAACTTCATTATATTACAAATATTATATTTTTGAAAAAAATTTTCCTTAATAACAATTTTTAATTGTTTATAATTTTTTTATATTTCTATTGTTAAATAATATTGAGATTTTTTTTTTCTAAAAATCATAATTGACAGTCCTCTATGGAGTAACAAAAAACATTTTTTTTATCAACAATTCCATTGTTTATTAACTTACCAATTTGTTATAAACAAATTTTTAACTTTTTATATTTTTTTCTAAAAAAAAAAAAAAAAAAAAAAAAATTCCCAATTTTTCCCAATTTAATTCCCAAAAAAAAAATTTTTTTTTTCTATACTATGTTATATATGGTTGTTTTTGTAAACTTTGGAAGTTTCAGAAAAAAAATCTAACAAAGTTAAAAATTTATTTATAACAAATTGGTAAGTTAATAAACAATAGAATTGTCGATAAAAAAAATTGTTTTTTGTTACTCCATAGAGGACTGTCAATTATGATTTTTAGGAAATGAATAATTTCTTAACTAATTATTTAAACAATAGAAATATAAAAAACGATTATAAACATTAATAAGTTATTGAAAAAATTTGTTTTCAAAATCAATTTGTAATTAATAAATGTGAAACAAAATTTGCAAAATATTAAATAAACATTGTTTATAAAAAATTTATGCAAAAATAACGACAATCAATTTATATCTTGTATTAATAAAAACAATAATATTGATTAAAAAATTTTAACTTAGGATTATTATCAACAAAGTATGGATATCACTATGCTGATTGTTGATAGTATATAAGAAAGGCTCTACGAAGCGAAAAATTTTACGACAATTATTTAAACATTTTTTTTCATTTACAATTAAGACAGAAGTTCGAGAAAATTTTGTTAGTTAACAATCGTTTAACTTGTTGAAAAATCAACGTTCAGTAAAATTTTCAACGGGAATAAATTATTCATAGTGTTCCAAATACACCATGATTTTTTCAAAACATATTTAATACCTTAAATAAATTAATTAATGTGTCGTACTCGCTTTTGACGACGCGCGCGCAACCTAAAAATGTCGCTCGGAGGCCCATTTTCAGCGTTAAATTAAAATTATAAATAATGGAGATAGAGTTCCGGGAGATTTTTATTGGAAATTTCCTCCTCTTTCAGAATCTTTTTTTGAACTTTCTTAAATATCAATAGTTCATGAAATATTGGCAAAAAACGAAATGCCATTTTTTTTCATCTTCAATTGTTTATAACTTTTGCAATTTTTCACGTGCTAATACACGCTTTCGGCACATTTTTCTAGGCATTATTCCGGATCCAATGAGCTATCACACATAATTTTAAGAGCAGTATCTCTATTTTAGACCATTTTCAACTCGTCGAGTAGACTATATTTGGACAATTTATATTGTGAGGAATCACCTCCTGGAGTTTGTCAAAGTACTTTTGAATCACCCTGTATACATATAAAACAATCTGTTCTTCTTCCGAGCCAACCTCTCCGGTTCACGTATAAAACTTGATCGAGAAGTTTGAAATCGGAACGTGTGTACAGTCGAGCCAAACAAGCCCGACGTCGGCCCCCCGATATCGGGTCCAATAAATTGTTAGGTCTGTAGGGGCCTTTAACATGGCGCTATATATTTTGAAATTGTTTTTCTTGCATCGAGTCAAAAAATTGTATAAAAAAGTGTAACCAACCCAGACAGCACTGGATATTCCATGAATATTCATAGAATATCTTTTTTGGGATATTGGAATATTCTTAAATGTGCCAGGGATATACATATCTTTTTTGGAATATTCCTAGAATGTGCTGGTGGGGAAAATTGTAGATATTCCTTGAATATTTCATAAGGAATATTCCCGGAATATCCAGAATATTCCATGAATATTTCAGAAAGAATACTCCTGGAATATCCTCTGGGAATATTCCTTGTATATCCAGAATATACCTAACACAATATTCCATGAATATTCCACAAAGGATAATCCTAGAATATTCCAGGAACATATTCTATGAATATTCCTCCGAGAATATTCAAAGTAATTCAGGAATATGATAGTAATATTCCCTAAATATCCTGAAGGGTTTTCAGAACAGAATAACCATCACCTGAAATTTCAGAAATAAAGAAAATAAAGAAAAATACAACTGTTTCCCACATGAGTATCCTCAAATATAAAATCTTGAATGGCACTTTTACATCAATAATATGAACATCTACAATTATGCCTGACAATTCAAGCAATGTTTTTGCTTACATTCGCCAAGAAACAAAACTTAATTTCAAAAATTATGTAGTAGTGCAATAAGTAATTGTTTTCCTCAGAGTATTTATGGATTGGAATTGCAGGTTCCACTCGGAAAAAAAAAATTTGATTTCCGCAGACCGCGCACCCTTTCCCTACAATGAAATAAAACAACATGAATTTGAACAGGTCTATTTCTATATAGTTATAATAATAATAACACATATTTTATCAACCCATTTCTCCTGTCACTACAGGGATATCTCTGAAAAACAAGAATTGCAAGATCGAACTACTGCTATCTGAATCAGAAAAACTTGAATCCATTCTATCACTAATAGTTTCAACTTGATTACTTAACTGTCCTTTTGCATGCTGTGACGGAGTTTGTGTGAAAATTGTATTAAGAATATTTTCAGTTTCCTGGTGTACTTCCTTATACCAAGCACTGCTTCTTTTTCTTTGCATTTTGTAGAAAACGCCTTGAAAATGAAATGATCAGTGATATACAGATGACATTTTTGTGGAATGAAATGAATGGTAACATAAAAGCAGTGTACTTACCACACTGTGGTGATTATTAAGAATATTTGTTAAACAATTCCAAACACAGTAGTTTCACATATGCAAAAGTAACCCATACCAGTAAAAAAAACAAAAGATGTCAAATGTCAATTTAAAATGCATTCAACTTTACAGCTCTGCCATCGGGTTAAGCTACGACTACCGGATGAACGACAGACGCTGACGCGCGCGGAATGGTTTTGATTGGTCGTGAAAGTGCACCTCGATATTTTCCGACCAATTATAATTTGGTCAGTACAGTAGTGTATTTTTGTCAGCTTGTCTGAACAAAAACTCTGTTTGCAAATCAAATACATCTATTCGCACTTTTTCTCATACTTTTCCCATAATTTGAACTCGAAAATGGTTATTGGTAATCATTCCATAGAAATAAGGGAGAATATTCCATGAATATACAATACAGAATATTCAATTTTGTTGAAAAGGGAAACATTCTGAATTGAAGATTGATAGAAAGATTTCAATTTTCATAATTATTCTATGAATATTCATACATTATTATGCCATGAATATTCACACAGGAATATTCTCACGAGAATATTCGTGGTACATTCTCCGAGAATATTCCAGGAATATGCATATTGGAATATTCCTGGAATATGCTAGAGGCACGTTAATATTCTAGGAATGTTCCATGTATATTCGGAATTACTCTTCTCTTTTCGGATATTTAGAGAAATATTCCGTGCTGTCTGGGAAGATGGACGAAAAAAGACAATGTAGAATATGAAAAAACGAATTCCACCGGTAGTATAAGTATAGATATCTCAAAAACTATAAAACTTAGAATTGACATAGTATTTTTGTAAATGTAAAGAACTTTTCTAGTAACCCTGTTTTTGAGCGTTCTGTACCGAAGGTGAAAATACTATTCTTCTTAGCCCGGTGTCTGTCTGTTCGATTGCTTCAAAGGCATTTCAAAAATTCAAACAGTATTAACAAAGACATTTGATATGGTCATAGATATTGACGTCACAAATTGATATAAAACTGGTTTAGAGATGTACTCGCATCATTACGTGCCTAATATGAAGTGAAATATCAACTTTAGGATAAATAAGACACGAGACATTTGTTGAATGAAATTTTTTTTTTGTAATACTAAAACCTAATCAAATCATCATGACTCTTGAATTATTCTGGTTAATTGAAAAATTACCAACTTTTAAATTCATCTGGTTTATTCTTCAGACAAAATATGGATATAAATTTTCCTAGCGATGTTGGAAAACAAACATTTAGCAATTTAATATTCATTTTTCCGGAAAACTGATTATAACTCGTGTTGAAATTCTTAATAAAAACAAGATTATTTCCCAGATGTACCAATGTTTGAAGGATCTGAGATGATTTTATCTTATCTTTGTCACGTGGAAGCTGTGTCAAGGCTTTAACGAATACACAAAAATCATCGTAAATTTCAAAATCAACATTGAACATATTTCCATGATGAACCATGAAACGTGGATTTCGTCTGACTGAAGTAACTAAAATGGAACTTTTACTATAATTACATTTGAAATTGAATTTTTCTGATTTTTCAATTAGTTTTTGTTTTTAGATTGACGAGCTTTATTGTGAAATCCTATACGAAATCCTTCACAACGTGGGATGCGACGTTAGCTATGAGTGCGGCCAAACTTCTTTATTTTCTTACGCACAAGATGCTTTCAAAATCCCCAATGACAAGCACCACTACTTCATGGAGTTGGCAGAGAAGAAAGAAGCTCCCGAACTCATGGTGAACGTGGAAGTTATAGAAGCAAAAGACCTGAAGCCTAAAGATTCCAACGGCTTGAGTGATCCTTTCGTGACTTTGTATTTGGCTTCTAACGCTGCGCATAGATATAATACTTCTATGAAAACGATGACCCTGAATCCTGTGTTTGAGGAGCATTTTTCTCTGTGAGTATAAAACAATCATTTTCCGACCAAACAACCCTATAAATAATGTTTTGAAACTGGGTCCGTTTTTTATAAAAAAATACTCGATTAATTTTGTTTGTTTATTACACTTCGAAAACACGACATAATGAAATATTCAATCACAGTTTACTACTAAAATGTACCGCGTACCGCACTACACTAAAAATGGACCTTGAACTCGCTAATATGAATTACTACTTGAATGCCTGAATGATCGTACCCCCGACCTTATATATCCTGGTTCTTGGCTTCTGGAATCTTCGAGTGGTTCGTGAAAACATCAAGTTCATCCCTATATCTTGAAATCGTACTTCGTTAAAACCTTTTTTTTTGTTTGTGGATTTTTTAAAGAATAGTAAATACTGAGTTAGAAAGAACTGAGTAGTTAAATGCAACTTATCTGATCGGCAACCCATTAGCGCTATCATATATATATATATATATATATATATATATATATATATATATATATATATATAATTGTGATAAAACGGAAATTTAATCATAGGTGCGCCCTTGGCATCTAGGTAGGCATAATGGTATATACGAGGTGTGTGAATTAAGAAAATCAGACTGGTAGCGTAGCGTACAATCTGGCAACACTGATGCCTTTCCGTTTGGAAAGGTTTGTAGGCAATCCATCGACCTGTTGGTACACATTGTAATTAGTCATACGCGACCATAAAGTTTTTGACCAGTAAAAATTACCTATCGAGGAAGAAAAGAGCTTTATAGTTAGCTGCAATCAAGCGAGATGATCTTACGGATTAGAAAATCAAGAATCAGAGTTTGCAGCAGACATACCTATTATAAATTTGTGAACATCATGAAAATATCCATCATTCATGGATGACTTTTGTGATTTGATTTGTTCCCATTTCAAAAGGAGTTCATACAGATAATTGATATATTTTCCACTTCAAAATTAGAGAAAACTCAAAATGAATGTTCATATGTAGGTACCTCCTCAACTTGTTATTAAATTATTGGAATACAAATTTTCTTTAGGATTTCTGTCTCAATAAATAAAACAACTTAGAAATATATTTTTTCATCTCAACCTTCCCTTTATAGATATTGAAGAAGTCTTGTGAAGGGTGTTGTAATATTAAAAAATTCTGTATGAATTTATTGAAAGTCAAAATCGTAAATATTATATCTATCGAAATTGTGCTTTATAAAAATATTGATATTGATTGGATATCTTTTATGATTGGTATTAAATTAAGAGTAATCAACTGAATTAGTAAAACAACGAATAAACAAACATTTAGTTATTGACAAAAACAACTAAAAATGCATAATAAGAGATGAAGTTGTTATGAAATCATTTTTCATAATTCTTATAAAACACAAACAGTATATACACTATGAAAGTTGAGAAGTAATATTCTGAAATATCAAATCAATGTCTCTTAAATTGTAATAAACAAATGTGGCAATAAACATAATAATCAGCGAAGTTATTAATTGCCTCTTATGAATTATTATTCCTAATTTATAATTCACTTCGATGACTCAAGATTTTCTACTGTACCTGTACCAATTAGAAAAAGCCTGCTGCCTAGGAAAAGACATACTAACTAAATTATATGAATGATTCTGAATCATTGTTCTCACCTTCACAACGAAGCCAGATTCAAAATATGTAATATATGTAAAAATAAAAAAACCCGACTGCGTAAAAAGTAAACTTTAAAAAAGATGGGAACAAGATGATCAGAAAATATTATCAGAAAATTATGTTTTAAGAGGTTTACTATTAAACTTAATACTGTAACTTAATTAAAGAAGATGCCTTTAAATTAACTTTTTTTATTTTACACTTTTTAGTTAGGATTTTTCACAATGTGGCGTCTGGTTGTCGCCATATTGAATTTTGTCACAATATAGCGTCTGGTTGTCGCCATATTGAATTTTGATTAATACTGTCATGTCTTTATTCACAATATGGCATGGTTGTCGCCATATTGAATTTTGATTACTGTAAGTGACACTCGCAAGATTAAGACAATTCGATTGACTTAAGAATCATCAAAATCGGCCCACGCGTTTGGCCTCTAGAGCGCCACAAAGGAACAAACAAGTTAGAGAATTGAATACATTCAATTTCAAAAAACAATTAAAACATTTTTACTTGAAAACTCCTTTTATTCTCTTGAGGAATATGTAGAATGTGTAAAGCAAGGTGTACCTGAATCATAAGTTGTATTTTACCTATGTTCAGGATAATGCCTATAACTATTAATATAATATTTTATTTATACATATACTTTGTTTGTATTTTACTAGGTACTTGTCACAAATATAATTTGCATACATATCATGATTAAATAAATCTGTCTATCTATGTAACACGTTTTATAAAAAAGATCATCGTTGTGACTATCACAAAAGCAATATTTCAATTTCAGGCCAGTCTCAGAAAGTGCTTCAGATGACACATTATGTCTTGAAGTCTGGGATTTCGATCCAGCCGAGTCAGTCAAAGAAAAGATAGGAAAATTTTTCGAGGTCAAAGGGGTAAAAGGAATGAGAAAATTGATGAAAGAAATCGCGGTGACAGCCACGACTGGACAGCATGAAAATGAACTTATCGGAAGTGCACGGATCCCACTAAACGTAAGAATAATGAAATATATGTCGTATATAATGATTGTAAAACTAATGATTGATGATTTCTTTTCAGACGGTTCCCACTTCTGGAATGACGATGTGGTATAGTTTAGATAAAAAGAACAAATGTTCTCGACAAGGGGTACTCAAAGTTAGAGTGTCATTCAGCTCCGAAAAGAATAGTCAAGTTGCAGAGCAGGAATATAGACATTTGTTGAGAATTATTCTTTTACATGAACTAGAAATGTCCAAGGTAAGATATTTTTCCCTCATTTAAAAATCGCGATTGAATTAAAAAACAAGTAACTGACCTAGTGTGATCATTTTATATGTAGATCAGTATTGGATGCTATAAATTCTTCAAATATTTGTTTAAGAAAATCAGTTGTTCAACTGTTTGATTTCGAATCAAATGTAATGTATTAGATTGACTCAATAACTTTGTCGTATGTGATGCCCCATTCCTAAAAACAGGTAATATCTACTTATGACTACCACGCACGCACAAATATCAAACCAACAGAGCAACGACCTGATGAGTAATTTGACCCTTTGCACCCACTACGATTAAGCGACGATGCAAGAATCGTCTAATTAAAGTATTTGCGCAATTGGCGGGTCTTTCATATCAAAATCGCCGCCAACATAACACGATGAATCAGAACGAGATTACGCATGGACAGAAACTTAGTCTTCAACTCAAGCCACTCTGGCAGTCCACCACTAGTTAAATATTTCGCATTACCTTTCTTTCAAAACAATATTTGCGACGAGATTTCCAATTTCATACAAGAACTTCTTCCAGATATAAAAATATTCAAATCAGCTAACAATTTGAACAAAACACTGGTTAACTCTATATATAAAATCAATGAACTTAACAAAAGTGGTGTTTATAAACTTGACTGTTCTGATTGCCCTGGCCACTATTAACTAGAATCAACGAACATTTCAAAATACCTGATAAATCAACATTTGGATTCCACTTGAAATTCAATAATCATAATTTTAGCCCCAACAGGAACTCAAAACTTTTACACAACATAGGCAAAAATAATATTTGAGATTGGACTTGTTTGAAGAACTGGAAATTGTCTTAATACCCAAGTAAATTTAAACAGAAATTTCTATCCCCTCCATAGAAGGATTAATAATTAAAAACAAATTTCAAAAAATTCACAACCCTCCCTTTCTATTAAAAACTTTTTCACTGAAATGGCAAAAAAACAAAAAAACATTGTATTACTTCCTGCACCTGACTTAAAGCACTGAAGATGACGAAAGTCGAAAGCGCTCTGCAAATTTATGAAAATATACACTTTATACAAAAAAATTCTCATTCAATTTAACTCCTTAATTCAGACCACACGGACAGACAAACTTGGCAATTACCCGATACATAAAGCGACTCGACGCTATCGGCATTGATATAAGGTATGATTTCGATTGTGTTCTTCATTGAAGATAACTTTGTATGACTAGTGTATATATAAGTACAGCTGGTGCCTACCACATTTGTTTATGAATGATTGATATTGTGGCCGACTCTTGGTATTTATAGTTATTAGTACATTAAAAGCGAATTGTTGATTTTCATATAATTTTACGATAAATGTTCATCTATGGTTCAGTGTTCAAATGTATAGAGCTTGGCCTCTCGATGCTTTAAGGTGTATGCTCAGTGAGGAAACCTCACGGATCCCTGCTCTAATCTCACCTAGTATGTATGCACTTCGGTAGCTCTAGCCGCTCAGAGTTGCTGAACGTATACAGAATCAATCCATCAAAGCAGGTGAAAGGTCGCTACCTTCGAACTAAGTTTTAGCGATTTCTTGGTGAAAACTGAGAAGATCGTTAGAACGCAAAGAGGGGCTCCGACACGTATTTGAATCAATGTGTTTTGATTTTCAGGTTGCACCTCATTGGTGGTGTGGTACTTTCAGCCCCCATGGAGACCAACTCCTCATCCAGCACGTTGCTCAATCGGGATTGGGCCCCACCGAAGTAGCCCTGTGCCAGTACTGTGTATATTCCTTCATCCACCAAAATCACCCTCTGAGTCTATCCCTATTTTCCAAGTTACTCATGAAACTGGTGAAACCGTTACAAACGGACGGGGTGTCCGAAGAAGACGCCAAGTTGTTCTGGGACGCTACTAAGAAATTGTTGCCGTCTTGCTTTAGCGTCATAAGAAAAATCCGTAGAAAAAACATCAATGAGAAGACGACAATGAAGCAAGTTACGGAAGTACTCAAAATACTTAATAGCATACACTCTTTGGAGGTCCCCTCGAATGTCAGTCTGTTTCCTTCGAATCTTTATTCGTGGATCAGTTACAGAGGAGACGAGCCGAACTGTAATATTCCTGCTACTTTGAACGATGCCGTGGTCCAAGGTGCATCTGACTGGCTGAATCACATTTTGGAAAATAATAAGAGGCATGACGAGTCTGACGTTGCACAATTACAGAATTTGATACAGATCATTCAGCTTGTCAGAAGTGATTTGCAGAAAGCTATTGAGTTTTACGACAAGATATTTCAAGAGTAAGTAAAACATTTTGGAGCAAATTATCAACTTTTAGTGTTATTGGCTAATATAATTTCATTTAAAACCTTAACAGTTAAGATAAGAAACAGTATGATTTTTCGTCCCACAAGTTCAAATTTAGTTGGATTACACGGGAATCGGGACCAGGGAGTAAAACAATTTTTTTATTGCTAACGTTTCGGAATCGTTTATTCCTTTTTCAAAGCTGAAATGACAATAGTTACATGTAATAGACGAAAAACGGAATTAATTTCTATGACCCACCTTTAAAATTAAATTAATCCTGATTATGAATTCAACTTCAGACAATTGTTGCGAGGTGGTGATCGAAACTAATTCCTGTAGGTAAAATACACATTGGCACAAAATACACATTACAAACTTTAAAATTAACGTAAAACAAGCACAGACACATTAAAATATAGACGTACGTTGGTGAATGGTCAATAAGCAACTGAACATCTCCCTGAAACATTCGAGCGCTGTGTAGCTATAAAAACAAAAAACTGATTTATCTATTGTTCGGAAATCTGTTCTTTCTTTTGTACCTTTCTAGAATATGTGTATATATTTTGGTCAAATTGTGTATGTCTCTTTTGGTTTACTCTAGTTTCATGGAGGTTAATTTGGATCATTTCTCCTAACAATCTCTTTGGATAAGATGTCTCTATTTCTAGAATTTTTACCGAATCGAAATTACAAGATGGTTCAAAATGGTGAGCGGCAAGTGCTGTTACAAAAAGAATAAAAATAAAAAACAGCACTTGCCGCTCACCATTTTGAGGCATCTTGTAATTTCGATTCGGTAAAAATTCTAGAAAGAGAGACATCTTAACCAAAGAGATTGTTAACCTCCATAAAAATAGTGTAAACCAAAAAAGCGACACACAAAATTTGACCAAAATATATACACATATTCTAGAAAGGTACAAAAGAAAGAACAGATTTCCGACAATACACAAATCATTTTTTGTTTTATACTACACACTCGAATTTCAGGAGATATTCAGTTGTTTGACCATACACCAACGTACATCTATATTTAATGTTCTGTGCTGTTTACGTTAATTTTAAAGTTGTAATGTGTATTTACCGACAGGAATTTGTCTCGATCACCACCTCGCAACAATTGTCTGAAGTTGAATTATAATCAGGATTAACTTAATTTTAAAGGTCATAGGGTCATAGAAATTAAGTTCCGTTTTTCGTCTACTACATGTAACTATTGTCATTTCAGCTTTGAAAAAGGAATAAACGATTCCGAAACGTTAGCAATAAAAAAATAGTTTTACTCCCTGGTCTCGATTCCCGTGAAATCCAACTAAATAAGAAACAATATTCTGAATCAAGTTTTGAATTGAGTGTCCAGAAATGTGTCGCCCATCCGACGTATTTTCATGACAAAATTGCTACTTTATAATAATACAACTGTAGTCGGACTTAAAAATTTAAATAGATATATCCAAAATAAATACCAAAAATATCTTCCTGTATAGGGTATTTTGTATGCATGGGTTTTTTTCAGAGTTTTTAATTATGATGTACCAATCATTTCAGAAATGTCAATTTCCAGTACGCTAAAGCCCTCTACGTATTCTACCAAGCTAACATATCCACCATGTGTGAACCGGCAGTCATCGAAATCTGCAAAAACCTCAAAAGACTGAACTATACCGGCTCCAGTAACTTCCTAAATGGCGAAAATGCCACTGATCCCCTCTCCGAAGGGACTTCTCTATTTGAATTATATCTGGCGGTGCAGAGGTTCGCGACGCTAGGCACGGGGCTGTGTCCTGCCGACTGTGACAGTTTCCACATAAAAAATTTCCATCAATGGTTCCACGGAGGAGTGGTGCAATGGTTGGACATTGCTGTTTACAAGGCGCTCCAGAGGATCGAGAAAGCGGTGGAGTTGGATACTTTGGTGCAAGTCGATAACACCGTCAAGTATAGTTCGTCTGCTGTGGATACTTTGACGATATTTTATCAGGTAAGTTTGATATTTCAATTGGGGGTCTTCACAAAATATAAATAAATATGATTGGGTTATGGATCAGTATTCTTAGAATCTTTTTACCTCCATATTATTAGGAAACTGAGGTCCGTGGCTATTAAAATACACAAAACAATAATAAACTCAGAGTTAAATAACTCAGTACAAATTCACCGCTAAAATATACCGCGCACTTCACTGGACTAACCTAATACTGAATTATTCTGAATCGAAACTTAACTCAATGAACCTATAAAAGTCATTAGCATCTAGAACATTCCTGACGGCGCTTCTCGGTCATTCGTAGGGTGAGTTGTTTTTATTTACTCTAACGTAGTTTTTCTCTTTCAGGTTAAAATATTTTGGCAACAGCTGAACTGGCCTGACATTGAGAGCTGCTACTCTTTCATTGCCAAAATAATAGATGTAAGTAAAAACCAAAAGTTCATTCAAGTTCTGATTTTAGTAAACAATTACAATTTTAGATTAGATAATGCCTATAATTTTTTTATCCATCTATCACTTTCAATATTTTCGAAATTCTTGTAGGATATATGTCGGTGCAGCGTATTTTATGCCGACAAAATGTCTGCCAGAGTCGAAGGTCTCGGACATACTCAAGACATATATGAAAAAAAATTTGAAGTGACCAATGAGTGGTGTCTAGCCATAAACAACATCGACTATGTCCGGGAAACTCTGGAGCCGTTTACAAGAGACTTGGGTATGGAAGAAGTCATTAAGAAAATTTCCGAAATGAAGAGTCCTTTGGAAGGGCAGAGATGCCAACAGACTCTTGATACAGTTATTGCCAATTCCATTGATACTGTTCGGAATAAGATCATCGAGTTGTTGGAGACTGTCGTCAACAAAGTGAGTAGTACAAAATAATTTGCAATATTCTGGGTGGTTCTATTAGAATGTTTGGGTCATTATCTCGGGAATGGTCAGAGGTAAGACTTTTACAAGGCATTTTATGTTTCCGTCTCTATTGATGGGATTGGTAAATTTTTTGGTGCCAGAAATATACACAAAGTTATATTTAAAAAACTGATCCGTTTATTTACATTTGTCATCCTCAATGTTCTAAATCTTACTAACTTCAACAATAATTTTCAAAAGTAGTAATTCACAAAACTAATAAAATATATTCAACAAGTCAAAATAATATAAGTGAAAGAATAAATATATGAAATGTTCTTGGAAAAATACACTCCACAGTACTTAAAAAATTCAATAAATCAGATTTTGTATACAAAGAAAAAGTTCAATCGATTTTGGGACCGTTCACTGATGATGGAATCAAATCTAAAACGTCGAATAAAAAAAAACTTCCAGTGTAGGTTTTTATTTCAAATACACGTACGATAATGGTCTTTCGTCATGGAATGGTTTGCAGAACAAATGAAATCTATAGCGAAATTATATGAAGGTAAAGTTCTCAATATTATGCACATGTCTGTTAATTATATTTCTTTGGATTCGACTTGCTATATTTGCGAGAAACTCTTTTAAAATTGATGACAAAATTGTGGCTGACCATAATCATTTCACGGGAGAATTTCGGGGCTCGGCGCATTCTTGGTGCAATTTTAATTAAAAAATACCCTTTGTCATTCATATTGTTTTCCATATTTTATAGTTCATCGTTTTCTATCATAAAAATTACCAATGGGATGGCATCGAAAATTGAAATTAATTTTTGTTTTTGAAAACAAAAATTGAATTGTGGATTTTCGTATACTTCCATTTATATTAAATTCAGAAATGAACAGACAATTGAGAACATTGTTTTCATAAAGGCAAACTATTCAATATGAAAATAAGGATATTTGTGTTTTGAACCCAATGGAAAAAAAATGATTAAAAAAAAATTAAGACAAGCTTTTATTCAAATGCACTGAAAAAAAAATCTTTAATAGTTCGACCTAGGTTATTCTGTGAGTAGCAGATTCAAAATCTTGCCGCGCAATGATACCTATTTTATATTCGCGGCAAGCTTTCCTTTTTTCCTTTTTAGTGCATTTGTATAACAGCTTGTTTTAATTTTTTTTTATCATTTTTATTCAATTCTTTTTAGTCATTCATGAAATCCGTCATCTTATTGAATTCTAAGAAAAATTGATAATCTCTGACCCCAAAAAAACCCACATACAAATTTTGAATGGAATCGGGCCATAATAACAAAACACGTCGCCATCGCCATCTTGAATTCATTAATTTTGACAAAAACATCATGTTGTCTGACCCCAAAAACCCCCACACCCCAATTTTTATTGGAATCGGGCCATAACCACAAAACTCGTCGCCATATTGGAGCAGCCATCTTGAATTTATGAATGTTGACAAATAATTCGTGATCTCTGTCCCTGAAAACCCCCACATAACAATGTTTAATGGAATCGGACCAAAATAACAAAACACGTCGCCATCTTGAATCCCCAATCACACCCCCGACTTGGAATATTTTGTTATATTTTTCCTTCAATTTCTTCTTTTTTTTTCCATCAGATGGCGCCATCAATGAAGAGACTTTTGATAGAAGGCGCAGAGTTGTGCAATCAAGACAGCAATAGCATTGACAGACTTATGATGTATGTAGACAATAACCTCAGTACTTTGCACAGGGAATTGAACGAAGAAAACTTCAACAGAACTTTAGAAATAGTTTGGGACATGTTAGCCGTGACTTTGGGAGACATTATTCAATCTAACTTAGACGTAAGTAAAGGAAAATGGTTTTGGGATGAACTTTGGGAGAGAAATATGGGGGATTGACTATTTTTTGTTTTATTTTTCAGAATAGGAGGCCGCCTTCATTTTTCGAAAATCTCCGTAAGACCCTCAAACTGATGATAGGATCATTCAAGAATCCTGATGACTGTGATAACTGTAATTCTTTGAAAAGGACTGACAATATTTTAAGAATAAATGGCTTGGAAACTGCAGATCTCATTCACCAGGTATGTATTACCAAGTAAAATAAAAATACTAAATAAGTTCAAATTCACTTATTTTGGACAAAATATTTCAACTTTCAAAGTTTATAGCACATGTAAAAAGTGCATATTTTCCGCCTAATGACACTAGGCACAAATCATTCATTTATGGATAGTGTTTTGGATAAAGAAATAAAACAATGTAGGGATCACTGATACACTAACCTGTAGTATAAACATTTTCTGAGAGACTGGGAGTAGCGGTGCGGCAGTTAACATTTTCCATCGATAACATATGTGAAGGATTTCTCTCTTATTATCAACTTTTTGTTTGTAATTTTTTCAAATGAAAAACTTTTTCTTTTTTTTTCTTTTCTTTGCAGTCAACTGTTGGCAATAGTTTAAAAAGTTATTATTAAGCCTACCCTGTATAATACAGTTACTTAGTAACAAATTCAGTTGATATGTGGGACCGATTTGTAAATGAAATCTGTCTAGAGAAAATAAGCTCAAATAATAACGTTCGTGGCATGACATCTGGAAGGAATTAAAGCATCGCATCATATTGAAATAATAATTAACGTAGTGTTAGGCGAAAATCAAATAAGTGCAGGGCAGATCATAAATCGACAATCAACCCTTTGGTCTTTATAAAACTGAACATATGATAATCATTCCAAAAAATCATTTATTCGACACAGACGGCTATAAAATGTAATGTACCCACGCACAATTAGAGGGGTGCTTTTGATATAAAAAGAGGAATCGTAACCAAGAGCTGGATTATTCGAAATTGAGTCACCAAACGTTATCCAAACTACATCATATGTGCGCGATTATATAGCGTTAAAAATTCAACTAATAACCATATACGAATTGTTATTAACCAAGATTAATCAACTTTAAGATTTACTAGTATTACACAAACTAGTATGCAGATTTTCTTCCAGTATTCAGTGTTGAAAAATTATTAATAATAATAATTACTACAATAAAGAAAATATAAGTATACCTCAATCAATAAAATCAGTACTGCTTAAGGTAGTTCCGCCACGAGACAGTTGAATTAGGAAATTATTTTCGACGGAATCGAAAAATTTCAAATGATTTTTTTTGGGGGGGGGGGGAGTGGGTGTATCCTTAAAATCGATGGGGTCAACTAGGAGAAGGAGTTTTTTGTTCGCATTCAGACCCTCAAATGGTCAATCACAATCCGCATTTCTCTACGACCCCCCCTTAGGCTGTGCGCTTCCCCGTGGACTATTTTGAATAACGAGAGTAGTTTTGATTATATCTGTCAAACTAGATGGTCAATCACTTTGATTTTTTTTTCACAATATCTGTGATATCCTGCTCTAGCTCCTCCTCGTTTTTCATAAACTTCTTAATTTTAGTACTAACGGTAGAATTAATAATGTGATGTTTGCCTATGCATGGTCCATATGTTACGTGTTAATTGAGTCAACTTCAATTATATATATCTCGGGTTGGGGATGGTGAAACTTGTTAAAATTTTATAGAGGTGTTGCTCACATGTTAAACAATATGTAGGTATGCCAAATTTTAATAATTTCCTAATTCAACTGTCTCGTGGCGGTACTACCTTAATGAACATTAACTCCAATGATATCTAAAATCTTAATTAAATCCATAAGTGCCAAAAAGACAGATAAACAGATTCCAATATGGTTGCAAGGCGGAAAGCAAGTACGATTGTTATTGAAAATTATCTGGCAATTGATTTTCAGTAATTGTAGATACTCAAAATCTAAATGACTGCAAAAATATTTGGAATTCCCTAGGGTGCCTATTTTTGAAACTATACATACGTACATTGTTTACTTTTCCAAACATTAATGTTTATATGATTTTACTCAATGTGACTCTTACAAAAGATTTTTTTTGCAAGCAAATTAGAACATACTTTGTCTCCTTCAAAGTGAGTTTTCGCAAATGATATTGTCTTAAGATTTAAATACTCTACTTCACTAGAGTCTTGAAATGAACAACACTACACAAAAAAACTGGAAAATAATACCAAATGGAGATATTTTAAGAAAAACTCCAAACACAAGTGTATAACCTCTGAGAAAACAGACAAACAATGTATGTATGTATGTCTGGTTTGAATTTTTGCCACTCTGGCGCTGGCATCTAATTTTGAATTCCCAATTGATTTCTTCATTCCATCGGTGAACCAAATTGAAATTTAACTTGGTGGCTTATGAATATACCTTATGTAGACTTATTAATGGGTTTTAATATTTTTATTTTATTATAAGTATTTGAGAGATTAGGGTGGTTCACAAATTTAACAATCCACGCATAAATTAAAACCGTATACAGGGTGGAGCCACTCAATTTGGTTTTCAAGTTATATTTTCCAAGGAAAATATAACCGTCTGTATAGTTCACACTGTAACTTACTGTTACAACTTGGTAAGCACAAAAAAGTGGGCATGACAGTATATTACACCCAGTATCCCTATTCATTGGGTAAAAATTACCTATTATTCTCGGAAAATATTTTCCAATCCCAAATGAACTTCATAAACATTTTTGAGTAAAAATTCAATCACTTATTTAAGTTGTAGATATAAAAAAACATATAGATATACAGTGCAGGTCAAAAGTTGTACCTAATTTACCTATTTTAATAAACATTTTTTAGTTTTGTGGACATAGATCATCTGACAGAAACATACTCCATATTTGTTGCTGTGAAAACTTTCCACCATTAGGAAAACAACAAAATGACTACATCCTAATGGGTATTCGTCAAAAAATACATAGATGAACATAATTCTCCTTCAAAATTAGTATTTTATGGAAAAAGTTGGCACACACAGAATTTAATTTCTTTTATAAATTCAACTTTCTACTGGGCCTCAATGCTGACCTATTTGAAGGTCTAAACTCATTAAATAAGTGCTTGAACAAGTGTCTAAAAAAATGAGCTAGATTTACAAATTCTTTTGGAATAGAAACCTTTCAGTAAATATTTTTAGGTTCATCTCGACTTGGCAGAAGAATTCAAGAATATAAAGGATTCACAATTTGGAGAATTATCTGTAAAAGCAAAATTTGAAGAAAATAATCTAACAATTGAAGTTATGAATGCTAGAAATTTGATTGCCATGGATTCCAATGGTAAGGTCCCGCGATTCCCATATTTCCAGACATAATTTCGATTCTGTTTACAGGAGCGTGTGATTCGTTTGTGAGAGTGCATCTTCTACCAGAACATAAATTCAGTGGAATCGAGAAACCAAAGACAAAAACCCATAATAAGACACAGTTTCCTTTATATGACGAAAAGTTTGTTATGTAAGTGTACAGTGGAATGTGTGCCAAATTTCCCTTTGAACAAAACTTTTTTTCAGTAAACTGAACCCAGAGCAGAGGCAAATGGAGAACGCACTACTTCTGTTCAGCGTGAAGGATAAAGATTTATTAGGTTACAACAATCAGTATATTGGGGAAGCTTTCCTTCCTTTTTGTGATATCGAAGATACAACAAATCCAATCGAGTATTCGCAACAAGTTCATTTGCCAATGGGACGGCCTACACAAATGTGTAAGTATAAAGAAAAGTTATTACAGTTTGAACTCTGAGGCTCCAAGTTGAATGAAATTGTTTGATATTCTAAAATGATCATGTCATCGTTTATTCAATTCCTTTTAGTTGGTATCCTTGCAATAGTCAATTTGACTTGACCCTATACACATATATATATATATATATATATATATATATATATATATATATTGGGAGAGCAGCAATGTAAAAGTAAACTCTTTAAGGATTATTCCAGCTTTCGGAAATGTTCATTTCCATCATCAGGAAAACTACAATAGATGAAAAACCAATACATAATACATATTCAAGTACGAAACATTTACCTGGCCACATTATAGCTTCGATAAGACCGATAGAAAACCTACTCTTTGGAAAAGAAACTCGCTCCAATGTGAAGGAAAAAAAAACTACAAGTTAGGAACAAAATCAATTAATATTGAGATTTATGTAATGACAAATACGCGTTAAGATGTTTTAGTTTTTTGCAAAAAAACGGCGCCCCATACGAAAAAAAGAGATTTTTTTGTCACAAATTGAACGAGGAATTCAAAAATTATTTTTAATTTGAAATATCTCACTGGCGTACCATTTTTTTCTTAATAAAAATTGAGATTATTACGCGTATGCGTGCCAATGATGAACATGAAATTCTTAATTGCATGTCAAAAAATGCGCAATAACTACTTCTTGAAACTCACCAAATTTCATTTGCATATCTGGACCGGTTTCAGAGCAATAGTCAGTTTTTAAGAAAAACTTTAACACCCCGTATCTCGGAAAACAAAGCATTTGCGGACAAAAGTTATATAGCAAACTGTCATTTTTTCATGCAGAATCACCCCCTGAAGTTTGTCGCACTTATTCACTAACACCCTGTATCTCCAGATCATTTCACAACTCGGAGAAATTTAAAATAGTAATGAAAGTGCTAGCGACAGAGTCACATAAAACAAAGAGAACATCTTTGAAATGGATTCCATTTCCCAAGAAAACAATTGCATTAATAAAAAAAACAGATATTAACCATTTGAGTGAGATCTACTCTTATTTAGATATCAATCCAAATCGTGGCAACAAGCAATGTCAAATAATAGTACCGCCACCTGATAACAACAGTTGGTACTAATCCAACAGTTGGTATCACTGTAATAATTTGTGACACCCGTCAAGTGGTCATTGGCTTAAATAAAATTGTTGGAAGTATCCCTAACCTGTCAGTTTCACTAGTCATACCACATGGAGTAGACAGTTATATTTATATAATTTTAATGCGTTTTTTATTAACTTTGAACTTTGTTTTATTCTTTTATTTACATTCTTCTTTTGTATTACTATGCTAGATGAATATGTTTACCATCATTGAAACCAACCTCAACAAAGTTGTAAGTAGCATAATGTTTCGTACTTGAATATATATTACCGTTGGTTTTTCATCTATTGTAGTTTCCCTGATAATGGAAATACACATTTCCGAAAGCTTAAACCTTAAATAAATTACTTTTTCATTGCTGCTTACCCCAATACCCCTAGTTTTGTACCTAACTAGTCAGCAAAGACTTCCCACCCACTTATATATATTAGGGTGACCCATTTTGACCGACTAATTTTTTTTTCCAAGTCTCGCATGGAAATATGTTAGTTTTTCGTAGATGAGGAAATTGGTCAAAATTCGTTTTTTTTTTGTTTTTATGGCGGCAATTGTTTGTACAAATAAAAAAAATTACATTCTGAAAATTTTAACTCAAAGTGTACATTTTAAAAGGTCGCTCAAGAATTTTGAATTTTGGGGAGTACTATAGATTAGACGTTTTCGAGCGACCTTTAAATATGAATTATAAGGCTCTATTTTTTTTCAACAATTCATTAACATAATTATGAACCAATATAAACCACGAGATGCATAAAAATACCAATGAATATATTGTTAGTAGCATACTTATATGGATAATGTAATGAAACTGGATCAGTTTTTATTAATATATACTCGATAAATTGAATGTCCGTTCATTACACTTCGAAAACACACAATAATACATTCTGACAATAAAATACTCCAATCACAATTTACCATTAAAATGTACCGCCACTACACTAAAAAATGTATATTGAATTCGCTAATATGAATTACTACGTCTCTCAATAAATGACTCCTACTTCGGCGGTACACCCCATCTTATATATCTTCGTCCTTGGCATCCAGAATTTTCGAGCGGATCGTGGAAACATCGAGATGGGGAAAGCTCAGCGTGATGTCAACCAGTTGGTCGTCAATTTCTGGAATTTCACCTGAATAAAAAACCGTCACATCGTCTGACCTGTGCGAGATAAACAACGCAGGAGCGCAGTGTACTCATTTTCGTAACAATAATTTGACCCAACAAAAGGTATTTTCATTTCATTATATTATCTACAATTGTAATTACACAATTCGAAATACATAACAAAAACTTCTAAATTATTTTATTTCAGTTCCATATTTCAAATTGAATTACTAATCAGAGAAGATATTCAAGCTGATCAATGAGTAAACAATTTTTTGAATTTTTTATTTAATTATCCATATTAAATAAATATGCTAGTAACAATATATTCATTGGTAGTTTTATGTATCTCGTAGTTTATATAGGTTCATAAATATGTTAATACATTGTAGAAAAAAATAGAGCCTTAAAAAAACAAATTTTGACCATTTTCGAAATTTTAAAAATTTTTGAGCGACCCCTTAAAAATATTCGATCCATCTAAAATTTCAAGAGGGCACCTCAATAACAAAAAACTAACATATCATGCGAGTCTTGGAAAAAAAAATTAGTCGGTCAAAGTGGGTTACCCTAATATATGGGTGTCCCTGGACTTCCTCTTTTCCTCTCGGAAATGTATAGATGGGGTCAAAATATTACCAGTACTTCATATAACTTTTGTTCCTAAAAGCCTTCGTTACCAAGTTACGGGCCCTCAAAGTTACAAAATGAAAAATTTCAAAGTGAATATTCAAAATCATCTAAATTTTTGTGATTGACTAAACAAATGAATTCCTTCGATGAGCTTTCATGCAGGAGTCAGTTGTTTTGCTACAAAGTCAGGAACGGACTACCCCCGATGGTCCACACCCCAAAACTTTGAAATGACTGGGATTTGTCAATATGTTTTAACAAAACAAGGTTATCTGGACAATTTTCTGAATAAAAGTACTCATGTGGAAAATCGATCGGAGCAACGATTCTTATTAAAAATGCAGTTTTACTCGACGACATCAAACCCGATCGTCCACCATTATTTGAAATGAAAAATTTTCACAGTAGAAATACTAATGCTAACGTTAATTCAACAACATTTATAACAGGGATAATACAAAATATGCTAAAATAAAGTTGTAAACAAAAAGTACAGTACCTAGTTGAAAGTTTCATTCAATCAAGTTATGTAGATTCGTGGTGTTTTTGAACTAACAAGCTACTCCACTATGAAATATCGAATTCAGTCCATATTTTGTATGTACGCGTGGAATAAGCACGTTTCGTGTTGTGTTATCTGAATCTCATGAAACTCAACATTTGGATGTTGCAAATTCGTATTCACAGCTTAAATGTTGAGTTTCACTGATAAGTATAATTTCATGGGAGAAAATCTTTAACCCGAAGATAAATTTAGCTGAAAAAACGCACATTGGAAGACATAACTCTCATAATCTCCACATATGGGCCGAAGAAAATCCCCATGGGATATTGCAAACCAAACACCAACGGAAATTCAACGTGAATGTTTGGGCTGGTATCATAGGAAACCATCTTATACCATTCGTTCTATATGGCCGATTGAATGGAGAACGTTATTTGGAGTTCATTCAGAACGATTTGAATGGACTTTTGGAACATGTTCCATTGCAAACCCGAAGAGATATGTGGTTTATGCATGATGGCGCTACTCCTCATTTTAGTTTAATTGTGCGGGACCATCTGAACCAGATTTTCCCAATAGATGGATTGGTAGAGGTGGGCCATATTCATGGCCACCGCGGTCTCCGTATTTAAATCCATTGGATTTCTTTCTGTGGGAGCATCTAAAAAGCCTCGTTTACGCTACACCTATTCACACCAGAGATGCCTTGTTGAATAGAATTACATTACATTGTGAAGCCATACGAAACGAACCTGGCATGCTAATTTGTATCCTAAATTTTACCTATATACAATTTCTTTCTTTGTGACGTGCTATGAATATACAACTGTGTAAAATATAGTCAAATAAAGATATTCTATTCTTCTATTCTAATTCAAGTGCAGAGAGGGTGTTTGCGCCGACTAAGAAAATGTATTGAGAGAGACGGGGGTCATATCGAGCAGTTTTTGTAGCGGATTTTGCATTTCTGTTTGCTCTTGAGGCTTGCGATTGATTATTTACACCATGAGTTTTGTAAGGTAAACGTGTTTGCATGATAAAAATTCGTTATAACATTGTACCTATCATTTCTATTTTCATTACAAATTAATCTTTTCGAATAATGGTAGACATCTCAGGTTGGATGTAGTCGAACAAAAATGCATTTTTATCAAAAATCGTTGCTTTGATCGATTTTCCACACGGGTACTTTTATTCAGGAAATTGTTCAGATAACCTTGTTTTGTTAAAACATATTAACAAATCCCAGGCATTTCAAAGTTTTGGGGTGTGGACCATCAGGGGTAGTCCGTTCCTGACTTTGTAGCAAAACAACTGACTCCTGCATGAAAGCTCATCGAAGGAATTCATTTGTTTAGTCAATCACCAAAATGTAGATGATTTTGAATATTCACTTTGAAAGTTATCAAAGAAAAACATTTTTCATTTTGTAACTTTGAGGGCCCGTAACTTGGTAACGAAGGCTTTTAGGAACAAAAGTTATATGAAGTACTGGTGATATTTTGACCCCATCTATACATTTCCGAGAGGAAAAGAGGAAGTCCAGGGGCACCCTGTATATATATATCAAATTTTTCTCGTGAACACGAGTGTATAAAAAAAATTAACTTGGTGGACACTTGAGGTTAAATAATGTGATGATGATGATTTTAATTTTCATGAATCAGTGTCGTAGATAGGCTAGTATGTGACCATACTCACCTGCATATATTTTTTTGACTGATCAACTGACAACCTGGTATCTGTTGTCATAAGGCTAATTAATTGAGATAGAAATCCATTGGAGGCCCATCAATGTTGCAGGAAACTTCCTGCCTTTGAATTCCACGGCACTAGGTATAGCATTCCTCGGCAGATTATAGATGTCGCATCTATAATTTGTGCATTTCAATGACTGCCACCTGGATGCTAACTTTGGAAAATATGTTTCCATCTCATCAATAATCCCAATTTTTTCCTATCTGGTTGTGCCATGGGTTTTTCGAGATTTTTTTTTTTATTTCACAGATTTGCCCTTGTAATATTATTCAAAGAACTCTTTTTTTTTCAGCTCTGTCTTCTGAAGGAATAAAGGCCATGGAACATAGGCAAGGTGATAAACTGGCCAAAGATTTTTTGAAAAGATTCAGACAAAGAATGGGAACATAAACTTTTTAGACTGTTATATATATTTTCACTGTTTTAGAGACACAATAAAATAATTTTATATTATTTAAATTTACATTAACTTGTAGTGATGTATATATCACATTTGCAATAAAGTATTTTTTTAATAGCCATCAGTTATTTTTTTGGTGTCTGTATAACCATAAAAACATTTTATGCAGATTTCGTGCATTTCTGTCTGTCGTGTGCCAGTTAATCTGATGAAAAAAAAACCTTTTGTGAATGAAAATATGGATTTATTTAAAAATATCTATATACCCAATTCATTTTCAACAAAATATCTATACTAAAAACTAAAGTACAAAGTTTCTCAATATATTGAAATCAATATATTTAAATGGAAGAAACATAAATAGAGCATAATACAAAGTAGTAGGGGCAGTGAAAAATCCAAAACTGTACAAAGGTGTTCTGGAAAACGCACTTATTATATGAAAAATTTACAGACATTAAAAACCCAACATTCATCACAGTTTATTGTATTTAAAAAATGCGCTCAGTTTAGAAAACTACAGTGGAACCTATATCCCCCGTAGTTTTTTTTGAGCAATTTTGGAAAACTAGCATTCACTTTAAATTAATTGTTTAAGACTCGAAGATCCAATCTCGAGTAACACCTGATTTTTACAGCTTGCATGAATTATGTACAGCATGACGGTAACATGGGAGTGAAATGAAAATGGTTTCTTTGTACATTTTCCGGCATTACGAACTACTTAGGAGGTACGTTAAAAAATATCTCAGAAGGAATTTGGGCGCAATTTGCAAATAAAATCTTTAAAACACAACATTCTAAATAGTACGCTCAATTTCTAAACAGAAATACTTTTTGCTGCTTCGTACACAATCCATATACAAGATTGCTCGTATGGAATGAATTGCTTGAACTGTACACTGTTGACTAAATATTTGTCAGAATACCATTTTTTCTCTCGAAATGTTCGAAAAAACATATAGAGGAGAGGAAGAGAGATTTTATGGAGTAGGAGTAATTTTGGACAATAGTTATGGGGCACATTAGGATACGTCCATGCATTGAAACACGTTACTCAGCATCTACGGTAACCTCAAAATGTTTATTGAGGGAGTTAGCAAGAATATAGAGACCAACATATTGTCAGTGGGTGCCAGATCCAGGCTAGCGGATATGCCTAGAAAATACGTTGTTTTTCGGTTTTTGCGAATAACTCATAAAATGCGCATTAACAGAAAAAAGTGCAGGAGTACTTTTTTGTAGATATCAACATTTCCTACATAATAGGTTCACGTCACTTTCATAAAAAATTAGTTTATCCTAAGATATAAACAAAAATAGAGTTTAAGAAATAGAACTCCACTGATGTATTCCATGTTTTTCGAAAATGACTACCTACAATTTCCTACTATTTTAGATAGAAAGTTAAAGTGCTCCTAGTGTTGATTGTCGTATAAAGAAACCAAAAGTGCTTGCTTGCTTGTTTTTTTTTGGCCTGTCTACTACAGACAATATGCCTGTATTGGGGATTATAGCCGCAACTTTGATCCCCCTTGGGTGGGCAAACTAGATGCCTCACTAAGTGATACCACAAATGCCCGAAACTTTACAATAACTGTACAATCACTCACATTAACTTGACTTCCTGACTTCTGTCTCCCATGATGAAGTCCACTGGAAGGCATTTATACCAAACCCTTCAAAAAAAAAAGAACATCAGCCCTGTTAGAACTGAATAGGAAAAACCTGAGGATTATAGCAGGGTTACTGACAGGTCACTGTAGACTTCAAAGAATCGGACTTGCAGAAAGCGCAGTGTCGCTTTTGTCAAGACGAAGAAGAAACAGCAGAGCACATCTTGTGCAGATGCAAGGGTCTGGAACGAACAAGATTCTACCGTATGGATTACGGGCAACTAGAGCCCAAAGACCTGGAATCACCAACCGTCATCATCGACTTCATCAGATGCGCCGGGCTTGAAGGTGAACTCTAATTTAATTAGGATCGAGCCACAATAGATCTGAGAAGGTGGCAGTGGAAGGGGCGGTTATTTCCCCACTCGGAAGAAACCTAACCTAACCACCCATGATGGCCGGAAGTTGAATCTTTCGAACCGAAAGTGATAAATTATAGGTTAAATTCACATATATAAAGTGTTTTTATGCAATACTGTGAGTATGCAATACTGTGAGTAGACAATACTGTGAGTAGTCCATTTTTGAAAGAAGAGGAGCACATCAGTGTCATTTCATTTGTCGAACTCTTCCATATAAAACCTATTTTTGTTTTGTGTCGATTTTAATTTTTTCTTCAGATATACAAATTTTTCTGGAAAATGATGTCCTATGAAGAATACGAGGGTAGTCTGAAAAGTTTCGGACCTGAAAATGAAGATGGCAGCACACGTCAACAATAGCTAAGGAATGCGGTTACACATCTTTTGAAAGGTACTCACCAAAATTGCAGCCATTTTGGACGCGCAGTTGTTGTTTGACAATCGTTTGAGTGAGTCAATGTGTTTTTGTGAAAATGGAAAAAACTAGTAGTGAGCCGTCATTAAATATTTGTTTTTAAAAGGCAATACGCCTACGCAAATCAAAGACGAGTTGGACAATGTGTACGAAGACTCTGCACCATCATTTACCACCGTGAAATTTTGGGGAGCTGAATTTAAACGTGGTCGTACCAACTTGGGAGAAGAACGTTCGGGACTGCCAAAAACTGCAATAACTGACGATAGCATCGCTCAAGTTCACTAAATGGTGCTAGACGACCGTCGAATTAAAGTGAGAGAGATAGCAGAGGCAATGGATATGTCCAAAGAACGTGTTTGTCACATATTGCATGAAAAATTAGGCATAAGAAAGCTGTCCGCGCATTGGGTGCCGCGTTTGCTCACGTTAGACCAAAAATGTGTTTGAACGAATATTTCCAACGATCTTATTTCGCAGTTCAGGCGCAATAAATCAGAGTTTTGGCGCCAATTAATTACTGTAGATGAAACTTGAATACACCATTATACCCCACAACAAAAATACAGTCAAAACATTGGACGCGAAGGGGGAATCGGCCCAAAAAAAAAGCAAAAACTGTTTTTTTGTCTGAGAAAGTGATGGCAACTGTTTTTTGTGATAGCCAAGGAGTTATCGTAATCGATTATCTTCGAAAAGGAAAAACCATTACAGGAACATATTACGCATCATTACTTGACAAGCTGAAGGCAGATTCTGGAAAAACGGACACATTTGCAGAAAAAGAAAATGTTTCAATGCGCCGTTCACACCTCAGAGGTTGCGAAAATCCACGAATTACGGTTGGAACAGCTTGACCATCCTCCTTACTAACCAGATCTATCCCCAAGCGACTTTTTTCTGTTCCCTAAGCTAAAAGTTGCGCTCGGAGGACAGAGATTTTCGTCAAATGAGGAAGCCATCACGTTCTTAAACGATTATTTTGCAGAGAAAGATGGCTAGTACTACTTGGATGGAAGCATCGCTGGGAGAAGTGTGTAGACTTACAATGAGACTATATAGAAAAATAAATTTGAAGAAAAAAGTCTTGTATCTTTGTTAAATCGGAATGTTTTCAGTCCACCCTCGTATTTATATCTACAAAAAGGTGCTCACATATCTCTCCTTAAAAATGCGTATTTTAGGGAGTTATTTGTAATAAATTGCAAATTTTTTCTAGGCATATCAGCCGACCTGAACCAGGTAACCGAGTGGCAATACGTTTGTCTATATTAATGTATTTATTTTGTATACTATAGCCCTGAAGCAGGCGACATTCATCACCGAAATGTTGGCTATAAAACTGTAGGCACTGAGCAGTGTGTTTCAATAGTCCAATTGCTTGTGAAACTTTGTTTATTGATATTTTTGTGATTTTATTTAATTTCATCATATTTTAATGATTTTTTGGGACTAAAGGTACTAGTATGGAATTTGATATTTTCGTTAAATGAAGTGAGAACGAATCTACCAAGTTTTTTACGACCAGTTCTAAACTGCCCCATAAGCATACTAAATTCGCCTTATGTTGAGAAAAACACACTCATTTATGTTTACTTGTAGATCGATGTTAATTGTAAGTTTCCAAATTCCTCCACTATAAAATCAATTTCGAATTAAATACTTTAGAAGTGTTCAAAAAGCGTGCCACAGTTTCATCTCCCCTATTTGTAGTAGAAAAATTGTCCCTCAGTTTAATAAAAAATGGATATCTGCTCAATTACTTTGAGGAAACATCTGTTTCTAGGCAGTTTTTTAGCATGCTACTTTCAACCATGTTTATGAATCAATAGAGTTTTGTAAGGTTGAAATTACCCCTTCGATGAGTATGAGTGTTTCAACTTCCAATTTTCAAATAAAAAGACATCTACTTGAGGGCTATCCATGAAACACAAGTTGGGGGGAGGAGGGATGATCTAGCTTGACAATTTGTAACAAGAAGTGGGGAAGGGGGTCAGTGGTAGCGTGATGTCACAAAAACTGAAAAATATTTCACTTCAATATTCCCCTTAGAAGGTAATGATGTTTACAAATAACCCTTTCACTGAAGGAAACGAATAAAGTTGAAAACTAAAATGGAGCCCATACCGAGGTGAATTAATTATATTAAATTATTTATCAAATAGACAACTGACTAAACAAAGATGTGTTCAGTAGGTTGTAGGAAGCTAATTAATTTCATGAACTGAATTCCAGAGAGCCATCAAAGATAATATATAATGGTTTGTAGACAAAAATGGTGGTTCCCAAAAAGGCAGTTTGGATCTTCTGTGAATTATGGGGATGTGAGTATGGATGATAATTCACTTAATTTTTTTCAAAATGCAAAATAGCAGTGCTATATGGCGGCCGAATTTTGTCATCGGTTGATTGGCATTGAAATTTGAAGGTTATCAGGGTTGCAGATTTCGACATTTAACGGTGCGATGTATTGAATTAAACACACAAAACTGAATATTAATATTTGAATTTTGCATAAAAACATTGCCGAGACTTTCATCTTTAAAGTTGTAAAGTTGAATATACATGATACCAAAAATCTGAAGCGAAAATTGGATAAACAAACTGAACTTCATCAACAGTGCATTCATCTTTCTATGGTTTTTATAGCAAAAACTAAACAGATAAAGAAAGAAATTCCAAAACATTTTGTTGTTCTGCATGCCACTGATAAACCTTCAACTACCAGTTTTAAACATGGTGGATTCAATAAACTCATTAAATCATGTTGAAATGGGAACTTGATATACACAATTATCAACATTGTGCATGTGATGGGTGTAACCCGTGGTCTCACTACAGCTGGGCAGATAATACAGCATCAGACATGAAATGTATGTAGCTGAAAACGAAGAGAGCTTTGAAATATTTATGCATAACTGTAAGGAAGGGTTGAGGCTTGACCCCTTACTACAAAAACAAATAAAAAATTTGGAAAAGTGGCTTGATGAATTTGTAAACAAACAGAATAATGGGCAGAGAATTGTCATTCAAGTGGCCTAACAAATTTTGAATATTAAGAAAGATTCTGGCTAAGAATATTGTGATGTACAACTTACCAGAAAGTATGGCTAATAATTCCCAAACTAGGATGCAGGAGGATGCAACTCAAGTTGAACAGCTACTATCTTCAATAATTAACTTTGATCTGGTTGTCAAATCAGTAAGAGTTGAGAGACCAAGACCATTGATAATTATATTGAGATGTGCAGAAACGGCGTTTAAGATGTTGAAGAATAAGAAGAAAATTACCGACTCACAGGTAAAGGTTGGAAATGATCAAACACTTAACAATGTGAATTTTTGCATAAATTAAGAAAATAATATTTTCGAAAAAAAAGAGAAGCAAACCTAACTATAAAATATGTGTGTCCCTACCATAGTTCAAACAAATCAAAAAACCATTTAGTTTTTATTATTTATGACCCTATTTCAACTATAATCAATATCTGGAGCTTTTTTAAGGTAGTTCTGTAGTTTTGTTGAAATCTTGGGAATGGCCGGAAATTTCAGTAAACATAATCTCTATGAACCGACTCATAAAATTTTTTGACCATTTAGTTTCAAAGATTTTACTCGACACGGAAAGAAGACACGACCAGCTGCGACAAAATGGCGGAAAGAAGTCACGACCAGCTGCGACAAAATGGCAACAGTGTACGCTGATGCGAACTGAGGGATGCGTGGTAAAGGCCGGGAATGTGAAATGGAAGCATCAGTATCAATCGGCTTAGAAAAATGGAGATAAACGCTGAATGTGCAGTGTTGCCACAATATGTCTAGCGGTCCCATCCATGCATGAAGTGTGATTGTGTACGACATTCAGAATGTACAAGCTCTGTCCTGTCTAAAAATGAATTAAAAAGTTGTTCTAAACTCCCAAAAGATTAGGAGGAAATTGCTCTTTATTGATAAATGTCAGTCAACAATTTTTTTTTGTGTAATCCATGACCATATTTATCTGGTTGTGATTGTGACAGTTGCATAATTTTTATAAGTATGTATGTATGTTTGTTATGTTATTTCCTCTTTTATTTTTACTGTATGATGACTATTCCTATACTATTTATCACAAAGGAAAATAAAGTTTATTATTATTAGATTGAGACTGGCAGCATCATATAAGCATTGGATTTTACTGTAGTTTTAAGATATCGATTTTCTATTGTTTTATTTTTTTTTCTCAAAAAAATAATTGCTCTTGAAAGTTGGGGGAGGATCCTGTGACATAATATTATAGGGGATTTCTGAAAGTGTGACAATATGGGTTGGGTTTCAAAATTGACGAAAAATAGCATGACGTATTTTATGGACAGCCCCGCAATCTCAGTCTGAAAAGACTTTTCAAAATTTTGAAAAAAACTATTTGTTAAGTTCAAAACGGTATTCTAATCTAACGTAAAACTCTAGTGAAACATCATCTAAAGCAAACAGGTGTTTCCATCTGGAAAATTGGAGACAGAATCCCAAAATTGACCAGATTAACATAATAAATTTATGTTGTAGAATGTTTTTGAATTTTTGTCTCAATAATTGCGGACAGACTAAATGCAAACTAAGATTCCAAAGGAAATGTTTACTCAACAATGCGTTCAATAAATCATCTACGAATAAAACCTTGTCTATGAATTGTGAGGGGCTAAGATGCCTGTGCACCACTAAATTTGTCGCTTCAACATTAAAAATTTACTACTTCACTTTCTATCACAAGTCGAGTTTGTGTTTGGCACGGTCAATATAAAATTGATGTTTATTAAAGACTGCCAATTTTATTTCTTATCAAGAGATAAAATTTAAATAAACATGCATCAAGAATTACGAGCAAAAAGTGACACTGCTCTTGAGTGAACTGTCACTCTCAAGCATTGATACATAAATATTAGTCAACTTTCAAGATGTAGAAAATGTTCTTCAGGAAAGTCTGAACTTACCACAAATATTTTTTATTCGGGATATTTTGATGCTCCAAACCAGAACTGGGACAGATCCTCAACAAGTTGAGAGTAATTCATATCAAATCAATAAAATCAAATGTAAAATCATTTTATAGTGATATCAAGTTGATCCGTATAATTTTAAGAGAGTTCTACAAATACTACACAGCCAGTGTGCATGCTCTAAAGCTATTATCACTTTCAATCGGATGATATATATATATATATATATATATATATATATATATTTGTTTCCCCGTGTCTACTGCTCTACCCCCACTACTCAGCCTACCCTACAACTTGAAACATTGCAGTTGAATTTTTTTTAAAACACCGATTTTTTCGTTTTTTTTTGTTATTTATAATCCGATTGATTGATTTGTTGAAAATATGAACAGGATGTTCATAAAATCAGATATAGAATCATCTGCGACTGAAAGATAAACTTTAGTCACTATCTTCCATCGTCAAGATAACCTCTTGTGGGGTATTCATGTTGAAAAGAGAAACATTCTCAATTGAATATTGAATAGAAATATTTTTCTGTAAATTGAAAAATCCACGATAAAAATGTTTTTTTTTTGTGAATGTCTTAACAGAAAACAACTACTTCCCCGGCTAAAGCCACGCTGGACATTGAACTACATCTGATAGATATTCTGAGTTAGGGTCTTTTCAGAATATCTATTAGATGTAGTTCAATGTCCAGAGTGGCTTTAGCCGGGGAAGTAGTTGTTTTGTTAGACATTCACAAAAAAAAAAACTTTATTTTTATCGTGGATTTTTCAATTTACAGAAGAATCTTTCTATTCAATATTCAATTGAGAATGTTTCCCTTCTCAATCCGATTGAGTTGTGCCATGGCACATTTTTTTTTCGCATTTTGATTCTTTACAATTCCTCCATTGAGAGCATCGAGATCGCTTCATTAGTTTTCATGTTACAAGCTAAAAACAAAAAAAAAACACGATTTTTTGCTCTTGAATGTTTATAAGTCCAAAAACTCCATGAGAGAATGGAAATGCTCTCAAAAAAGTTCGCCTCCAAACCTATGAATTTGGAATTAATGGACCCCCTAATACTGGAGAGAAATAATGCCAGGTCTCGCCATGAATTTCCAGCGAAGCCACTAATAACCATTCTGCAAGAGCTGGCGGAAAGACAACACAATATTTTTGTTTGACACTAAATATGCAGTTCGACATTTTTTTTTCATGAATATGGCACTCCTCTTATTCTAAAACGTATAAGATACTCAATGTAATTATCCACTGGCTGAAGGACCCGGTCGATGGCCAATTGATTGTATCGTATTGTATTATATATATATATATATATATATATATATATATATATATACACACAAAACTAGGGATATTGGGGTAAGCAGCAATGAAAAAGTAAACTCTTTAAGGTTTATAAAATAATAGTGCTTCCTAACATTACCGCCACCTGGTAACATCAGTTGGTACTAATTTAACAGTTGGCAACAATGTAACTATTTCCAAGTGACACCCGTCAGGTGTCGTTGGCCTAAATATAATTGCGAGATTAATTCCTAACCTGTCAGTTCCACTTGTCACACCACATAGAGTACACAGTTATATTTATATAATTTTAAACAACGCTAATGTGGTTGTAGTGACTTTGAACTTTGTTTTATTCCTCGATCTACGTTTTTTTTTTCCTTTTGTATCACTATGTTTAACATTATTGAAACCAACCAACCAAACAAAGTTGTAAGTAGCATATTGTTTCGCACTTGAATATGTATTACTATTGGTTTTTTCATCTATTGTAGTCTCCCTGATGATGGAAATAAACATTTCCGAAAGCTTGGATAAACCTTAGAGAGTTTACTTTTTCATTGCTGCTTACCCCAATATCTCTAGTTTTGTACCTAACTAGTCAGCAAATACTTCCCACATATATATAAATATATATATATATATATATATTAGCTGACCTGACAGATGTTGTCCTGTCCAATGTCCGCGTAGAATTTATTTTTTTCTATGTTTTCCTTTATGTTGTTCCATCTAGATTATGCTTTTGACTCCTTCCGCTTCCTGTTATCCCGTTATCTCGTTTTCCCGTTATCCCGTTATATCCTTATCCTGTCATCCCGTTTTATCATTATCCCGTTATCCCATTTTCCTGTTATACCATTTTTTCTTTATCCCGTTATCCCATTTTCCCCTTATCCTGTCATCCCGTTTTTTCGTTATCCCGTTATTTCTATAAAATAAAAATAGAGGTTGATCGTAGAAGGGTGAAAATTAAGAGTAATATGACAAAATAAAAATCTTGCCAAAAAAAAAGTTAAATTTAGGGTTGTATGTATTTTTTTGAATGCTGTATCATAAAAGGATTAAAAAAAAAAAAAATTGTCTAAAAAATAAAAAAAAAATCAAGGGGTGGACCACCCTTAACATTTAGGGGGATGAAAAATAGATGTTGACCGATTCTGAGACCTACCCGATATGCACACAAAATTTCATGAGAATCGGTCGAGCCATTTCGGAGGAGTTTAGCTACAAACACCGTGACACGAGAATTTTATATATTAGATATAATATATATATATATATATATATATATATATATATATATATATATATATATATATATATATATATATATATATATTTTTTCAAATTCTCGGAATAAAGGTCTGATTCAGTCAATTCATATAATTTTCTTAACGACGTTTCGACATGGTATTTGTCATCATCAGGTTAAAACACTAAAATTAAAATATGGAGTTTGAGACATTTAACTTACACATATTGAAATGTATGCACTAAAATAATTCTTGAATATGGTTCGAAATATAACATGTTATTTAACTCAATATAAATATTTGTAACATTTATGAGTATTCACTTACAAATTATTTTATTTGAGTTTTGTTAATTGTACTGAAGGTTATTGTGGAGTGTGACTGCTGAGTGATCGGAATGGTTTGTTTATTTTCATGCATTTTATCCTCTTCATAAGTAGGTACATGGGAATGTTTATATTGAGTTCTAATATATGGGCCGGACTGTATTTTTTTTGCAGCATGTAAAGATCAGTTTTCATTATGATTACTTTAAACGAAGTTAAAAGAGGTTGTTATAAATCTGGCTTAAGTTTTTGATATCATTAATAAAAACTGATCTTTACATGCTGCCAAAAAAATACAGTCCGGCCCATATATTAGAACTCAATATAAACATTCCCATGTACCTACTTATGAAGAGGATAAAAATGCATGAAAAATAAACAAACCATTCCCGATCACTTCGACGCAGGTCACACTGCCACAATAACCTTCGTAAATCGAACAAAACTCAAATAAAATAATTTGTAAGTGAATACTCATAAATGTTACAAATATTTATATTGAGTTAAATAACATGTTATATTTCGAACCATATGTTCAAGAATTATTTTAGTGCATACATTTCAATATTGTGTTAAGTTAAATGTCTCAAACTCCATATTTTTAATTTTAGTGTTTTAACCTGATGATGACAAATACCATGTCGAAAGTCGATAAAAAAATATATAATGAAAGATTAAAAAAGGAAAAAAAAAAAAAAAAAAAAATATATATATATATATATAGTGGTATGAAAAAAATACTTAATTATTGTCTATAACAAATTAATCAATGATAGTTGCGAGTAGAAAACAGAACAGGATTCAACTATGGACCGTCGTATGATGGCACAGTCATTTTCCTGGTACTATTTTTGTCACGAAAAGATCTCTACTGATTTTCCCAACATGGTATTATTACAAATTTGTACAAACCACATATGAAAGCAATAATAGCTGTAGATCATGCACACCGGCCGTGTCCACTGCGGACAGAAACTCTTAATGACGAATAGAATCATTTCACGGTAGTTCAAATCGCAATGCATTGATTAAAATCATTTTATAACAGTTCGAATCAATGCACCGTGATCAGGATCATCTTACCTCGATTCGTGTAACTTCAGGCTGTTCAAACAACCAAAATCCAACAATCGTTTTTTCCACATCCAAGGAGAATTTTAATGTGATTCGAATCCTTCCCAGTTCTGCTTCAAACGGATCAAATAACTCCATCTGGCTTTTCCCAAATACCGGTCCACAGACACCCCATATCAAGCATAAAAAACCCGTATCAACAATACCATTGTTCAATACAGAAAAACATTCGGAACACGTTAATACCGTCTTCACAAAAATACAAATAAAACAAATAATCCATAATTATACCCTGCAAAAAACACTTCACTCGAACACCAAAGACCTCCCTTTCGACGAACGTTCCACGAACCTAAGCTGTCTTTCCTCCTGGGGCGTGGAACATAACTGAACGGAAGGGTTTTGGTCTTGTAAGCTGAGCAAGTGATCGCGGAACACTTCTTCTGTAGAATCGCTTTGCGGCGAACAGTTTGAAAGGTTATTGTCTCTGGTTGGATGTACATCTGAAACTGGGGGTTCGGGTGAGCCTCTGGTACTCCCTGAAAAATGCACGTGACGGGATGTTGAAGGCAGATATGTTTTTGTCGAAACTGGAGATGATGGAGATCCATAGGTTTTCGGACTTTTAATTATATTTTTGCCCTTCAAAGTATTCGGTTGGGAAGTTTTCAAGATACTCTTGGATGCTGTTGCAGGAGACGATTTCAGATCATTACTGAGGTTTATTCGGACTTCTCTTGGGCAGATAGTTGATAGTTTTGTGCATTGCACATCGGGAGGATTTTTGTGTTCGAACTGTATTGATGTTCGAGAGTTCCTTCTTTTTTTAATCGGAGGTTCGGTAAATCGATTGGGTTTGTGATTAGTCCTCGTTGACTCTTCAGGCTGAAAGAAAATAATTTTATTAATAATATAGGTTGATCTCATTTGGATAAAAACACTATTTTCGGTAAAGGTAAAAGAGTAGAAGATTTGAAAATAATGTTAATTTTTAGGTTGAATCAAATGCGCTAAACTTATGGAAATACATTAATTCCAAAAAAAAAGGGTTCCAGATCACTATCAGCAATATTGTATGATGATAAAGGTGGCACAAACAATGATAAAATTATAAAATTTATTTGCGAAATATTTTTTCACACCATACTCCAATAAAAAACCTAATCAAGTTCCAAAATCTGACTTTTCAGGCCAAAAAGTTGTCATTTATTTGTAAAACCTATAGTCCGCAATTTAATTTTTGAATCTGTATATACTAATTTCAAATAACATATCTAAAAACTAAAAACATAAAACAGTGGATAACTAAAGGTATAAAGTCTCTGCCAAAAATTTGCGCTCCCTTCATTATATAAGAAAATACTCGTTGGAAAACTAAGCTTTTATGTTATATTTCACAAATTATAGGGGAATTTATAAAAATTTCTTAAAAACAGCCAAACAACAATATTTTGGGAAAAGAATGGAAAATTCCACCAATATGTGTAAAGAGAGCTTGGTAATTATTAATAATCTTAGACGAAAAACTAGTAAACCACCCTTAAATACTACTCTGTCTGCAGATAAAATTAACTATTATTACTTGGTCTATTGCTGAAACCATTTCTATGAATATTAGAGCACAAGAGGACCCAGTCACCTAATTGAAGAATGTATCCGTGAAATATTCCTTTTTTCCATCACCTACTAGTCCCGATGAACTAAAAGAAATATTGAAAGATTTCAAAAATAAACAAACATCTGGATGGAACGAGATCTCTGCTAATATCTTACTCCATCTACCTAATGATGCAATGACTGCTTTAGCAGAGGCAATCAATAAATCATTTTTAAGTGGGATTTTCCCGTACTATCTTAAAATAGTCATACTAAATCCTTTACCTAAGGAGACTCTGATATGGTATCAAATTTAAGATCAATTTCACTTTTACCAACAATTTTGAGAAATTAGTAAAAAAAGAAAGCTTTCATTTTTGCTTCATAACCACACTCAAAGCACCTACCAGTTCGGTTTTCAAACAGAAAAAACACGAATGATGTTATGTTTGCTTTATTGGAGAAATATATATATATATATATACATATATTAATATAATGAGGCAGTTGCAGCAGTCTTTTGCGACCTTACAAAAGCATTCAACTGCGTTGATCATAAGATTTTGCTTCAAATACTAGAAATTTATGGCTTCAGAGATGTAACACTAAGATGGTTCCAATCATACCTATCAGAGCGTATAGTCTCGCTGAACAAAAAAAGCCCAAGTCTCAATTAGTGAAGTGTGGAGTCCCACAAGGATCAGTGCTTGAACCACTCTTATTTTTATTATACATTAATGACCTAGCAAGCATCAAAATCAGAGGTAAGTTTACTATGTTCGCAGATGATGTCGTGTGGAAAACGATTTTCTGGGCCAAAACCCTGTCATCAAATTACCCTGTGTACATTTAATCTCAGAGCGCATATGCATATGAGGAAGGAACACGGTATGAAAACCGTACGAAAAAACATCGTTTCCTACGAATGTAAACAAATGACCTGGGTAATCTATCTATCTATCTATCTATCTATCTATGTTTTTTCAAGATGTCGAGTTAAAAACAGATTTTCTCTGAGAACCATAGAAAAAAGTACAACGGACGAACGGCTTTTGGCCGGCTATGGGTGGGGGAGTAATAGTTTCAAGGCCTAGAAAGCTTTTCTCAAATCGAGAATGGTGACTTGACTTGACTTCTCTGCGCTCGGCCTTTCGAGCTGGAATACGCTCTACGACCTGGGGGTGAGTTGTATATTTTTTATTCTTCGAAGGCGCGCTGCCTTCGTGCGATTTTCTGCGACTATAGCCAGTCCAGTGGATATTATGCGAGTGCTTCCTGGGGAAAAGCAGCTCATTCTTTCACAGTTATTTGGAGTCCTAACTGTGATCTCGAAGCCTAGCGATAAATTTCATTTTTGAGAATTCTTATCGAAGCTTCGCATCCTACACTGTCCTAAGGACTAGATACGAGGGTTGATAGCCAACGGCAGCAGATTGAGGAATTTTTGGATCGTCAACTTCAAGAGTTCTAGCCTCCAATCTTTTGATTAATCAACCTTTTCGTTTCAGCTCCTGATACAGGTTTTTCCAGCGTCCAGCTGATTTCCACGTTATATGTTGATTTGTATACTAATTAACCCTTCTCTTACAGGATCCTGCACTCGTGTGCTTTGGTATGCGGGGTGGTCCAAGCCTAATTTGATTTCTCCTGAGGATGGGAGAAAACCCCCTTATAGTCAGCAGCTCACTGACGTGATATCCCTCACAAACCGCGATTTGTGACAAATACACTGAAGCGAGATGTCAACCAGAATTGAACCTAGAGATCATACACGAGTATGAACCTCAGTGCCCGGGTCTTTCTGCGACTAAAAACGTATCAGTTACACTGCGGTGATAGGTGTAGACACGAGTTATCAATGATAAATTATGTCAACAAAACTAAAGGTTTTAGCTCATGTGTGTCGAATATGTGTATGGATCGTAGGTGCCTCTGTATGACCGTCGTGCTTGCAGTTGTACGCGTTATATAGTTCTGTCTTAGGGAAATTTTATTAAGATAGGCCACGGTACGCGCTTAATTTTTTAGGGAGTAAATTCATTTTTGACATCTCTCCATTTCCTACAATTTACGCTCGAGGACTTGCCCCAAAACACAAATTCAACAAACTTCATGTGTACTTCACCCCGTTGAAAGTATCACGCGAGTTTCATATAACCAAGCTCTTGTTTGTTCTCCATATGAGAATCGGTCGGCTTTTCAGCCCATCCTAACTACGCCAGTCCGTGGTTCATTTTCTGTTCAAAATAATGTTTCTTTTGGATATAGCTTGGGGAGCCCTGAAATCAATAGAGATAATTCTGTCTCAGAAAGTGTAGGCCCGAAGAGCTCACAGCTGTTTGTTGAATCGCGACGCGTCGAAAATTGCGCTATGGAATCTAGCAACCCTCTAGATTTTCAAAAAGCGGTTCATTTAAATTCACGTACATCTCCTAGGTTAAACCGTATGAGAGGGAGTATGGATTGTATGAATGCGAACAAAATTCCCGTTGGGAACTTTCCTGTTGAAGACAATGATGAAACACCGAATAATTTTTCTGTTGAACAGAATACAATGCGTGATCTGAGTCAGAGGGAAAATTCCAATAATTTTTGTTCCAATAGGCCATTGAGAGCCTACAGTAATACTTTGAATTTCGGCGATAGACCCGCCAGGGTAACTCAAACCCCAATAAATAATGGCTCACCTCAACGAGTTGTGGAACCCTTCCAAAATTTAGAACGCCTCCAGCCCACTAAATTTTTTTAAACAAGTTTCAAGAAATTCCGGAATGAATGAAATGAGAATGTATGAGTCAAACCGCCCTTGCACTCCAGACAATGATTCTTGTATATCAGAGCCCAATTGCTCGCGAGCTAGCAACGAGCCCCCGATCGAAGGGGTCCCACCTGCACGCGAGGCCGTTCATCAAACGGCCCGCCCGAATAGTGAAATCCCTGCTATTCGGCAGGCGGTATCGCAGGAGAAACGGGAAGAATGGGATTTATTCTTAAGGTTCGAGAGATTCCGTGAAATGAAACAAAAGACACCGGTAATAAATGCCGGTGAGGAAATCTCACCGCCCCCTTCCCCTGTAGGTAATCGACCTGTTTCGAGACAATGACACCACAATACTATGGCATATCAACAACAAAGAAGAACTGAGTAACTATGTCGCTGAGGACATACTGGTAGTCAAAAACTGGTGTGATGCGAATAAACTATCATTCAATATTTCAAAAATATGTATTTTGGCGTATTTTTATTTTTTAATTGTTAATAACTTCTTTTTTATAGTATAAATTTTACCAGTATATGTTTCACTTAAATATTTTGTTCGTATGATATTTTACATGATTTTATAGTTTTAATATTAGTTATAGTACATCACATACTTTATCGACAAAAACTTTTGGTTTTTATCACAATAGAGACTTTCTTCTTCTTCTTCTTCTTCAAAGCTAACTGGGAACTCATAAATTACAAAGGAAAGCAAATAGAGAGAATAAGTCCTCCAAATAGGATTTCTCCTGATCTGTAAATATTCCAGATAATTTGATAAAATATCAAACATTTCCCTGCCCCGTGTGGTTTATTTTTTTACTCCAGTTATGGATCCAATTAAGTCCTTGGCCCTACCCTTTTTTTTGCTGTACATCAACGATCTGATGAGAACAGATATCTCGGGCAAATTTACAATTTTTGCTGATATTATGGCATGACAAAAATAAAATTGACCTGGAAAGGAAAATCAACTGCGACATGAGCAAAGTAAAAAGTTGGTGTGACTCTAACATTCTTGCCCTTTACGTAAAAAAAACAACATGCTATACTTCAAGTGCGATCTTGGTAATGTCGAACTAGAAAATGGTTACATAGAGAGCTGTAACAACAACACAAAGTGTTTAACAATAACAATAATCTAAAATTTGAAGAGCATGCAATTAACATAAACAAAAAACTGGGTTTGCTGTAAGAAGGGTGTCATATGAACTAGGGTCTTCAGCAGCAAAAACAGTATATCACGCATTGATTGAGTCCCATCTGAGATACAGCACACCGTTTTGGGCTGTTTGCAATAATAATATCATGCAAAACATCTTGACTTCACAAAAAAGAGCAATTAGATAAATTTCTAAAGCAAAGGCACGGGATCCTTGCAAACGACTTTTTGTCCAACATAAATTGCATACTGTTATTGCCATTTTCATTGCGGAGACAGTTTGTCTAATCAAAAAACACATAAATAAATTCAGTACGGTTAACCGTTATCCTACACGCAAGGAAAACAGTATCAACTTACACAGACCAAACTCAACTTTAGTAAAGGACTCCATTATTTACAATGGCTGCAAGATGTACAATCACTTACCTGATTACGTTAAAGAGATTAACAGAGCGGATAAATTTAAAAAGGCTGTTTACTTCTTGCTATGTAGCTGACCCTACTATACCTTGGAAGAATTTTATGCTGATTCCTTTTAATTCATTTTAATTTACTATATTTGTACTGCCTTGGATTATAACATCAATTAGCATATATGACAAAAAACCCTATTATTTTATTATACATATTTTACATGTTTTACTATTTATTTGTTTATTTATCTCTTATATGTAATTGACCTAGTTGTAGCTCATTACATTTTTAATAACATAAGTTAGAGCTTTGTCCACAAGAATGTACGTTCTTCATGACAATAAAGTATATTGAAAGAAATTGAAAGATAGGAATGACTTACTAGTGGACTACTTAAAACGGTGCTTGATATAATTTGAACCCATTGACACTTTAATGAACCTTATATTTACCAGCAGTTTTTTTTTAGAGGAGATCCCATCCTCCCAAGTAACTATCGACCAATATCAATTTTTCTCATTGAAGTTTATTTGAAACGTTTCAAGAAGCAGACTTCTTACCTATTTTGAAAACAACCATTGATCTGTTGCTAAAATAGGCAATGAGATAGTTGAAGGCTTTGAAAATGGATCTCATACTTCTGTAACAATATGTGATCAACTTCTTTTCAACTGATTCGACATGGAGTACCACAGGGCTCTGTTTTAGGTCCACTTATATTTATTATTCAAATAAATGATTTAGATAATTTTATTAGAACAGGAAAATGTATCCACAGAGGATACTGTGACTATGGGGCTGAATACTGCCACACTTGCCCTAAGATATAAAAAAAAATGGGAAACGGATTTTTACAGTATGGCGTTTATATATTTCAGAAGTTAATAAAAAAACATGCTTTGGGAAAATTGTGCCATTATTATGGTGAAGTGCAAAAATGGCATCACACTTGAAATACTGATTTTACGAAACATCTTTAAGGGGACATGAATGGTGCGTGACCATGACGTGAGTGCAAGAGGCACATCAACATAGGCCGGTCCGTAGAAGCGTGAGAGAACACCAAATAACACCATTTATTTAAGTTACAACTGATAAAAGATGTCAAATTACACATTTTGATACAATGTTTCCTACCTATGAACAAAAATGACATTTTTAATAGCTGTTGTATAAAAAAGGCAATTGTTCCTTCTTTTCTTCTATGGAGACACTAATATCCACTTTTCAGGCAAAAAGTGCTCTTGTTCCTGAGTTCAGAAAAATAAATAATAGTTTAAAAAAACTAAAAAACACGCTTTTATAAAAAACCAGACCAAAAAAATTTAAAATAAGAAAAAAAAATATTTCATTTTAAAAAATGCGTGGGGTGCATGGTATTGCCTTGGCCAACAATTACATGTGATCTGAGACATTTCTTACTTTACTGCCCTAGGTGTGTAATGTACTATATAATTATTAATACCATGCACCCCACGCATTTTTTTAAATAAAATACATTTTTTTCTTATTTTATATTTTTTTAGTCTGGTTTTCTATAAAAGCGTGTTTTTTAGTTTTTTAAACTATAATTTTTTTTTTTAAACTATTATTTTTATTATTTTTTTGCAAATTAAAAAATGGAATAATCTTATCAAATCAGGTAATCATAATATCCGACCCCAAAAACCCCCACATACCAATTTTGAATAGAATCAGACCATAATCACAAAACTCGGCCGCCATTTTAAGCCGCCATCTTGAATTTTTTAATTTTTACAAAAGAATCATAATATTCGACCCCAAAAACCCCCACATACCAATTTTGAAGAGAATCAGACCATAATGACAAAACTCGGCCGCCATTTTAAAGCCGCCATCTTGAATTTTTCAATTTTTACAAAATAATCATAATCTCCGACCCCAAAAACCCCCACATACCAATTTTGAATAGAATCAGACCATAATCACAAAACTCGGCCGCCATTTTAAAGCCGCCATCTTGAATTTTTAAATTTTTACAAAAGAATCATAATATTCGACCCCAAAAACCCCCACATACCAATTTTGAATAGAATCAGACCATAATCACAAAACTCGTTCACCATTTTGGAGCCGCCATCTTGAATTTTTCAATTTGGACAAAAGAATCATAATCTCCGACCACGAAAACCCTCAGATACCAATTTTGAAGCGAATCGGACCATAATCACAAAATTCGTCCGCCATATTAGAGCCGCCATTTTGTTTTTTTTCTCACAAAAATTTCTTAATGCATTGTCACCGGAATTATGTACAGCTGCCCAATTTAAAATCATTCGGACGTCTGGAAGTGGGTCAAAATCGCGCCCAAAGGAGTCGGTTACAAACAAACAAACAAACATGCAAGTGAAGCTAATATAAAGCGTGTAAAAAGGCAATGGTTCCTTCTTTTCTTCTATGGAGTCACTAATATCCACTTTTCAGGCAAAAAGTGCTCTTGTTCCTGATTTCAGATTTTTTTTTAATTCAGATTGATTTGGCTAGTGGAAATGAAATTGTAGACCGAACACTGTTACAAGGAATAGATTGACAAAATGTAATCCAACTCACCTCTTGATTCTGCATCTCTCTCACTCTCTTCAACCTCTCTCTGAAAGTCTCCTCTGACGGAGCCTGATAGTCCGTCAAATGCTCGTGGTACCTATCCTTCTTCAGCAGCTTGATCTTATACGAATCATTGGACAATTCCCCTTTTTTCGCACCACAAACTTCGATGTTGTACGTGTTGGCCAGTTGAAGCGAAGCTATGAAATACCTGACGACTTCCGCGGAAGATTTTCCGTCCACTATGGAACTGAAATGCTTAGTTTCTTCCACTTCCATGTCTTCCATGATACGCGAGCCATATTCGTGTATGTTGAAATCCCGTTCTTTCAAGTTTTGGAGAATGGGAGTGATGGTGTCCCTCCATTCGTTGACGCGGTCGCGGGATTCCTGTTTTTCTTGATCTCTTAGCTGTTGGTCGATTCGAGGGTCTATATCTTGAAAAAATTAAGTCAAATTATGTATTTGTTTCCAAGAAAATTATTTTCAATAATTTATTATTGATTAATTACCTTTTAATGCTGCCGACTGGACCCCCTCGTCCTCTGCCCTCCTCGACTCTCTCAACGATTCGAGAAGTTTCTGATATTCACTTTCGAGAGAAGGTTCAATGGTATCCCTTGACACTGCCTCCTTCGCAGGTGGCATTTCTTCCATTGCAGGTGGCATTTCTTCCAATTCAGCAGGAGTTCCCCCCCTTTCGAAAGGCGATACTCCTTTGTCACAGAAACTTTCTTGTCCTCCTTCACTGGCGAGAGGTTGACTTTGATTGACGCTTATGTAACCCGATTCATCGTGGGTTTCGGCGTCAGACGGTTGACAGTAATTGTGATCAGATATTATCGAATAAATATCGTCACAGTCATGAACAGTACGAGAACGAGTTTCGGAAGGGGTTTTCTCAACAGGTGGAGGTTCCACCGCATTGTCTTCTCCATCTGATACTTCGGATTCGTAATCTACTTGTTCAATTTCGCCTACAATGAAAAAACAAATGTTGAATTGAACGGTTTTTATTATCTGAAGTTAATACAAATTATTTTCATTTCCTAATAATAAGCCCTAAAATGAGTCAACAAAAGTTTGTTATATATTTTATGAAAATGAAAAAATAAGTTTTAAATATCCAAAACTTTATCAATATGTGATACAAAGTTGTTAGAATAAATAACTTTGAATTGTTCATATGCACAATCAAGGCATATTTTGCATCGTGGGAATTGTGGAATTTGTATATGATTGAATAAATAAATGAATCATTTATGAGCCTGATACCTGATGATGGGTAATCATTTTTATTTTTATCTTTGTTTAGAAAGATGTACGAAGACCTTAGGTTGAAACCACAATAGACTTCATATCGGCTAAATCACAGCATTTATTTAATTTAATTTTATCCTTTAACAAATAGTCATAAACAACGATTTCTAAGTTTTCATGACAGTTCTGAATAAATTGACTTTTCGAAATATTATAGCAAGAAAATGTTTTAAAAGTGTTCCAGTTTTACCATATATTTTTCTTACCTTCGCCCAGCTGGGGTTGATAATTCTGCGAGAAAAACTTTTCAAATTTCATTTCTTTCACCGCTGCTGTCAACGTTAAATTTTTATAAAGCTTTTCCAGTTGTTTTTGAGATAACTTCCTTCTCTTTGGAGGTGAAGATTCATCCGTTGGTGGTTTCATCTAAGATAAAATACTTGACTATCAGGTCATTACCTAAATTCAAAGCCTTTGTGTTTTTTTTTGTTAAGCTTTAAGAGAAATGATTGAGCAATTTAAAAAAAGGCAGTTTTTTTCAAAATTAGGTTTATATATTGTCAACGAAACTTCTGTAAAAGTAGTTTTTTTATATGCTCGATATTATGTCAAAGTCTTTTTCTGGTAAATAATCAGATAAAGGGGAAAATAATAAATTTTTCCCCCAAAAAAGGCATTAGAAATTTACATATTAGAGTCTGTCATTTGGGATACTACTTTTCAAAGCACTTAGCTACGTCTACCTCCATATATTCATAGAAAAACACTGTCTACAGCTTTAGCAATCTTTACACTTACAGTTTTCGGGTATTCGAATTTATTGAAGATAGTGCTCATGATAAACATAATTTAAAAGTATAAAAGTAAAAAATTGGGAAATGATCATTCCCAAATGGGAAAAAAGGAGACGCGCTAAGGAGAAAAACCCTAGAAATAATAAATGAAGTGGGAATCCTGAAACATGTTATATGAATAAATTCTTTATTTTATCATTTGAACGGAATGAATTGGAATAAAGATAATTCAAGAAAAAAATTTAAGTTTTCAATGACAATATTAAAATAATCAATGTTGTTGTAATAGATGCTGATTTGGATTTTTATTTGGTTTGAACAGATGATAAATGAACAAGCTAAATATCTAAAAAAAATATAATGTACCTAGCCTTACTTTTCTTACTTAAAATTTTTAAATCACTACTCTTATAAAGAGTACATTGAAAAATAACTTTTTATTTTTATGTGCGATTTGCCCATTGCAAATGTTCATCACAAGTTAATCACTACAAATGATTTCAATTTCTGTATTTGGAGTATACAAAAATACTAGCACCGTTTTGAGGTGATTTAAGAGCAACATACTATTTTGAGGTTCCGAATACTTTCCATAAAACTGATTAGATCATTAGCGAAAATATTAAACAATAAAGGTCTCAATACAGAGCCATGTGAACTTGTGAACCCCCTTGTTTGATTGAACAATAACTACTATGAATGTAATTTGACTGAATCATCTAGCTTTCATAACTCAAATATGATTGAAACAATTTCTAGCTCCATACAATTCTAGCTGGTTACACAAGAGGCTATTGTTGATTAAGTTGAATGCTCTTGAAAATTCAATCAGAGCAGGTCCTGTACTCATATTTTTACAAAAACTATTTTGACTCCTCCATAATAGACATAAAAATGAAGATTGTTGATGTTTAATAAGCTTAGAGAAACTTGACAATATCTACTTTTTCATATGAAGGAGAACAGCCCATTTCAGAGATTCAGGAAAAGTTCCTTCAGATTAAAAACCATCATTGAAAAATTCCAGTTGTTCACATAAAGTATTGGTTGCTTGGAAGTTTTAAAGTTGCCAATTAAAATTCCTAGGTCTGCAGATGTAACTGGTTTTAATGATCTGTTTGCTAAAGGCACATTCTATGCTGACTAATTCATGATATATTGTCAATGTAAAATTTCCATAAAGATAATATGCATTTCAGACTGCATTAACTAGCAGGATCAACATAAACATCAGGTACCAGATGATGATGATGTTTTTTAAGCAGACATGTTCTTGTTAGATAAAAATATCAGTGAAAGACATAATTATATAAAGGGATTCGACGAAAATCTAGATATTTGGGCACTGAACATTCTGAGCACTAAATAAATTTTAAAAAAACAAAAAAATATCCTATAGCCAACGGATGGGTCGTGGAATATGGAAAAACCTATATCAGAAATTTGCTAAAGATGAAAAATCACTAAATGAAAACTTAGGAATAAATAAAATAGCTCAAGTTTGGAATGAAAATAAATCAATGGGAAACAGTGATAATAGGAGAAGCACAGCACAATATAAATTTGAAAAGAAAACATTTACAACAAGTAAAAATATTCAAGGGTCTAGGATCAATGATAACATAAATAATAAAGGAAAATTATGAAGAAATTAGAAAAGTAGTAATGAAAGGTATAAGATTATTCAAAATTGATACCAAGGAAAAGAAGAAATACCAAAAGAATAGCCTATATGGACAGAAACGTAATTCAGAAGACTTTGAAATTAGATTTCTAAGAAAAATAGAGAACAAAATTAGATAAAATAGGAAATAAAGCATACAGAGAAAACTTGAAAGTGAAGTCGATAAGTAAAGCAAAAGGCACACCTAGGAAAAGATGGGAAAGAGTAAAACAAGCAATATCATAAAATACAGAAAGTAATGGAAAAAGATATGGATGCAAAATGTCAAAATGATGCAAGAGTAAAATACCATTATATTTTTAAATATACAATAGTTATTCGAGATAACTTCGTTGTTCTGAATATGGAGTTAATAATTTCTATATTAATTGATTTTTTCATTTATCAGTCAATGATGAAGTACATTTCATTTGGTTTATAGTTGATGAAAGAACGCTGAAAGGGAGAACTACAGGATTGAAATGATCAAGAATATTTTCCAGAGATAATACTTACGAGTGAATTTGAATTATTTGCAAGCTTCTATCAATGTATTAAAAATTAAGATTCCTTATTTTCTTCTACAGCTTAGACAAATATTATAATACATTTGACGAAAAGGAGAGATAAAATAATAGCAAACGGGTACATCGTATTGATATCAGGTTAACTGAGTATTCATCCATATTCGAACAACTTTTCAAATACAATTTTATTTCAACATTTTTGTTGTTCCATATACCGGGTGACACAGGATATCGGGCCACCCCTGTAACTTCTGCATTCGTGAACGGATTTTTCTGGAATTTGGTACAGTTATATAAGCAGCCATTTCGGATTTGATCACATTACAATCCAATATGGCGGACTTCCGGTTTGTCTGGAAATGCCAGTAACTTTGTTTTTTCAAATGGAACACCCTGTATATTTTTACATATTCAAGTTCAACAGGTCAAAACAAGTCCAGACCTTATGTCAAATGTAATTTTTTTTAACAATTGAAATTAAAATTGTTTTTTTATTTTACCCTGTAGATAAATGAGATTTGGTCGAAGCTATTCACAATGAGTCGCAAATAACAGAAAAACTTATTTTCTGAAAAATTATTTTTTGTGTCACTGGTTAATCAATTCAGTCACATCACATTTTGATCAAAAATTCATTTTTTTCAAATGAAACCCCTATGGGCCACCTATCTGTCTCTCTAGGACATTCATTAAGAAAAAAAATTACATATCATTTTTGTATTTCGGTGCAGTAACAAATTGTATAAATTCAAAAATCTACAACTAGTTCATGAGTTCTCTGGCAGTTCGAATGATTTTTCAACTTAGTAAGCTGTGGAAAACAACATTTCTGAATCTTGTCAACTAATTGTGTAAGTTATACTTATAAGCACGATAATGGTGTTATTTTAATTCTTCTAGCGTTTTCTCGACTGACATTGCATTGGTATTCCAATTCCCGCGTCGAAGCAATTGGATCAAAATCAACATAAGCAAAACATTCATTTCTGCCTCCTCACTTACGATCATCTTCTCCATTGTTGGGTTCTTTTGGGAATCTTCTCTCCACATCTTTGAAAAAGGTTCTTTGTGGGTGTCTTCTGTGTGGGTATCGTTCAGCGTATAACTGACAAGCGGCAACAATGTTTTCAAGACATTCTCCGAAAATCAATAACATATCAACCTGTTCACTTTTTGTGAACCTATAATTTTGATTTTACATTTCTACTAAACGAATTCCCGGAAGTTTACTAATTTTCGAGAGTTGAGATGAAAGATGACAGCGAAACACAATTAGTTGACAAGATTCAGAAATGCTGTTTTCCACAGCTTACTGAATTGTAAAATTATTCGAACTGCAAGGAAACTCATGAACTAGTTGTAGATTTTTGAATGTATACAATTTGTTACTGCACCGAAATACAAAAATGATATGTAATTTTTTTCCTTAAAGAATGTTCTAGACAGACAGGTAGGTGGCCCATAGGGGTTTCATTTGAAAAAAATTTCTTTTTGATCAAAATGTGATGTGACTGAATTAATTCATCAATAAATGACACGAAAAATAATTTTTCAGAAAAAATTATGTTTCTCTGTTATGTGTGACTCATTGTGAATAGCCTTGACCAAATCTCATTTATCCACGAGGTAAAATAAAAAACAATTTTAATTTCAATTGTTTCAAAAAAATTACATTTGACATAAGGTTTGGACTTGTTTTGACCTGTTGAACTTAAATATGTAAAAATATACAGGGTGTTCTATTTGAAAAAACAAAGTTGCTGGCATTTGCAGAAAAACCGGAAGTCCGCCATATTGGATTGTAATGTGATCAAATCCGAAATGGTTGCTTATATAACTGTACCGAATTTCAGAAAAATCCGTTCATGAATGCAGAAGTTACAGGGGTGGCCCGATATCCTGTGTCACCCGGTCTAGGGAAAGATTTATTTATATAATTTGGCAAAGCAACTACAGAACTGAAGGTATTTTAAGGTTCTGCAATTGTCTGAAATTTCAATTTATATCATGAACTTTTAGCACCGTACTTCCTGCTACATTCTTGGTAGAATTACCAATCACATTCACCGATTTAATATAGATTTGCTCAATTCGTTGATGTGTATGATTTTTTCTGAATATTTCCGAAAGAAGTTGTGAAATTATAAAAAAATCCAACCCAACATTTGATCAATTCTTTGTATGTTCATGTAAAACTCACCTTGGACTTCTTTTCTCCGGAAAGTTTTATTTTAACAATCCTGGGAATGATCCTTGTCCCGCCGCAAATGAAAGGCTCCATAATGTCTTTACTGGCAGTATTCGAATTATTGTTTTTTTGAAGAACATTATTATTTTCCTCCAACACTTTATTCGGAACGGGAGTTCTGCAATAACTATGGTCACTCATTACACTCCTCGAGTCAAAATTATCTGTTCTATGGGGTTTAACAAAATCTTCAAAGGTATTCGAGATGTTCGGATTTACATTCTCTTTATCTTGTTCACTATCGGGAACTATAGAATCTCTTACAGCTTCATCAAGCATATTATTATTTAAAATTGTTACTTGTGGGGGCTGGTTCACATTTGATTCAATCACAGTTGTATTTTCCGTTTGTTCAGAATTCCTAGGATCTTCGATATTTTTTGATAAACTCTTGTCCGTTTCCGCTGTTTCGATTGAATCCGCAGCTCCTGTGCAACATTGGCCCGTTTCTTTTGTAGTTTCATTGAGTATACCACACGGACCATTTTCATTGGGTTTTTCATTCGTTTCCATTCCCTGCTCAGGATTTGTTCCAGATTCAGCATTGTCCGTACCTTCCCGTACTTCTAGTCCTTTATCTACACTCCTTTCATCCTCACTTTCATATTCCGTCTCAAAAAATCCAGAATCTTGTCGTAATTTGGTATTGATAATATCAGAGGATAATTTCTCAAGCCTGACCATTAAATCTGATTTGGAAAGTTCACCCGAACAACCAAAACTCAATTCGAATAAGCTGTCATCATCACAATCATCTATAATTTTTTCCAATGATTCAGGTGCAGCGACACCACTTTTTTCATTCTCGCAGTTCCTAGACGTTTGATCTTGATCGTCACGTATTGATGTCTCTGTTACGGAACTGTCCGAATTCACCTCTAAAACATCTCGTTCTTCCCGCGAAAGATATTCCATCTGTTTACGGAGGTCTTTGAGGGTATCCAGAGGCATGTTTTGCCATTTCTTGGCCTCCTCTTCAAATAACTGTTTTTTAAAAGCAACATACTTTTCTTTATATTCGCTAAAAGGAGCGCTAAAAGGTATTTTTTGATCACGTAGAAACTTTACTCGCAGATAAGCCCCTAAACGGAGTGTTGCTATTAGGTTATTTTTGTCAGGTAACAGACCTTTACTATTATACTCGAACAGATGGTGAATATGGTGCCAGCCAGGTATTCTGCTGTATTTTGTATTGAATTCTCCATCTTCACTGTCTAAAACGTCAAAATCCTGACTTTTCATGATGTAGTAGTTCTTCATCCTGTACATTTTAAGTTGTTGCCTATATACAGCATTAGGGACACTTTTAATTTTTTCACTTTTCAATTCTAAATTTTTCCATGCACGTTCTAGGTTTTCATCAGTTTCAAAAACAGTGCTTCTTTTTTCGGATTCTTTATCTTCATTTGTTTGCTTGTCGAACAGGAATTCTTCTACGTTATCATCTTGCGCCAGCACAAGTTTGAATTTTTTTTTACGCTTATACCTATTTCGTCGCTCTTCTAGTTGTTTAATAACATCATCATTTAGATTCTTCCCCCTAAAAAATAATCAGTTCAACAGTGGTCAAATAATTTAGCAATTATAGTATATCCATTCTCAGTTGGATGAGCTGATAAACCTGAGCAAAACCACTTTGACCGAACATGCCAACCATAGGCGAAGTATGTTGAATGCTCCGTAAATTCGGTGATTTTGTTTAAGTAAACCTCATCAATAATTGGTAGTTTTATACCTACATAGAGGGGAAAGAATGGTATATCGTTTAACCCTATAAGTGATTTTCCACTAACACCAAATCTATTAGTTTTCCTCGAAAGAACTTTAATTGATGAAATTCCGAGATCAAAGCCAGTGTTGTTTTTTTATCATAAGTGTTTTATTTACAGTTGAAAAAGAAGGAAAACAAGTCTTTTTTCTGCTACCTTCTGTGTAAATACTGTGTGATTTGATTCTAACTTGAATCTTGAGTGTTTTTTCTCATGATCCAAAATTAAAGCAGCAAAAAGCCTAGATAAGGTAATCTGAATATTTATTCGTTTACTACCAGTGGCGTACTTGGATAATTTATTATGGCAGGATCATGTTATAATTGCAAGGTGACCTGTGTTTTGAAAGACAGTAAATCAGAAGTTTTTGGTTATCCTTGTGACCAATGTAAAAGAATCGTTTGCAAATCATGTGCAGGAATATCGTCTTCTGAAGTCCGGGCTGTGATAATTACAACAAGAATAATGTCATTCCACTGTCCACTCTGCAGAGTTAATAATATTCCACAAATTACCCAAAGGCTTAACAATATTGAGCAAGAAATTCAGGACCAATCCTCAAACTTCAATGGGAAATTCATAACTTTGGAACAAAGGATACACAAAATTGAACAAGTTATAGATTCTAATAAACTGATTCAACAGAGATTATCGAAAATAGAACAACTGCTTGATTTGAATGAAGCCCTGAACCAAAGACTTTCAAAATTAGAACAGCAGATTGAGTCTAATGGTCCAATTTCCCCTAATCAACCTAACAATAGTGGAACTGTCGGCTCTCTTATACCAAGTTTATCAGATTGCGAGACTTTCTTACTTGAAGTTGAGGAGAGGAAAAGAAGATCAGCAAATTTGATGGTTTATAATTTTCCCTACAATGGCAACAACCCTGATGATGATAAGAGGAAAATTTGTCAACTGTTCAAGGATATAGTACCAGAGAACTGTATTTCGTATTGGGAAGAAAACTTGAGTTAGTGATAAAAATGTTCAACGTCTGTTAAAATTAGTTTTGAATGACTCTTATTCCGCTTTGGCAATACTGAAAATTAAAGACAAGATCGCTAGTTCTGATTATCCCCAATTGAAGATCTCATCAGACTTGACTAGTCAACAGAGACAACACTTGAACCTACTTAGGGAACACCTCAACACAAGAATTTCCTCAGGTGAAAATAATTTGACCATAAAGTATGTAAGTGGTGTTCCTCAAATTGTTTCTAAAGCAAAAAACTTGTAAGAACTGGTAGTCACCCATCAACAATTATTGATCTTTTGATTTATTTTCAAAATGTAGGAGGCATGCGGAATAAGTTAATTGATTTTCAACAATCTGTAGCAGTTTGTTCTTATGATATTATTGTTTTGGTAGAAACGTGGCTCACAAAAGATTTCCTTAATTCAGAACTCAGTTTGACTGATTAAGATATATTTCGAAAGGATAGAGATTCAGTTAAGAATAATGATAAATTGAGAGGAGGAGGAGCATTGATAGCCACTAGAAAATATTTGGATGCCAGTCAAATAACATTGGATGATATAGTTGAACATCTGTTTGTTCAAGTTCATTTCAAACATTCATCCTATATTTTTGGTGGGTGTTATATCCCTCCTGCCTCAGATATCCTATTATATAAAATCCATTGTGAGTCAGTAGTCCTTAGTGATGTTGTATCTACACAAAAAATTCATTATATGCGGCGATTATAATGTTGCTGATGCTGTATGGATTAATGATACCTTGGGTGTTAATGTCAGTAATTCAAATAATCCAAAAGCTTCTCAACTTGACAATACTTTTGGTTATTTACACATGTATCAGTGTAATTTTATCCTGAATAGTAGAAATAGGTTGCTGGATTTAGTTTTTTCGAATATTCCCAAACTGAGTATTTCAAAGGCAGAAGATACATTGTTTCGTAGTAGTATCCATCACGAACCTATTGTTATTGGCTGTAGTGGTCAAATGGAGAATAGCCTTTCCTATAGTGAATATTATTATGATTTTAAAAATGCTGATTACCTAGCAATCAACAATTTTTTCGCTGATTTTAACTGAAATCAACTGAAAATGTTGGATGTGAATGAAGCCAACAACATTTTTTACTGTGTGATCTACGAAGCAATGAACATTTTTGTTCCTCTTAAATTGTTTAAAAAATCGCATTTTCCTATCTGGTTCAGCCCAGAATTGAAACACCTTATGAGGGCGAAGACTGAACTCCACAGAAAATTTAAGCAGTCGGGTAACTATGATGATTATAGAGTTTTCTCTGGGGTTCGCCACAAATGTAAACAACTCCGCGATGCTTGTTACAAACATTACATAAGAAATACTGAAACCAACATATATCTGAATCCTAAATCATTCTGGAGGTTTATCAACGATAAACGTAATAATTACGATCTACCTAGCTCGATGCACTTTAATAACCAATATGAAAACTCTCTAGATGGTATTGTAGGTCTCTTTGCCAACCATTTCTCATCGGTCTTTACTTCACATAACAATGTGCTGATCCTGACTATAATTTTGATGTATCAATCAATTTTGGTAAATGTAATATTAATGTTACTGATGTCATTGATAGAGTCAACTTCTAACCATCCAGGTTTTCTTACAGTCCAGACTGTGTCCCTTCTGTATTTTTAAAGAATTGTATTTATACATTGGCAACTCCTCTTACTCACATCTTCAATATATCCCTGAATTCTGGAATTGTTCCTGATTTTTGGAAACAGAGCTTTCTTAAACCAATTTATAAAGCAGGGGCTAGAGAGAATATTGAAAATTATAGAGCGATTTGTACCCAATCCGAAATACCCAAACTATTGGATTATCTGGTAACAAAACAAATGTTTTGGGAGTGCAAGAGTCTCATAATTCCACAACAGCATGGTTTTGTCACTAACAGATCAACTATCTCAAACCTTCTTGTATATGAAAACTATATTTTGAGTGCTATGGAAAACAGATTACAGGTCGACTCTATTTATACTGACTTTTATAAAGCGTTCGACAGAGTCGATCATCAATTACTCATCGCCAAACTGTCCTCTCTAGGCTTTCATGGATCAATATTGCAATGGATTCAGAATTTTCTATCATGTAGATGCCATATTGTAAAAATTGGAAACTGTACTTCATCCGCTATTACTGGACCCTCAGGTGTTCCTCAGGGGTCTCACTGTGGACCTTTCCTTTTTGATTTATTCATCAATGATGTCTGTACAGTTATAAAAAATAGTAAGTTCCTCATCTTTGCCGATGATATGAAAATATTTAAATCCATCGCTTCTTCAAATGATATTACACTTTTAGAGGAAGATATATCCAAATTTTATGATTGGTGTGTTCTTAATTCTATGGATCTCAATATTTCCAAATGTCACTGTCAAACATTCTTCAGGATTAATAATCCAGTTTACCATGATTATAAGATCAATAACTCATCTATTGAAAGGACATCAGTTATAAAAGACTTAGGAATAATGTTTGATACCGAACTGAACTTCAAAGCTCATAATGAGTATATGATATCAAAATCCTTCAAGATGTTGGGCTTCATCATTAGAACTTGTGAAGATTTCAGTTTGGAAACTCTAAAATTGTTATACTGTTCACTGGTGAGGTCGCTATTAGAGTATGGTTCAATTCAACATTCATATAAAACACATTGAAGATGTACAAAATACATTCCTTAGGGTCTGTGCATACAAGTTGGGTCTGAAAAGGGGCGATTATTCTCACAACTTTATTCGGGAACAATTGAATCTGTTGACTCTAGAAAATCGTAGAACCATGATTGACATGTGTTTCTTAAATAAAATTTTGCAGGGTGCAGTTGACTGTCAGAAGATTTTATCACTGATTGAGTTGAATGCTAATAGACAGACTAGAGTTGGCAAAAAGACATTTAAAATACCTTTCCACTCTACAAATTATAGGTTTTTCTCCCCGATAACTCGACTGCTTAGAAATGGTAACAAATTTCAACAAGTTGACTTATTCTGCAATTCAAATGGAGTTATTAAATCAGAATTGAATCGTTTGCTCTCATAAAATTGAATTCTCATTTTGTTAATATTAGTGTTGGTATTTTGTATTCTTTAGATTATATTATTTTGTCTTATTTCATTTTATTCTAGGTTTTAAGATAGTTTTAGGTTATATTACTGTTTTTGTTCATCAATATATTGTAATTGGGACTACCCGTTAATAAATAAATAAATAAATTATGCCAAAAAAATCAAAATGGAACATTTCTAATAATTTGTTGTTTTGATTTGTTATCACTAAGCGATCTACGATATAAAAACTATTAGTGTAGAATACAAAAAAAAAAGGATGCCAAAAGGGAATATTCAGATTCCTTTGAAATCACATGTGAAATGCATTCTGCCCAAAGATCTTTATATTTCTCACTAAAGATTCTCCTAACGTTTTCTACTACTTCTCCGGTTAGATTTGGACATTGATTGGATTTTCTCTTTTTTTTTTATAAATTTCTTAACTAATTGTATGCGATATTATTTTGTTTTGTTTACAAATGACTCTAATGGATACTTTTTAGGCTCACCGTCTGGTTTTGATATCAACTTTTTCAGCTTGTTAAGTAATTTGATAATTGTGCACAAACTCAGCTTTTCTAACATTTTGATTGCAACCTTGTTCTACAAGATGAATATAATTTTTTCACAAATTCATAAATTTTACAATAAGTTTATAGATTACATTGTTAAAACTATTATCTAGATATAACTAATATTCTAAGATCTAGGTGAGAGCACTTGTATGGTCATTAATGCAAATTTTGGCCAGTAAATGGATGTTTTAAATGAAAATAGAATTGAATTCAGCTTATTTTCTGTGTGAATAGTCCATATAGAAGAAAATATAGTAGGTGTTAAAATATTAAAAATAAAAATAATTCTAAGAGAAGCCTATTCAAATTTGCATAATATTGAAAGATATGTATTTTGCACATCTTGCTAAATTTATATTTTTGTAATAGTTTAATATCTAATGGTAGAGTATTATAACATTTTGGTACTAAATGGTTTACACAATTTTTGAAAAACTCACTGTTTGGCTTGGGGACTCTAATGTACATTTTAGACACCGTTCTAGTGCCATGTTTATGATGGATGATAGGGTTTTTCAGAGACTCTAGTTTTTGTATGGTTTTTCGGAGACTCAGTTTTTGTAGGTGATAACATATTGAATGAATTAATAGACCTCTAATATTTGTGATCTTTTCATTGTATAGTAAAACAGTTGGATACAACCTATCTTTTTTGTAAATAATCTTCAGTATTTTATTTTGAATGCACTAAGACTCCGTAACGTAAAATGGATTCAACTATATTGTGATATAGTGTTATCACTAGGTCTAAGTTGAGAAATTGTTTGAGAAGGAAAAATTTATAGATTAGGAATCTTAGTTTCTTTGTTATATATGTTACATGAGGGTCCCGTTTTAGGTTTTGGTCAATAATAATGCTCAATTATTTGGTACTTTTTGTTTCATGTATTGCAGAATCTATGTTATCACATATAATTTCATTAAAGTTAAAGACGATCAACGGCTGTTTTGGAAAAGGAGATATAGTTTGTTTTATTCACATTGAGTGACAATTTATGAGTATCTAACCAACTCTTGACATGTTTGATTCCTGTGAATAACATTCTGTCCAAAAACCAATTCGGATTGATACTACTGACGCTATTCTTTAAATCACAAGAACTATCACAAACCATCTTGATAAAGGTAAAAAATGTCTAGGAGATTTTATGGGCACGGTTATGGGACCGTTACTTGTTAAACAAGATCAATCCTTTGCTAAATATTTTATACTTTATACGGGAAATCATATTAATTTTTCTTTCCGTTTTCCTTCATAATTCAACATTATAATATGTACGATTCTGAATGAACTCTATATTTTGAGTTGAAAATGAATTAAATCAACTGAGAATGGATATACTGTGCCTAAACTTACTTCTCTTTCTCGTGGGCACAATCATATTCTATGAGTCTCGTATGGAATTCAAGGAGCTGATCCCAGAGCAAATCGACTTTTTTACCATATAGATCTGCACTGCTCTGGATAAAAAGTGCAGCTTCAGCAAAATTGATTCTGAATATGCCATTCCTCATAAATTTTTCTTGTTGGTTTATCCTCTCACCAAAGGAATCCAGTGCCTGTAAATTACATGTTAAAGTAAAAATGCAGTTTATGGAGAATTCGCATATCACCAGAATTTTTGGTTTATGTGATAGTTCATTTTTCTAAAAACTTTTAAAAAATCTTGGCAGTCACGTATTTTGAAGAAAATATTAAATTTCAAAATGTCCCCTTTTGATTGATTGGCGCCGTTTACACGGGCACTCCATTCTGTTAGTTTTGGAACGCATTCCAGCTTCTGAGGTTGCCTCGTACACGCTAAGCACGCTATACAAACATTTTATGACCCTCCAGTGTACGCGTGTTTGGCTGCGAAGTGCAAAACCGTTGGTGTAAATGCAAAAACCAAAGTTTTGGACTGCAGTGTGAAACTTCCACTTGGTTGAAAGTTTAAGACGGCACGTGTCCAGCTAAAGTTTAAAAAAGTAAAAAATTCAGGCTATTGCCTGCGCAGCAGCCTACGTTTTCCTAAATACAACGAAAAAAAGTAAATGAAAATTGGTGAAAAAGTGGCATCGAGATATAAATCTCTATGGAAATATGCCCATTTTAAGAGAATGACCCGGAAAACTATTGGCGAATGAATTAAAGTCAACAGGCTGATAGGGCGCCAGTTTGATAAAATAGTGAGATCTCCTTTTTTGAATATGGGGATAACTACTGCAAATTTCAGTGATTGAGGAAAAATACCATTTTCGAGAAGATTCGTGTAGATAAGAAAACAAGTTAGAAAAGTTACAACTACCCAAGAAATGTGGAAGTTGAAGCTGTATAGAACTGAATTATATGACATATTTCAACAATCAATAAATACTCAAGTCTGAATGTGTAAATGCTAGGTGGTTAGTTTTTGGGGGTGTGGTGCGCCACATCACTCAGTATTTACACGGAGAGATTTAAATTGCACTTTTAGGGTCTATGCGCCAAAACTGCTAGAAAAACCTAACGTTGTAAGTGGAAGAAGAAACAGCCAATCATGTGGTTTCAACCAATTGAAACCGTAGGTGTCTATTGGTCTATTGCATCTAGCACTGATTGCCAATATTTGGAAAAAACAAGAAAAGTCACCGCTAACGAAGTATCTGCGATCAGAGCAAAGCGTTACTTCATAAGGATGGTTGGCTTGCACTCAATTTCGATAGCAAGGTTAACCGAGTTAGGTTAGGTTGTGTTCTCTTCTATAATGTAAGATATTGACTGGGTTCATTTTTCTACAGTCCGGATGGAGGCACGCCGACGGCTGTAGACTACAGATCAGGGGAGCCGGGTGTAGACTACAGATCAGGGGTGTATTTACCAATAAAAATGCATTTTTAAAATCTGTGGATTTTCCTTATACTGCATTTTTCCCCATGTTTATATTCAACTTTGGATCCGAAATAGAAATTGCTCACCAATCCCAGTTGTTCGTCAATTTTCGGTTTTTTGATAAGAGCATTGATTTGCTTTATAATTTCTCCTATTGGCGAGTTATAATCGCATTCTTCGTCCATTCTCGATTAGTATGGTGAAATACAAATATTGAATTTTACCCAAGCTGTCTCCTAAAAGGAAGTCAAATGAAAAATATGTTTTCCAAGTATATATTTCTGCAACAAGCTACCTCAGAAGAAAGTCAATTATTTCCAATCAATATCATGGTTCCACGAGTATTTTTGGTATTCATTATTAAATTCGAATATTTATTACAAACACAACCTTTTGTCATTTTGATGGTTACCCAAGCAAGCCAAATAAGTGTCCTATTCTTTCGACAGAACGTGATCGCAGCTGTCCTCCAAACCTATCATGAGTTAGAATGAGACGGATACAGTAATCTATCGAAAGAAGGTAGTTCGATCACTGAACGTAATCGGTACGGTCATGCGTAGAACTTCGTACTATTCGTAGTCGTAGACGGCAATAAACATTTGGAGGATTTGGAGCATTTACTAAAGTGTGTTTTACGATTTACACCTGATCAAAGTGAAGGAGTTCCAGCTCGCAAATTGATATTGGTTCACCTAATCATTTATAATATTTAATATTGAGTAAATAATGAAATTGACATTCAAATTTCATATGTTTTGACAGTCAGTGGCGGTATTTTCTGTATGTCATGGGGTGAAAGTCAGGGTCGGACCAAGCAAGTCTGCCCTTTTCGAAAAAGCGAATCAAATAAAATTCAACAGTAGGGAACAAGCATGATTTAATTTTCTTTTTTCTTTGCATCAGTTCGGTCCCCAAAAATTACATTTTGTGATAATAATTTCTTAAATCTCAACATTGTGTCGAAATTTTCAAATTTAAAGGTGCTCCTCAATTCAAACTTGACTTGACCTTCACTTTGAATTAGTAAAACCTAAAAACGAAGACAGATGAAATTATAGTTGACAGTTCGAAGCAACTAGCAGTAAAAGTTTGAAGTGTGTGAAGTAACAATGCATACATTTTCCATTTCTAATTATGAAAAACATTGACTTTTTTTTCGATTTCTAAGTTTGTTGCTAGGTGGTAATCTTTATATATATATATATATATATATATATATATATATATATATATATATATATATATATATATTTTATATCATATACATATATATATATATATGAAAATAAAAAAACCTCAAGTCAATAGGACTTTCGATGATCATCCATCAAATGTAATCCAATATTAGTCGAGGTACTAGCCGGGAAAGAAGATAATTGTTATAGATTATAGATATCAGACCCACTATCCACCTATTGTATAGGTTAATATAGTAGTAAGCTTCTTTTGGCTTTTTTAGCATATCAAGATAACGGGTGATGTGGCTCGTTATTTGTGTTCTGGACCCCCAACGATTCTTTTATTTTTAGTTTATTCGTGATTGTGTTATAAATAAGGGTGGGTATACTAATATTTTGTTAAAATAAGGCCAAATTTAGTATTTCCCATCATATTTTCTAGAGAGGTACATATGTATGGCTTATTTAAAAGAATCGAGGTTATGTCATTGTTTTGTTTTGATTGTTATTGGTTATTCTGTATGTTTTGCTTAAATATCTCGTTTTATTTTCAGAATTCTAGCTTAGAATGATTTCAAAACACGTTTTGAAGCTTTCTAGCAGTTCCTAGAAAATTCATTGGAATCCAACCATTGCAAAACAATGCAATTAGATGCTTAATTGATGATTATCAGAGGAGAAATACATGCTAGCAATGGCGATTATCAGTTTATGTACCAACAAGAATCCTTATGAGAATTTAACATGCATTTTTGCATTTTCAATGAAAAGGTTTGTAAGCTCCGCCCAACGTGTCTGACTTCATGACTTAGACAGTCTATTGTTTATTTTTTTTTATTTAATATAAATTTTGAAGCCCAAATTGATACAAAAAAAAAACGGAAAATAAAATAATGCATGTTCTTAATTTTAAAGTGTTCAGATCAGATATCTTGTTCAAGATTGGGAAGCTTTTCGGGTATTAATGATATGAAAAACCTCATATGTGTATTGTTTATTCCATTATTCGAGCAGCATACAACAAAAGTTCAAATGACAAATATCGCTTAATATTCAGTAGAAGACAGATGCGGGAACAAATTGAGTTTAGCGACAATCCGCAGAATTTTTTTTTTTTAAAAAAAAACCTTAACCCAAAAAAAAAAATATTTTTGTTAAATCCATAACAGTAAATAGACAGTAATTAGACTCTAACGATTTAGAATATGCCATTTGATAAAACTATAATTTTTTTTCCTAAACATGAATCCAAAGACAAAACGTAAATAATAAAAATCCTCATCCCGGCCAAGCGACACAGATCAAAGTGATATGTTCTTATCAACTTAATATATCACTATGGCTACTAAATTAATAAAAAACTTCACAAATCAACCATATCTTGTACTTTAACTTTTTAACTTTTAAAAACACACCTGACCAAACAGGAAATGAAATAACAATTGAAATTCGAAAATTCAAAATAATATGGCAGTACGCAGTCCCACAGACACAATCAAGAAAGAACATTTTTAAATTAAATAGCTCCAAAATACGTGACCGCCAAGAATTTTTTAAGGCCATCAACATTCTAAATGTGAAGATTACTATGCTTTTCGTAGGTAAAAATAGGAATAATGATTTGTCCTGTTGTGAAAATAATAAATTTAAAAAAAATCTTTTCTTTTTTTTTATAATTGACCACCGGGTTTTTTGTTTTTTTGGGTTAAGAAGGCTTGTTTATTTACAATTTTTTTTTTCAGACCTGCGAACTGTCGCTTAACTGCATTTTTACACAGATGCGTTTTATAAAGTGTATTGGGAATTCAAAATAACGGATACTCCCTCTGGTGTCGATTTTTGAAACTATACATACGTACATTATTTACTTTTCCAAACATTAATGTTTATATGTTTTTAGCCATTCTATACCTAAAACTTGTCGAATCTCTTGTAATTGTTGTTATTTAATGAAATTCTTGTTTACCTGGTGAATGTTCTGTTGACTATTGTACGTTGACGTTGACTATTGTACGTGAAAAAATTAGTGATTCAAGTTGAAATCATTATTGTTGTGTACCTCAATGTGACTGTATTGGAATAAGTTTTCATCATTTTCCGTGAGAAAATGAATGTAACGTTCTGGTGCAGACTAATCTAGGATTGAGTGAGTCTCTAGACAGACGATGGGCTCTTGGGATCTTGAAGAAGAATACAGTTTTCCTTCCCAAAATGTGCCTGTATCGTGTGTGACCAAGAAAAAAAGGGAAAAAGAGAGTTGAGAAGAAAACAAAAGTGTTAAGTACAGTAAAAAGAGATACTATTCAACATTCCGAAGATTATTCATACAGTATGAAAAAAAATTTACTTTATATATAGGTGACAAGGACACATTTTCACACCATCTTGTTTGTTATAGATGAAATAAAAAAAAACTGTTTTTGTTAGTTTTATTTTCAATTCGAACATTCACAAATAATAATGTGTAACATTTCTTCAAAATAATTCATAACAACAATTACCTATGACTTCACTAAGCTGTCCAGAAACTTCGAAAAATGTGTTTTTTGCAAGCAATTTAGAACATACTTTGTCTCCTTCAAAGTGAGTTTTCGCAAATGTTATTGTCTTATGATTTAAATACACCACTTCACTAGTCTTGAAATTAATAATACTACACAAAAAACTGGAAAATAATACCAAATGGAAATATTTTATGAAAAACTCCAAACACAAGTGTATAACTTCTGAGAAAACAGACAAACAATGTACGTATGTCTGGTTTGAATTTTCGACACTCTCGCGCTGGCATCTAATTTTGAATTCCCATGATAAGCCCTCATGAAGTAAAGCTGGATTTATAGTTGGACGGACTGTAAACGTAGACGCACTGCAAAAAGATTAACTATAGATTTTATGTACTCTTGTTTATAAATGAACGTAAACGCATGACGTAACGTAAATGAAACGGACTGGAACGAAAGAGTTGGCCAACTTTCATCTTTTACACTACGTTTCTTGCGTCTGGCCAATCAAAATAAAGAATTATGTGTTATGAATTTTACAAGATGTAATTATTCATTAAATACTGGAACAGTCATTCACGTATACTTAAAAAATTGATCTTGATCAGCAGTCTTCATCTTTAAAAAATTATTGTAGGCAGTCTCTACTTTTCTAGTATGGTTTATGGGTCTTGTTTTGTAACGTCTTAGTCGCATAATTATTGTTCTTCGAATTTGTCGACACTTTTCCAATGCTATTGCACAACAACAGTCCCACGGCACCAAGAAACATACCTTTTCATGTATTTCATAATCCATTGTGACACAGAAAACGAAGCATAGATAAATATTTAGAATATAATACAAATTCGAACCAACACAGGCTGTTTATGATTCGTATAATGTGTAGGTAATGTTGAATGTCACTATCACTTCTACCCATGCGCAAAAATTCCGTTCCGTCGATTTATAAATTTAATAATATTTTACAGTCCGTTTGTTACGTATACAGTGCGTCTACGTTTACAGTCCGTCTAACTATAAATCCAGCTTAAGGCCAAAGAGTAGAACAATAATCTTTGGTAAGGCCCCTTTTACCAGTTGATCTAACTGGCAACACTGTTTCAAGAAGTATCCAATCATTTAATCATGATCGTGAACTCCGATTTCTGATCCAATGAAGCTCCGAGAGAGAAGAGAGAAATACGAAGTGCGAGAAAAGATACTAGATGCGATTTTAGTGTTGTTGATTTGGTCTAGTGTTGGTAGGCGATTCGAATTTTTCAATGTAATTCAACATTTCCAATATCCAAAATATTGCGATTGTTACAAACAATATTGAAAGATGGGAGCTGGATATACGTGCATGAAGTATCTCTTCATTCTGCTCAACATAATATTTTTGGTGAGTAAATGCATTTTCAGAAGCCATTTTCATTTGGTTGATATAAAATCAAAAGTGCATTAAATCGATAAATTTCAAATGTAACGTTCATATGAAAATGCGTCGCATTTTATTCCTGAGATTGGGTTAGTTTCAGGAATTGTTCTCCTATAAAAGATTATGAGGTAACCTAGATTGAATTTCAATTTGGGTTTCATAATTAAATCAAAACAATTGCCATTTACTTATTTGCACCTCCGCATAAAATACCTTACTGCCTACTATTTTTGTTGGTGTTTTAAATTTCTGAATGGAATCCAACAACTGGCTAGGGGAAACTGGTTTCACAAACAATCAAACTCCTAATAAAAATATAATTTTATGTTATTTTCAGTTGGAACTGCTATAAAATCCACATGAAAATACATATTTATCATATCATATATTCTCTTCTTCCCACATATGTTGTTTCAAAATTAATAAATCAAATATATTTCTTTGTCTTTATTAAATTGAAGGAGATAATCCAATGGTGTATCAAAAAAGGCAGCCAACTATTTATACATTATGAATAATAATGTAACCATGATTTGTGACTTAATATTTATAAATAGATACTGTGTAATTTCTTGATGTAAATAATTTTTTATTATGGATTGCTGTAGTGAATAATCAAAGAAGTTTGCATATAAAAACCCATGAATATACAGGTTCATAATGAAAAGACAATTCGAAAAATTCAGATTTTCACCAACAAAATTCCTATTATTTTCTGTACACCAAAAACAACTCAAATGTAGAAGAACAAATAATATTTTATTTCATGGGTGCTGAAATATTTTGAAATATTAATAAAAATGCATTATATATATATATATATATTTTTAATGCTTTTTTTATTTAATTAATAATTAATATACAAAAGTCTGCAATACCAAAAAAAAATCTTAACCTACACCACATATTTCAAACTATAAATAATAACAATCTCAGCAGATGTATACATGCATATATCCACACACATCTCACATATATATCCATACACACATATACATAGAAAATGTAAATAAAAAACAATTTAGATATTCAGGACAAGCTCAATTAAAACTAGCGAACATATCACAACAAACCTGTTCCAGAAACAATGAAGATTCGAGACAAATATATTTCAGAATATTCAGAAGATTAACGATCCCCAAGATCTCTTAGATTTGAGACCTATTAGTATTTTGGCGGGTTTATCAAAACTAATGGAGAACAATTCAGCCAATTCATGAATGATAATCATATCTTTCCAGGACTTAGTTCTACAACTGCACTTATTCACGTTACTGACATATTTCGGGCAATCGATAATTCAGAATGTACAGCCTTGAATATGCTTGACTTTAGCAAAGCCTTCAATACTGTTTGACACGTCACACTGCTAACCATTCTGAAATCGAGTGTTGTGTGTGAAGATTCGCTTCAGCTTCCGCTCTTACCTCACAGATCTCTTGCAAAGTGTGAAATAAAATATCTGTTGCTAGAAATGTGTCATCTGGTGTACCACAGGGTTCAGTTTTAGGGCCGCTTCTCTTCTCAATCAACACAAGCCAGTTCGGAGCTTTATTAGGCATTGTAAACTACACATGTACTCTCATGATATTCAACTTCACTACAAGTTCCCTTTAGATGATCTGAATAACGTAGCAGTTTCTTTGAATAATGATCTGGACAACATTGCAAATAATAATTATTATGTATTTATAATAATCATGTAGATATGATCAGTTAATAAAAAATCCTTGAATATATCTGAAATACAGTTTAGAGATAAATGTTGTTACCATAGTTTTTTTCAAGGTCAAAAGAATCAACCCATTTTTTTCCAGCTGTTTGCTATTGCTGGAGTTGCAATTTCCATATGGATGTTTGTTGATCCAACCATTCCACTGCATTTCACCCAGGAATCAAAAGACTATTTGATTTCAACAATAATTCTTCTCGTTGCCTCCATCATTCTCTTGATCCTGTCAATCTTGGGAATATACAGCGTCAGCAGAGAGATTCGCAAAGCCCTGGTTGTGGTGAGAATACTAAATAAAATTATAAAATTGCTTAAGGTGTGAAGTTATCCACAATCACAATATACACTGAGAAAAATTTAACTCAGTTGCAAAAATCTTTGTTCTTGTTAAAATGACAATGTAGGGATCATTTCATTATATGATCAAATTCTGTTGGTTGATTTATGTTAGAAATGATATTTAGAATGCTTCGTCGCCCTGGAGGAGGGGATGTAATTGGAAATGATGAAAAAACTAATTTCCATTCAAACGGCAGTGTAGAGTATTTTCGTTGGCAGAATAGAATTCAGGAGGTTGAAATACATAGTACCTGGCAAATGAAATCATTTGTCTCTCTGTCGGAGGGTGTGTATTGGGGGTGGAAATGTTGAAAAAAATCAATATTCAGTTTAAACAGCAGTGTATAGTTTTGTCGTTTGCAGAATCTAATTTAGAAGGTTGAGATACATATCATATGATATATGGAATAATTTGTCGCCCCTTCAGGGGGTGTGTATTGGGGGTGGAAACGTTGAAAAAAATCAATATACAGTATAATCGGCAGTGTGGAGCTTTTTGTTGCAGAACCAAATTCAGGAGGTAGGTTGAAATACATCACACCTGATATATGAAATAATATTAAACTGAATATTGTTTTTTTTTTACATTTCCACCCCCAATAAACACCCTCCGACAGGCTGACAAATGATTTCATATATCAGGTGCTATGTATTTAAATCTCCTGAATTCGATTCTGTCAGCGAAAAAACTCTAGACTGCCGTTTGAATGAAAATTCGATTTTTTTTAACAGTTCCACCCTTTCTTCGGGCGACATTGCATTCTAAATATAATTTATTACATAAATTAACCTACAGAATTTGATCATGCAAGGGAATGAGCCCTACATTGTCATTTTAACGAGAAACAGAGATTTTTGCAGCCGAGTTATATTTTTCTCAGTGTATTTTGTGGTTGTGGATAACTTCACACCATAAATTGCCTTCTATTCTAACAATTTCTTTAATTATATTGGCTCATTTGTAAACACGTTTTGAGTTGCATTCATTTATACTTGGATCACATTCAAGTATCTTCTCCCTTTTTGGAAATACACCTTAGAGCCTTATTCTTACTAGTAATGATATGTATGAAATTAATATTTCTCAATTAAACTATTTGAAAATTAAGATATAAATCATTTCCACAATGCACCCAAAAATAATATCTTAAACTTAAAGACATTATAAAAAAAACATGTTGAAAACTTGATTCTCTCTAATAAAACATACTATTTCTCTTTATCTTTTTTCTACCTTCATGCAAAAACAAAACTTTATTGAACTATATTTAGTGAAAAAGTGGTTCTTTATTGCACTGTGCCATAAAATGTTTATTGCACTCTCATCTGTCTTTTGTGATCATGACAAACATAAACGTCAAATCGACGCAATTTTTAGTCTATTTTCTGTGATATTGTATTACATTTCAAACAATTGTATATTTTATATTATTTTTTTGTTTTTGCATGAACTTAGAAAAAATATTGTATGCAACTCGTGCAAAAAGTGTTTATTGCACTCGAAGTGTTGTCCAACTTGGCCTGGCAGCCTCGTCGGACAAATTCACGTCGAGTGCAATAAACACTTTTTGCACTTGTTGCATAAATAACTATTTCAATCATATTTATTGCACACTGGATTACGGAATTAGAAAATGCAATTTATGAAAAATAAAGTTTGAGTTAAATTGTTCCTAACATAGGTATTAGTTCCTAACTTTCTCAATGCAAATCGATAGTGCTAATTCATTATTAAATTACTCTTTCTATTTTCCCACACTTAGTGCCTCCTAAATGAAACATTTTTTATTTTTTTATTTTTGCATGAACGTAGAACAAATATTGTATGCAACTCGTGCAAAAAGTGTTTATTGCACTCGATGTGTTGTCCCACTCGGCCTGACGGCCTCGTCGCTTCACGTCTAGTGCAATAAACACTTACTTTTTGCACTTGTTGCATAAATAACTTTTAAACATCTGTTATTTTAAAATTAGTAGCACTTGAATTTATTTCCTTCGATTTGTTCTTTTTTGTTTAGGAAATAGTATGTTTTCTCAATTAGAAATTCACATTTTTATGTGATTGTATGATATGTAGTTCTTCATCATAATGCATAATATTCCTGCTCCCATATTAATGTTTTTTTTAACATATGAACAATTATAACTTTACCTTTACTATCAAGTATTTCTAAAAGTATTCATCTCACAAAACAATTAATACCTGGATGAATATTATTTTATGCATTTTCTACGATTTTTGTTTCAGTCTTTCTGCCTTCTCTTGATCATTGTTGTTGCTGAAATAGCGGCAGGAGTATGGGGCTACATAAACAGAGACAGTTTGGAATCTCATATTCGTGCTTCAGTCAAATCAACTGTCAGAGAAGATTATGATAAAGATCAAAACATCAGGAATCTTTTCGATACAATCCAGATGAAGGTGAGTCAATCGAAATTTAGAAAAACGGGTTATTCTTCTCTAATAATTGAAATTTCAAACCAAATAAATGCATTATATACATATATATATATATATATATATATATATATATATATAGCAATTTTTTATTAATAATAAATACTATTAATGTTTTATGACTTATTTCAGATGCACTGTTGTGGGGCCGAACAACCAACCGATTGGAGTCGCGGAAAAGAATTCAACATGGTCGTATCGGGCAACCCCAACAAATACAATATTCCGGAAAGTTGCTGTAAACCTGGATACGAACCTCTAAAATGCACCAAAGCTACACAAGGTGTCGAAATCGGCGGAGACATAGATAAGGAAGTAATTTACGATAAAGGCTGCTACACTTTGATACTCGACAAGCTGAAGGATAGCGTTTGTATAATTCTCATAGTCGGAGGGGTTATTCTGGCCGTGCAGGTTCTAGGGTTGTTGCTGGGCTTGATTTTGGCGTGTTCGATGAATAGGTCGCACCGATACAAGGCTTAGAGAATTGTGGTGGCGAAGAGAATTATCTAGTTGTTTTTCGGTCCGGTTTTCACTTATTGTCTTCGTTAAGGTGGCTACTGTGCACAGAACTTCGATGGACAACATCTTTCACTACGGTGTGATCCAGAAGTAGGACACAAATTCATTTTCTCGTTAACAGTGGGTTTTCAAAAGAAATGTCTGACAGGTTTACACCCGACTTTTTTTCGTATTAGAGATTTGTGTGGTATTTATTTTGAAAGTTCTTTCAATTCTCTTGATAGTTGATTTTTGAAAAGTGTTTCAGAACTTAAATTTCACAGTTTTTGTTTGTTTTAGAATAATTTTGTTCATTTATTTATTTGCATTGCATTTTTTTGACTGACTGGATGTTTCGTTATGAATTTTCAAAATATTCTGACACAAATTAGTCTTTTTGCTGAAGTTTACTTTTGAACTCATATTTTTCAAAAACGTGTCAAAAAGTGAATGTGAAAACTACAAAGGCGTAGAAGGGCAAACTACAAAATATTTTTCAAAAACATTTGGAATTGCCACTTTGAACTGACAATTGTCACTTTGAAGTGACAATTGTCACTTTGAACTGACAATTGTCACTTTGAAATGACAATTGTCACCTCAAAGTGATAATTGTCACTTTCAGAAACATTTGGAATTGCCACTTTGAACTAACAATTGTCAGTTTAAACTGACAATTGTCACTTTGAACTGACAATTGTCACTTTGAACTGACAATTGTCACTTTGAACTGACAATTGTCACTTTGAAATGACAATTGTCACTTTCAGAAACATTTGGAATTGTCACTTTGAAGTGACAATTGTCAGATTAAACTGTCCATTGTCACTTCAAAGTGGCAATTCCAAATGTTTTTGAAAGTTACAATTGTCACTTCAAAGTGGCAATTGTCAGTTCAAAGTTCCAAATGTTATTGAGAATTATTTTGTTGTTGGCCCTTCTACGTCTTCGTAGAAAATAGAAATTTCTGAAAATCGGCCGAAGAACAACAGGGTAAGAGTTTTGATTTAATTATCCATTCTTTGACTTACAAAATATACGTACAAATACTAAACAAATGATAGTTATGTTATTTTATTAGACAGATGCTTTATTTTCTGATGAAGTTTAAACCAAAAATCCTTATATATTTTTTACCTATACTTTACAAACGTACACAAGAATCTCTAGATATCTATATTTGATGTATGTGCCATATTTATATACAAGTTGTCCGGAGAATTCACATTTTCGATTTTTCAGGAACTTGTCTTTGATACTACAAATCTTTACTCTGTTTCATCACAACATATTATTCGATGTTCACACATTCCCTTAGAAACATATTTCGAACTTATTAAATTTGTAATACATGTTGAATTAAAAATGTCTTATTCCTCAAACTAACTACCTATGCAATAGGTGTATCTATCAGAAAACAACTACTTTCCTGGCTATTGTCTCGGTGAGCATTGGGTTGCCTATGAGGCATAGCCAGGAAAGTAGTTGTTTTCTGGCGGATATTGGACACCTCCAAACCAATGCATTTTATCGAAAATACCATTCTGTACAAAATTTACTATGAATGGAGAATGTGTTAATATCAGGTAATATTTAATGATTCCAATCAAATACGTTTATATTACTTGTGTATAATATTTACCAGAATATTTTAATTAATTCTCTAATCTAGACTGGAAAATGAAGTTTTGCGTATTTCAAAGCAGCTTTTTTTCGGTAACAACCAACCATGACATTTAAGATTTGACTGATATTAATAATTAACAATTAGATTGTTAGTCTTCTTTTCACTTCATCTCATTTCATTTATTCTAATGAACGTTCCAACATGGATATGTTCGGCATCATTTGGATTCTTGTTGACAGAAAAAGGCAATTTGATCAAATATAATCAATCTTGTCACGAGTCACAAACATTCATTTTTTAGAAATGTAAGTGATGATTTACATTCGTCGGCATGCAGATAAGATTTTTTTAAATCATTAAAAAAAACAAAGTTAATTCCGGTGGGTGTTTGAGATATAAACAGTATTGGAAAATCGAAAGGAAAATATGTTTATCCAGTGACCTTTTATTTTCTCGAAAATATTCAAAAAGTATCACTCAAACATTAAAAAAAACATATAATAAATATTGATAAAGGTTTCAACATGCTAAATAACGAGAGAAATATATCCACACAAAAATTAGCCTTTAATGCTTCAGAACATTAGTTTTTTTCGTGACTAAGAGACATCTGTTACGAATCCAAGAGAGCCCACCATCCGCCTACAGCCTGTTTCATGGTTTCCCAATCATCAGGACGGCTTGTGGTCTCTTTCAAATTCGCATGAGATATCTCGTAGTGCTAATACCTACCGGCAAGTACGAAAATGTGAAAAAGCATCAAATTATAGATAGTGACACCTATAATCTGTGCGGTGAACCTGTTATCGTGGAATTTAATGACAGAATTTCGTATACATTAATAGTCACCAACAGATGTCAGTAGGCAATACGTCCCAATAGTACTCTATGTGCGTTCTGAGTAACGCAAAACAAATAACGAGAATAAGAGAAATCTGTTACGAATCCAAGATAGCCCACCATCCGCCTACAGCCTGTTTCATGGTTTCCCAATCATCAGGACGGCATCTGATACGAATTTGAAAGAGACCACAAGCCGTCCTGATGATTGGGAAACCATGAAACAGGCTGTAGGCGGATGGTGGGCTCTCTTGGACTCGTAACAGATTTCTCTTATTCTCGTTATTTGTTTTGCGTTACTCAGAACGCACTAGGAATACGACTATTGGTGTCGTGGATTGGCCTATGCTGACATCTGTTGGTGACCTATTAATGTGCACGAAATTTCGTGTCATTAAAATTCCACGATAACAGGTCTAAGCTTCACCGCACAGATTATAGGTATCACTATCTATAATTTGATGCTTTTAACATTCGTTTTTATTCTAATTGCCTCTTTCTATCAAGCCAAAGTTTTCATCCTACTCCATTTTTTGGTTTAATTTTTTTGTTTAACAATTCTACTGAATCTCTGTACATCAGATGTCGCATGAACAATGTTTAGCTCTATAGTATTTATGTAAAACTAGCTTTAAGGTAATCAACTGGTAGACGTAACAAAACAAAGCACACTGTAGATTACTGATTACAAAGTATACATAGATGTGCCAATATAGCCAAAATATAAAATAAGTGACCCATATCACAAAACTGTTTTCCTTTTCATTATATTTGGTGGTAGCAGAAAAGAGTTGCCATTAGTTTTCCGACAGTCGTCGTATTTGTATAAAACACTCCCAAAAAATATTAACTAAGTTGGTATGACAATAGGCCTTTTCATTCTAGAAAAAAAATTATGCGCAAGCCTCAACTTCCGCCATGTTTTTCGTACACTTCATTCGTGTATACAGTATAACCCGTTAATATGAAGGTTTCAATTTATTAAAAACAACGTTTTCAATTATTAATCTACAATCAGTTCTATAGTTTCAATTGTTTTGTACTAAGAATATAATAATAATATTTACTAAAAGTGTTCGAAATTTCCAAATTACCTGCTTTTTAACGGCGCGTAACGAGTCGTGAAAAGGCCTATTGAAAATATTTGAGTGAGGTATAGTGCTTGTGTTCCCGTTGTTTGCCAAAGATTTAAAATATTCACGGTATGAAACTGCAAAAAAATACTTGTGAATCAAATGTGAAAGTATTTGACAAATCCCATCTGATGAGGGCAAAATAGGGTTTGGTTGGGAAAATGTATATGGGTATTTTTGAGATAACATGCATGTTTTTAAAGCTATTTTTGTATTGGAATGAAATAAAATTTATTGGTGATTGAATATTTTTTTTGTCATTCAAAATGCATGGACAGTTGTCTGCAGTGCAAGATATATTTTTTATCTTGAAAATGTACTAATAATGATGTTTGTGAAGTTATGTTGAAATATATTAATGACTGTATTATTCTATTGTTTTAATGTATGAGAATTATACTGGGACAAATTTTTATTATAATTCCATACCATCATATATTTTATATGAAAGACCTTGAAAAAAAGGAGAGTAATGAAAAGAGAAACATTCTCAATTGAAAGCAATTACTTTTCCAAAATTGGAAAAATCACCAATTATTATCAGAAAACAACAAATCTGGATGTTGAACATCTTATTTTGAAAAGGTCCTAATGAAAATGAAATTTTTATACAAATAGGCGATATTTTTTTATAAGCTTTTATTTAACTTCACATTTGTATGTATGTTTAGTTCAACCCTTTCGTGACTACGGCCGTATATGTACGATTTTCAATCGTGTCTTAGCCATACGAGCGACATACTCTTAACGGTTTTCAACTCTATTCGCCACTCGATACCGCCGTATGTTTCCAGATCATTCTGGACTCCAGTGTGACGACTGACTTACATTTACGTCCTGTGTTTACACTCTGAAGAACTGGGGTCTTACACGTACGGTTTCTTGATATCTCCTGAAGTCGTGACGTACAGGTACGTCTATAACAGGAGGACGGTCACGTCTTGCAGCCATCATAAAGAATAATAAATAAAGTAGGAGGCTCTATACCATGAGACGGAAATAATAGTCAGTGACTCATTCTTAGCTCGAGCGTTCAGTGTTGCAACCTCCGCGCCGCCGTCGATAAAAATCAGTACAATTACTAACGTCGACCACAGACTTTGGTTAAAATAGAGGCTGCTTCAAAGCTCTATTGCGCAGGCCGAAATAAATTTGGCACTAGTTAAATCTTGCAAGTGAATTTCGACCCACTTCTAGTTATCCAATTGACGTAAAATTTGGCAGGTGTTCATATTTCCCGTGTCAGTGCATTATGGAATTTTTGCTAGAGAAAAAACAAAATGGCAGGCTCCAATATGGCGGACCAGTTTTGTGATTATGGTTCGATTCTATTCAAAATTAGTAATGGGGGGTTTCGAAGACAGAGATCACGAATTTTCTGTCAAAATTCATAAATTTAATATAGCGACGAGTTTTGTGGTTATAGCCCGATTCTAATAAAAATTGGTATGTTGATGTTTTTGTGGTCGGAAATCATGATTTTTTGTTAAAATCCACCAATTCAAGATGGCGACGAGTTTCGTGATTATAGTCCGATTCCATTCAAAATTGGTGTGATGGTTTTTTTGGATTAACAATTTTTGTCAGAATTCAATAAGATAACGGATTTAATGAATAAAAAGAATTGAAAAAAAATTTAAAAAAAAAATAAGGCAAGCTTTTATACAAATGCACTAAAAAGGAAAAAATAATTTCTTTAATTGTTTGACCTAGGTTATTCCGTTAGTAGCAGATCCAAAAGCTTGCCGCGAATATAAAATAGGTATTCTTGTGCGGCAAGATTTTGAACTACTCACAGAATAACCTAGGTCATACAATTAAAAAAATAATGTTTTCCTTTTTAGTGCATTTTTTTTAATAATTTTTTATCTACTAACTAGCCTTTTCAAATGATACCTTACATGGAAGTATAAAAAGGAAAAAAAGTACCAACATTTTCAGAATAATTTTTAAGTTGTAACTTTAGGCAAACGTGTCCATTGCTTGCTACAACACTATTTGATTTTGTTAGTTATATGGATAGTGTGAATATATATTTTTCCTTAATTCCTACCATGAAACATCGTAATTGTTGAATTAGTATTATCTCCACCTGACGAAGCTATTGTATAGCGAAACACGTGTCGTGGTTTTGTAAACCCAATTCAGTGAAAATCCTTGTACAAGTGTATTTTGCTTGCTTTAATATGAATTTTCAAGTATCGGCCGCGTCAATTCAAAATTTGACAGATAAAGTGCATTAACTAAAAAGGTACAATGTGGTAGATAGAAAGAGGGTAAACACGAAAGGCTCTGGTGTGATTCTGCTTCACCAATGATAATAGGAAACAGGAATGATTTTTTTTCTGCATCAATTCAGTCTGAAAACTCACACAAAGTGGAAATAATTCCTCAAATCTCATTTTTACCAAAATTCTCAGGTTAAAAAATTATGGATTCAAACAAACTCTGAGATCTTACCACAAACATTAGCGCTACTTGTGGTTGTTTTAGGAATATCCACAGACAAGAATAATTCTGACAAGTCATAGGATTAACCATACTTTTATGTGATGTTCCAGTCATGATCAAAATAATTATGAAATCACATTAAAATATAACTGAAACACAAATAAAGACGCATAATAATTTGAGAGCACTAGTGCTGAAAGTTTGAACTGTGAGAAGTAAGGATGCATTCGTCCGTTAGAAGCGCTAGGAGTACGTCTTCCAATGGGATAAAAAATAATAGGGAACACGCATGTGCCCATTTTCTAGAATATTTTGATTTGCACATAAAAATTAGCACCTAGAAAGCTCAGCAACAAACTGAGAAATTGCAAAAAATGTTTAATGTTATTCATAACTGAAAACGCCAATTTTTTTATTTTATTCACAAACGTACTCCTAGCGCCTCTGATGGACGTATGCATCGTTACTTCACACAGTTCAAACTTTTTTACCGCTAGTTACTTCGAACTGTCAACTATAATTTCATCTGTCTTCGCTTATTTATCATGATATCTTCTATTGTTACTGAAACATGACATTAAAAGTGAGGTTGAATTTATGTTTGGGTTGTAAGAAATAGTATTGTCTATGAACATTCCTGAAACAACCACAATTGGCGCTAGTGTTTGGAGAAAGTTATCCAACTGAAGGTCAAATCGAGTTTGAATTGAGGAGCACCTTTAAATTTGAAAATTTCGACGAAATGTTGGTATAGTATTTCTAATCCCAATTGGACCTACATAAAAAGTTTTGTGAAGGATTTCTCTTTCCAATTGCCGCCTTGACATAGGCGTCGGTTTATTATTTTCCAGTGGTATTTTTTCAATTACTTATTCTTACAATCATAGCAATTGATCACCCCATGTAAAAGTAGACACACACATGTTATCTCAACTGAATTTTATTATTTGTTTCGAAAGGTCTCCAGAAAGCCATATTGATAAAATTATTTTCAATGGATAATTCCTAACCCCACCAACACACGGCACTGATTAAGAAATATTGTGAACTGCGTAAATCATGCGGATTCAGATAACAGATGTCCAATCCAGCTAGCCGAGCTTCTATTCCTCAAATATATTTGATAGCGCCTTTACTAATAATCTGGGCAACTAGAGAACGCTTTGAAAGTAAAAACACTGGTAGTATATATATTTCCCATCTGCCGGGCAGTGCATATGAACACTCCTCGTAGTGCTCTTATTTTTATTGCCGTTCCAATTGGGATTAGAATAACTAGATTTTAAAGGTTAGGTATGTTTAATTAATAAATAGGTAGTGCAGTTTACTCGTTACCTTGCCAAAATGCCCAGTGGTAAGTACTATTCAGTAGCGGAAAAAGAAATAGGAGTGTAAGTTCTCTACGTCTCGTGAATCGCCTATACCAAATAATTCGGTACGCCTATGGAATTTCTATTAATAGCCATAGTTAGGGTGGGTATTATAAAACTATTTCGACAGATAACTAGAAGTTAACTTGTGGATGACGTCACATGTTAAAGTTAACTTCAAAATGTAGCAGTTAACTTTATCGGGTGGAACGGGTGTCGGTTAAAGTTAACTTTGTAGAAAATGGTGGTTTTCGATCGTCGACAATTCTCCTGCTCCTGTCAATATTGCATATGAGTCATATAACCTCAATTTTATTGTTTTGATTTTCCGTTTTCGCAAAATGTTAGCAAACGATATCCACGTTATTTTTGAGGAACTTTTGACCGATGATGAAGAAGATGCTGTGAATATTGTTGAAGCCCCTCGGCGACAAAGGATATTTAGGAATCGGTTAGACCATTTCACCTTGTGGAAGGAAACATAATTTAAAAACCGATTTCGACTATCAAGAGAGTCTGTACGCTTGTTAATGGGGCACATTGAAGCAAATTTACAAAGACCAACTAATAGGTCAGCATTTCTAGTACCTATTTTAATTATTGTAGAATTATACATATTTTTAGGAATCATCCTCTATCGCCAGTAAGACAAGTGTTGATTACACTCAGATTTTATGCAACTGGTTCATTCTTGGTAGTTGCTGGAGATTTTGGAGGTATTCACAAGTCAACTGCTAGCAGTGTTATTAGAAAGGTCACAGGGGAAATTGCATTGTTATCCTCTATTTACATGAAAATGCCAGAGACTTTTTGTGTAGTGTTATTCATTTCAAGACTCTAGTGAAGTGGTGTATTTAAATCTTAAAACAATATCATTTGCGAAAACTCTCTTTGAAGGAGACAAAGTATGCTCTAAATTGCTTGCCAAAAAAAATCTTTTTCAGAGTTTCTGTACAGCTTAGTGAAGTCATCGGGAATTATTTTGAAGAAATGTTACACATTATTTGTGAATGTTCGAATTAAAAATAAAACTAACAAAAACAGTTTTTTTATTCCATTTAAAACAAACAAGATGGTGTGAAAATGTGTCCTTATCACCTAGATAATAAATAATAATAATAAATAAATAATGTTTATTCAGGTTCAGATCACAAAAGGTAACAAGAAGGTAATACATAAGCTGAATAAACATGGTAGAAACCACAGAAGCATCACGTTGCTTGTATGAGATAAACATATATAGTCACTCTTTTTCCATACTGTATGAATAATCTTCGGTATGTCGAATAATATATCTTTTTTCTCTTCTTAAGTCTCTTTTTTTTTCTTCTCAACTCTCTTCAAAGGTTCTCTTTTTCACTTTTTTTCTTGGCCACACACACAATAGTCAACATAATATTCACCAGGTAAACCAGAATTTCATTGAATGTCAACAATCACAAGAGATTCGACAAGTTTTAAGTGTACAATGGCTAAAATCATATAAACATTAATGTTTCGAAAAGTAAACAATGTGTCATCACCTAGATATACATGTTGTAGTGATATTCACTGAAATGACTTTTTAAAAATAAACTTTATTTTATACTTTGGTTACAAAAAATTATTTTAAATATGACAACTATTCGAAGTGCAAAATGAAGTTTAAGATAGAAGTGACGCTCTTCGGTTCTTGGGATCCTCTTATAGATGCGGTGGTGCTGACTCAGAACTGCGCCTTGTTTACGGCTTCTGGAGCCCAGGTGGATAAATGCTGACTTGGCTTTGTCCTATTTGCTCTTGCAACAATGTTGCAACTGCTTGTGGAATTACAGCGTAGAATGCCTGGATTTTTTGATATAACATACATTTATAGCCACTCTTTTTCCATACTGTATGAATAATTTTCGGTATGTTGAATATATCTCTTTTTTCTCTTCTTAACTCTATTTTCTTTCCTCACAACTCTCTATGAAGGTTCTCTTTTTCACTTTTATCTTGCACACAGACGATACAGGAGGATTTTGGGAAGGGACTGGATTCTTCTTCAAGAGGCCATCGTCTGTCTAAAAACTCGCTCAATCCTAGATTAGTCTGCACCAGAACGTTACGTTAATTTTCTCATGGAAAATGATGAAAACTTATTCCGGTACAATGGGATCGTTTTGCCAAGAGAAAAATTGTAGGTTACCTTTTTGCCTTCTTCTTCTTTTTATTTAAAAAATGGTACCTTTATAAAACTGACATTTTGAAGCTCAAGTTAACTTGACTGATAAAATTAAAGTTAACTTCAAAACATATTTATAATACCGGCCCTTAGACAATGGTTCGGGTATCTTCGATACCAAATAATTTGGTACGCCAATGGAATTTCTATTAATAGCCATAGTTAGACAATGGTTCGGGTATCTTTGATAAAAATTGGTTGTTAGGTGGGGGAAGGCCAAAGTGGTCGTTTCAATACTGGATGAGCTCTATCCATCCAAAGATAGTAAACGTTATCTGAGTAGGAGGTACTAATAAGCTCTAACCAATCAGAATCTTGTATCATTAACCCGTCATAGTGACGTACATGGATATGAGTACAGCCCACGTAACATTGAGTGATCAAATATACATTCAAGAGCCTATAACTCTCAGATTCCAGAGTGCGGAGTACGCTAGTCCGCCACAGTCCAGAAAGAATGGTGGCCATGACACAAAGAGAGTAAACGTTATATGAGTAGGAGAGTCTATTCCCCATAAGACAATGGGGACACTAATAGAAAGAGATGAAAGATCATTTGTGAGTCATAGTGGACATGTCATGGCCACCATTCTTTCTGGACTTCCGCACTCTGGTATCTGAGAGTTATAGGCTCTTGAATGTATATTAGACCATTCTGTATGTTACGTGGGCCACCTGTACTCATGTTCATGTACGTCACTATGACGGGTTAATACTACAAGAATCTGATTGGTTAGTACCTCCTATTCAGATAACGTTTACTCTCTTTGGCCATGACATATCCATATACGTCACTATGGCTCAAAGAGAGTAAACATTATCTGAGTGGGAGAGTCTAATCCCTATAAGACAGAACAGAAAGAGATAAAATATCATTTGTGAGTCATAGTGACGTATATGGACATGTCATGACCACCATTCTCTCTGAACAGTGGCGGACTAGCGCACTCCGCACTCTGGTAACTGAGAGTTACATGTTCTTGAATGTATATTGGACCATTCTGTATGTTACGTGGGCCACCTGTACTCATGTCCATGTAGGTCACTATGACGGGTTAATGCTACAAGATTCTGAGTGGCTAAAGCTTATTAGTACCTCCTATTCAGATAACGTTTACTCTCTTTGACTATGGCTCACAAATTATCTTTCATCTCTTTCTATTAGTGTCACCATTGTCTTTTGGGGAATAGACTCTCCTACTCTCTTTGGTATCCTCCTACATATGGGTAGCGTAGCATGCATGATCTAAGATCACTACTGTCACTCATGACTAATGACAGATGGTATCCAGTAGTATACGGTCTTCGCGTTGTATTTACGTTTTGAATTTCGTGATATGGATATGCTTAGTCAGTGAAGTGATAACGATACTTGAATTATTTTTATTATCTGAAAATACCGTAAGCTTAATTAGTTGAACTGTTGTAATTTTGTTACGAATTTCAAATCGTAAGAATTTTGCAACATGGAATAGATATAATACCTACCTACTTTGAACACGCAACATATTCTTTCCTGAACGCTAGCTTCTGGCTTCTGTGTTCTCCACTCTCCACTGACGAAAATCATGATCCCAAAAGTAATCTAATGGGATGACTCATCTCTATGAAAATTATTTATGTTAGGTTAGGTTTACTATCAAATATTTACTATGAAATGCGGCATATTCAAACACTATGTTGTTGTCTGAGGTCCAGGGTCGTATAATTTCGTTTACTCGATAAACTTGATGCCTTCTTATGAACTTGGAAATATTCTAATGTTTCTACGAAACTAATATGTGGTATGTGGGGGAAAAATGAAGTGGGTGATTTGAAAATCGACGAACGAAAAGAACAGTTCCAGTCGACATTAAGAATAATCCAGTCAACGAATGTTCAAAAAGGGGTGTAGAGGGCATGGAGGGGAGTAGAAGTTTTGACTCTAGGAGGTGAGCCAAGCGCAGAGGGGCTCCTGGAAGGCCTTAAATTTTGACCTTATTTGGTGTTTTGTCGAAAATTATTGGTCTTACAGAAAAAATAACTTCCTACATTTTCTGTTTCTACAAAAAAGTTCCATCTCTCGAGTTATTCGCTTCTAAAAATCGCCTATTTCCGGGAAAACGCTGTTTCCAATCACATTTCTCTGAAAAAACCTTTATTGGCTCCGTGTAAGTGGGCGGAGTTCCGTCATTTTAGACGGGCAGTGCTCGCGGTGGCGTTTCTCGCAAAGTTTCACTAGCCAGAATTGCCAAGGGCTTATTGTTTACGTGCACAATTTGGCATGTTTGGTCGTGAAATATTTTTTACAAGTGTTTTTAAAGTAAAACGGCAGTTATCTCATCGGCGGAATGGAGGTCGTTAGTTCCGTAAGTGCTTCAAAAAAATATAAAGGGGAAGTGTGTTGCGTAGTTGGGTGCACCCACACCCAACGAAATTCACCTGGTGTCAAGTATTACAGTTTTTCAACTAATCCGAACAAATTGAAACAACGCCAAGAATGGATTAAAGCTGTAAAACGAGTAAAGTGAGTAGAAAGTACTTTCATTCGTTTTTTTTTGTAGATAAAAATTGTCACAAAGCATAGGCCAGTTCAAATAATTCACATTAATTACAAACATTTCTTTAGCACTGATGTTGAGGCATCCAGTAAAAACAAATTTGCACACTCATCCGGTGACCGGAAATTACTCAAATTCGCATAAAACGTTAATTAGCAATATCTCCACCTATATGAAGTTAGCGAGACAACTCCGAAAAAGTTGATAACAGATTATTCCATAATTTGCCGCCTTTTTGTCGCTAATTAGTTGCGAAGAAAAAACATTTGTCGCTCTTTTTTTTTTTTTAAATATGTGATGTTTCGCTAACTTCATATGAAGTTAGCGAAACAACTTCCGTAATTTCAATTTTTTCACAGTTCCGAAGTATCCATAATTTGCCGCCTTTTTGTCGCTAATTAGTTGCGAAGAAAAAAAAAATGTCGCTCTTTTTTTTTTAAATATGTGATGTTTCGCTAACTTCATATGAAGTTAGCGAAACAACTTCTGTAATATCTATCTTTTCTCAGTTCTTCCTCCCAACCAAAAGTGTTTCAATCACTTATTTTTTCTGTTTGTTACCATATTTTCAATCGTTAAAGCCTATAAATGTCTTCAAAAATAAGAATATCAAAATTGCCCAACGCATCGTCACTACTACTAATAGTCTCCCCTCTGAAACTTACCAATTGAAACCTTGGAAAAGGATGGAAAAATCAAATGTCGTTTACCAAATTCCCTGTCAGACTTGTGACAAAGCATATATTGGACAAACATCAAGAACATTGGCACTGGCTGAGAATGTCATCTGCAGTGAGCACATTTTGGATTACAACCATTTTGAAGTACTTTGCACAGAGAATAACTTACATAAATGGTTATTTAAAGAAATGTTTTCCATCAAGAATGATACCAACAGTATAAACAAAAATACAGACCTGGATAATTTGAGCAATATTTACAATAACATTTTGAAACTAAAACTTTTTCCCCAAAATTCCCACAATATGAACAAAACTCAACATAATCAAAGTTTCAAATTTCCCACTAATTATCAGGTTGGTCATAAATATCCATACAATAGGGTATTCGTGAAAATGACGAATACTTTTCGAACTCAAGGGGAATTTTTACGTGGTTGCGATATTCAGTTTCTGAATCTTTGTAACTTCCATTTCAACAGACAAGAAAAACTTATCATAACATGGTGAAATAATTCAAATTAAATAAATGAAAACGCATATCAGATGCCCCAATTTTCGACACCTCAAAAATATGAATAACCAATCGCCGACATATATGAAGACCAATTGTCGACACTGTGAGAAATCAAAAACGGGCATCAATGCTATGTTTATATATATATATGTATATATATATATATATATATATATATATATATATATATATATATATATATCTATCGTGACTGAAAAGTATGAAAAAGTTATGCTCATATCTATAATGGGTAACACTCGACAAAACATAAATTATTGAATAAATTTAAAAAAAAATTGCTACATAATCAATTTCTAGGAACCACTTTTCCCATTTCGAATACTTCATATACCCCACACAATAATTCTTCTCTCTGTTTCAGTATGGTTTCGAGACATTTTTTTTTTCATTTGATACCCATATTGAGAGGATTGAAAAATAAAGAAATCTGCCATTTTGTGGTGGCGACCATCTTCGATTTGAAATTTTTTCACGGAGTACTATCTTTGTACTGGTTCAGTCCTTTCATTTGATACCCATATTGAGGGAGTTGAACAAAATATGTCATCCGCCATTTTGTGGCGACGGCCATCTTGGATTTACAATCATACTGAATATACATAATTGTATTGTCATCAGAACTAAAGGTGTGTACCAAATTTCAGATTAATAGCTCAACAGGAAAGGAATACAATTTCAATTACTAGATTCAACCCACACAAATAAACAAGACTGTAAGCTGAATAAGACCGTTTAAAATAATAAAAAAAGACGGAAGTTGTCCCACTAACTTCATATAAGGTTATCAAAACATTGCAAATTTATTAAAGAAAGGATAGACGAATATTTTCTTTCCACAACTAATTATCGAAAAAAAGCAGCAATTTGTGCCTAAAATGTGAGAAAAGATAAAAATAACGGGAGTTGTTGAAACATCGTATAATTTTTAAGAAAATAGTTTTTTCTCTCCGCAACTAATTAGCGACAAAAAACCGGCAGATTCTGGATACTACAGAACTGAGAAAAGATAGATATTACAGAAGTTGTTTCGCTAACTTCATATGAAGTTAGCGAAACATCGCATATTTTTTTTATAAATAGAGCGACAATTTTTTTTCTCCGCAATTAATTACGACAAAAAGGCGGCAAATTTGGACGGAATGCGAAAAAATTGAAATTACGGAAGTTGTTTAATTTTAGCGAAACATCACATATTTAAAAAAAAAAATATCGACAAATTTTTTTTCTTCGCAACTAATTAGCGACAAAAAGGCGGCAAATTATGGAATAATCTGTTATCAACTTTTTCGGAGTTGTCTCGCTAACTTCATATAGGTAATATCTCCTTGGACAAAATTGCAAACATTGTGCAAATTGCAGGTATATCCCCTAACTTATTTTCTACATCCCTTGTAAAATTTGCACACGCAATTTTCAACGGAAATACGAATAATCCTCGATTACGTTGTAATTAGCGCTAATTCTGTTTACAAAATTGCAAACATTGTGCAAATTTGTGGTAAAATCATGGTTCCGTCACCCCTAAAATGCTTTAAATTTGCAAACTTTTCCAAAAATTATGGATAAAGCTAAAAACAGTGTCAAAGTTTAAGGGGTCACGAAATTGCAAACAATGTTTTCGTGCTTGCAAACTTTAGTGGCATAATTTTAAGTCACCAATTGAATTTGCACCTTTTTCAGTATCCCAGAAGATGGCGGAAATGAACATTATTGTTAGAAGCAATTTTCGCAAATGCCACAAAATTACAAACTTTGTGCATTTTTTTCTTAAAGTTCTGCTATGGCAAATAAGTCTACGTATGAATTTGCAACCCTATAAAATGTCGGGAAAGCTAGGCAATAGAATATTCCTCTAGGAAAAACTATGCATACATAATATTTTATTACTATATTTCAACTTCAAGTACATATTAAGCAAATTTGAGAGTTTGTGATCTTGCCTATTATCCGTTTTTCAGGTAATTATGGAATAAATCTCGTAAAATGTAAAAGAATTCGAAGTACAGTATTATCTAATCTAAACTCTATTGTTTTATTGAAAAAAGGTCAAGATTTGCAAAAAATGTTATAAAGACTTGATTTAAGTGTTTCAGACTATAGGTATAAGTGCTGATTACGGTAAATATCTAGTTACATCACACATGCACTCTGAATATGGGGAAAAAACTTTTCTTACGTGTTTTTTCCTCCTGAACACGAATCCGGAGAAAAATGCGGCGGTCTCATACCGTTCCCGAGTTACAGAAGTCATTCTAAATGTCTTCTGTCAAAGGAACGAAAATTGTTCATTTGCAACTGTGTAAGAAGAAGGATTTTTTCGATAAAAAAGACGATATTTTGTGCAAAGTTGTGCCGAAAATAAGTGATTTAGGGTGTATTGTTTATGCTGGTTAAAAGAAGGAGGCATTTTGAGTGATTTTTGTGCGAGAAAACGGTGCTTGAAAATGACGTTAATTTCATTTATAAAAGTGCTGTAACTCGGGAACGGTATGAGACCGCCGCATTTTTCGCCGGATTCGTGTTCAGGAGGCAAAACACGTAAGAAAAGTATTTTCCCCATATTCAGAGTGCATGTGTGATGTAACTAGATATTTACCCTGATTACACAATTTGAGAAACTCAAAATTCAGTGTTCTAGACTTGACTCCATGGGTATAAACTTAACAAGAGTGTACGGGTTTTTATACATCTTAAGTGTACGAAACATGCCAAAAGAGTGTCACTCAAAAAAATCGACTCAATTGACAATATTTCATTGCACTGCTTTACCGACGGTGTATAGGGTTGCAAATTTATAGGTAGACTTGATTGCCATTCCAGAATTCGGAGAAAACATTGGCACAAAGTTTGGAATTTTGTGTAATCCGAGAAAATCGTCTTAATTGAAAATATTCTATTGCCCTGTTTTCCCGATGTTTTATAGGGTTGCAAATTTATAGATAGACTTGTTTGCCATTTCAGAACTTTTGGAAAAAATGGCACAAAGTGGGGAATTTTGTGTCATCCGCCAAAATCCACTTAATTGATAATATTCTATTTCCCGGTTTTCCCGACATTTTATGGGGTTGCAAATTTATACGTAAACTTGTTTGCCATAGCAGAACTTTGAGAAAAAAATGCACAAAGTTTGTAATTTTGTGGCATTTGCGAAAATTGCTTCTAACAATAATGTTCATTTCCGCCATCTTCCGCGATACTGAAAAAGGTACAAACTCAATTGGCGACTTAAAATTTTGCCGCCAAAATTTGCAAAGCACGAAAACATTGTTTGCAATTTCCTGACCCCTAAAACTTTGCTCCTGACACTGTTTTTAGCGTTATCCATAATTTTTTAATGTTCCGTACACATGAAAATTTGCAAATTTAAAGCACCCCTAAGGTGACGAAACCATGATTTTACCACAAATTTGCACAATGTTTGCAATTTTGTAACCAGAATTAGGCTAATTACAACGTAATCAAGGATTATTCGTATTTCCGGTTGAAAATTGCGTGTGCAAATTTTACAAGGGATGTAGAAATGAAGTTTGGGAATATACCTGTAATTTGCACATTGTTTGGAATTTTGTCCAAGGAGATATTGCTAATTAACGTTTTATGTGAATTTGAGTAATTTCCGGTCACCAGATGAGTGTGCAAATTTTTATATTTAGTCTTTACTGGATGCCTCAACATACGGCAGTGCTAAAGAAATGTTTGTAATTATTGTGAAATGGCGGTCTATTTTGACTGGCGTAGCAGTTAAATTGCCCGGTTAGAGTGAGGATGTCGACCTACTATTTCAAACTCGCGTAAAAAATGTTACATAAATCGAAGAAACAGAATTGTTGGCTCAAATGGAAGGAAATATCGCCTAGATTATAGTTAGAGAGCCGCGGGTTCTGAGACGCGATGACCCACATATGTCTTCCGTTTGGTGAGGTAAAAGTCCATCCCTCAAAAACCCCAAATTCCAAATATTTTTGAAATCGCGCAGGGCCCACTCCAGTACGAAGGGAAAATGTCTTTCGACTTTTTCGACGATTTCTATATGTCTTCCGTTTTGATAATTTTGTTTAGAAAGTGACTAGTAATCATCTGACAAAGCGGAAGACGATTTGGTTGAGGCACACTACTCGAAACCTATTTTTGAAAATTTTGACCTATATGAAGTTAGCGAGACAACTCCAAAAAAGTTGATAACAGATTATTCCATAATTTGCAGCCTTTTCGTCGCTAATTAGTTGCGAAGAAAAAAAATTTGTCGTTCTTTTTTTTTAAAAAATATGTGATGTTTCGCTAACTTCATATGAAGTTAGCGAAACAACTTCTGTAATATCTATCTTTTCTCAGTTCTGAAGTATCCAGAATCTGCCGGTTTTTTGTCGCTAATTAGTTGCGGAGAGAAAAAATGATTTTCTTAAAAATTATACGATGTTTCAACAACTCCCGTTATTTTTATCTTTTCTCGCATTTTAGGCACAAATTGCTGCTTTTTTTCGATAATTAGTTGTGGAAAGAAAATATTCGTCTATCCTTTCTTTCAAAAATTTGCAATGTTTTGATAACCTTATATGAAGTTAGCGGGACAACTTCCGTCTTTTTTATTATTTCAAACGGTCTTATTCAGTTTACAGTCTTGTTTATTTGTGTGGGTTGAATCTAGTAATTGAAATTGTATTCCTTTCCTGTTGAGCTATTAATCTGAAATTTGGTACACACCTTTAGTTCTGATGACAATACAATTATGTATATTCAGTATCATTGTAAATCCAAGATGGCCGTCGCCACAAAATGGCGGATGACATATTTTGTTCAACTCCCTCAATATGGGTATCAAATGAAAGGACTGAACCAGTACAAAGATAGTTCTCCGTGAAAAAATTTCAAATCGAAGATGGTCGCCACCACAAAATGGCAGATTTCTTTGTTTTTCAATCCCCTCAATATGGGTATCAAATGAAAAAAAAATGTCTCGAAACCATACTGAAACAGGGAGAAGAATTATTGTGTGGGGTATATGAAGTATTCGAAATGGGAAAAGTGGTTCCTAGAAATTGATTTATAGCAATTTTTTTTTAAATTTATTCAATAATTTATGTTTTGTCGAGTTTTACCCATTATAGATATGAGCATAACTTTTTCATACTTTTCAGTCACGATAGATATAAATATAAACATAGCATTGATGCCCGTTTTTGATTTCTCACAGTGTCGACAATTGGTCCTCATATATGTCGGCGATTGGTTATTCATATTTTTCAGGTGTCGAAAATTGGGGCATCTGATATGCGATTTCATTTGAATTATTTCATCATGTTATGATAAGTTTTTCTTGTCTGTTGAAATGGAAGTTACAAAGATTCAGAAACTGAATATCGCAACCACGTAAAAATTCCCCTTGAGTTCGAAAAGTATTCGTCATTTTCACGAATACCCTATTGTATGGATATTTATGACCAACCTGATAATTAGTGGGAAATTTGAAACTTTGATTATGTTGAGTTTTGTTCATATTGTGGGAATTTTGGGGAAAAAGTTTTAGTTTCAAAATGTTATTGTAAATATTGCTCAAATTATCCAGGTCTGTATTTTTGTTTATACTGTTGGTATCATTCTTGATGGAAAACATTTCTTTAAATAACCATTTATGTAAGTTATTCTCTGTGCAAAATACTTCAAAATGGTTGTAATCCAAAATGTGCTCACTGGAGATGACATTCTCAGCCAGTGCCAAAGTTAATTTCTTTGTATTGCTATCACTTTTATGGGACGTTAGGCGTCCAGACAAAGTTCTTGATGTTTGTCCAATATATGCTTTGTCACAAGTCTGACAGGGAATTTGGTAAACGACATTTGATTTTTCCATCCTTTTCCAAGGTTTCAATTGGTAAGTTTCAGAGGGGAGACTATTAGTAGTAGTGGCGATGCGTTGGGCAATTTTGATATTCTCATTTTTGAAGACATTTATAAGCTTTAACGATTGAAAATATGGTAACAAACAGAAAAAATAAGTGATTGAAACACTTTTGGTTGGGAGGAAGAACTGAGAACAGATAGAAATTACGGAAGTTGTTTTGCTAACCTCATATGAAGTTAGCCAAACATCGCAAATTTTTTTAAAAAAAGAGCGAAATTTTTTTTCTCCGCAACTAATTAGCGACAAAAAGGCGGCAAATTATGGATACTTCGGAACTGTGAAAAAATTGAAATTACGGAAGTTGTTTCGCTAACTTCATATGAAGTTAGCAAAACATCGCATATTTTTTTTATAAAAAGAGCGACAAATTTTTTTTTCTCGCAACTAATTAGCGACAAAAAGGCGGCAAATTATTGATACTTCGGAACTGCAAAAAAATTGAAATTACGGAAGTTGTTTCGCTAACTTCATATGAAGTTAGCGAACACACATATTAAAAAAAAGAGCGACAAATTTTTTTTCTTCGCAACTAATTAGCGACAAAAAGGCGGCAAATTATGGAATAATCTGTTATCAACTTTTTCGGAGTTGTCTCGCTAACTTCATATAGGTAAAATTTTGGGCCCCAAAATCGATCATCGCAAACATTCAACGTCTCCCATATGCTTAATTTTGTGTTCCTTTACTTCGTTATGGTCTTTACATCGGGAAAATCCGAGTGGAAGACTTTTTTAGTAAGGCCTGGCCTCAGGGTTGACCAAATAAACAAATTGAAAAAATCGCGGGAGCGGCTAAGTTGAAAAATTGAAAACTGCACTTTGGTTCAATCTTAAGCTTCCAAATTTTGCATGGAGCTTCTTCAGGGGCCAGAAAACCTAATTTCCAAAGGGAAGATTTTTTGGCCAACTTTTCACCCCTTCCCACCCCTTTTAATTTCCTCTATTTATTCCTGGTTATCTTTTTAGTTTGAAAATTTTTCTCATCGATAATTCAGTGTATAAAGTTTAATAACTCACCTCAACTACTAGATAAATGAAAGTCACCAAATGAATTATTTGGCGTTAGGCTTGTTAACGGTTTATAAATAAATAAAGTTATAAGTAAAAACAATTCTAATTAAAAAATAAATAAATAAAGTTATAAACAATTTTTACCAACAAATTATAAAAAATGATTTTGGTGTCAAAAATGATTTCGATATAATTCATTCTCTCACACATTCGATCAATTACACACTTTTTTGGTTACAAATTGGTTTATTTGTTATTTTCTATGATATTAATTTACACTTTTAATAATATAATCAATCAGTAATTTGAGACCAAAAAATTTGTTGTAATTGATCAAATGGGAGAAAATGAATTATACCGAAATAATTTTTGACATCAAAATCATTTTTCATAATTTGTTGGTAAACCTTGTTTATAACTTTATTTATTTATTGTTTGGTAAGAATTGATTATAACTATATTTATTTATAAACCGTTAACGAGCCTAACGCCAAAGAATTCATTTGATGGCATTCATTCATCTCCCCAAGTTCATTTATGTGCTCTTCCTCGTTCAAATACCTACATTATTTGAGCCGGCGGAGGCGAACAGCCCTTATATAGGGGTTGAAACATATTCCTGTTATCATTAACTACTAGTTGAAGTAAGGTTATTAAACTTCATACACTGAATTATCGATGAGAAAACATTTCAAACGAAAAATATTACCAGGAATAAATAGAGAAAATAGAGGAAATTCAAAGGGGTGTGAAGGGGTGAAAAGTTGGCCAACAAGTCTTCCCTTTGGAAATTAGGTTTTCTGGCACCTGAAGAAGCTCCATGCAAACTTTGGAAGCTTAAGATTGATTGATTGATTGCAGTTTTCGATTTTTCAACTTAGCTGCTCCCGCGAGTTTTTCAATTTGTTTGTTGTTTATTATTTGGTCAACCCTGAGGCCGGGCCCTACTAAAAAAGTCTTCCACTCGGAATTTCCGATGTAAAGACCATAACAAAGTAAAGGAACACAAAATTAAGCATATAGGAGACCTCAAAATTTTGCAATGATCGATTTTCAATTTTCAAAAATAGGTTTCGAGTAGTGTGCCTCAACCAAATCGTCTTCCGCTTTGTCAGATGATTACTAGTCACTTTCTTAACAAAATTATTATAACGGAAGACAAATAGAAATCGTCGAAAAAGTCGATAGACATTTTCCCTTCGGACTGGAGTAGGCCCTTCCCGATTTAAAAAAAAAAAGGAATTGGGGGTTTTCGAGGGATAGACTTATAGCTTCTCATCGCGGTTTTAGATCCGCGGCTCTCTAACTATTAGTTTTCATTGAAGAAATTGAAGTTATAGGTACTAAATAATTTTTGTAAAAATGGAAATCTAGTTTTCGCGGCTTTTGAGAGCAAAAAAGCACATTGTACAAAAGCGGCATACCGGATTTACTTTTTTTCATTTGATTCAGGAAAATAGAAATTGTCACGCAATCTGTCTATAGTCGGCGCGCCGAACAGATAGAGTGATCACGTTAAATCAACCTATATAAAACGTATGTTAAATCGTATGTTAAATTTCTTTGAATCTTAAAATAAAGATTATTACAATTCACTCCTTATAGTAATTTTAATAATCTTTATTTTAAGATTTAAAGATTAACATACATTAATACTTTTGATTGATTTAACGTGATCCTCTATCTGTTCGGCCATACGGATGAGTCAACAGGATTCCCGTGGTTCATTGCTCCTTAATGTATCACTATTTCGATTTCTTATATTTTTTTTGTCAAAGAGACCATCTAAGACCACCTTTCAAAATTATTCTCAATCATACAGGGTACATCATTGATGCGTGGCTAACCAAAGTTGTTCTTTTTCAAACGAAACACCCAGTATATTTTCATATAATGCAATCGGCTGTTCCATTGGCTGCTCAACGATTTTATCAATTTTGAATTCCGTTGCGGCGTTGCCGAGTTATTCAAAGGAAATCTATTTTGTAGACTTCTTTTCGAAAAATTACCTATTTCACATTTCGAAATATTTAGTAGAGATAATTGGGGAATCGATGGTCGATATGATGATGTTCATTGAGAATACCAAGAATTTGGAATACATTGTACAGGATGTTCGATACAACAACACAAACTTAGCTATTTTCAAACATCGGTATTTTCATTTTTTCAAATGGAACACCCTGTATATTTTCATTTTAATCAACTCCTTTTCAATAACTCTACACTTTTCATTCTTTATGTCATGTACCTAAAACAACTCGTTTCCGAGATATTCTACATCCAAAAGATTGATATTTTTCCACAGAAAATATTGACAATGTTCGCCTTTGGTATCATATTTGGAATTAAACTTTGCATAAAAATCATATTTATTCGAATTTAACAGTAAATAACAATAATTAATGCAGCAAATGTTCAATGTGCCTGCCATTTTCACCAATACACACTCTCAATCTGTTTCGGAAATTAGTATCCACATGTGCCAGCTTTTCCTCTGAAATTTCCCTGAAAGCAGTACGAATTCTTGCTTTCATATTTTCAGGAGTTGTAGGCGGAGTTTGATAGACAACCCATCTAATGTATTCCCATAGAAAACAAAAAAATTTTGTGAGGTCCGGTGACCTTGGAGGCCACTGAACTGGCCCTCCTCTACCTATCCATTTTTCACGGAATTCATTATCAATGTACTCCCGCACATCAGTGTGGTAATGTGCAGGCGCGCCATCTTATTGTAGCCACATTCTCTGCCTTATTGCCAATGGAATATCATCTAATAAATTTGATAAGTGACTTCGCAGAAATCTTAGATATTTTCTTCCATTGAGATGACCGTTTAAAGAAAAAGGGCCCAATTACACGCCGTCCAATGATACCTCCCCAAACATTCAGTGACCAACGTTGTTGGTGATTGATATATCTAACAAAATGAGGATTTTCAGTTGCATAATAGTGCATACTATGCCGATTCACATGGCCATTGTTGTGAAACGTGGCTTCGTCCGAAAATAGAACATACTGAAAAAAATCAGGTTCTTGGTTGATTTTATCTACACTCCATTGGCAAAACCGAATTCGCTTTGGAAAATCTTATTCAGTCAGCTCTTGCATTAACTGCATATAATATGGATGGTAATTGCATTTTCTCACCATCCGAGAAACACCACATTGAGATATTCCCAACTCCCTACTGAAAATACGTGTACTCACATGGGGATTCTCGGTAATATGCAATGCAATATCAAGAGAATTTTCATCATTCGTTACAGGACGAGCACGATCAAACTTTTTGTAAAATACTTTTCCGGTTTCCTCAAATCTCAGGAAACTTTTGTTCGTATAATCTATCAGTAAGCAATTGCCATCACTTTCCCTCAAAGCATACACCATTTTAACCATGTCTTCTGAATGACAATTCATAATGACACAATATTTTTAACACAACTGGATTGTAGTTTGACAATTACCTCTATTTACAAATTCCGATAATCATTTTTTCAGCGGTAGTCATGGATAACTAAACTAGAAAAAATAGTTACATTTGAAAATTTCTTTTGCTATGCTAGTTATTCATGAGTTGCCAAGAATGCTTTTGAAGGTGGAAAAAAAATAATTGAAACATCATTCAGTATCATTATTTTCTATGAACAAACATGTAGATGAAAAAATCTATAGAATTGTTGATTTGATATTGACCAATTCCTTTAAACCAGAATATCTCGGAAACGAGTTGTTTTAGGTACATGACATGGGGAAGGAAAAGTGTACAGTTATTAAAAAGGAGTTGATTTAAATGAAAATATACAGGGTGTTCCGTTTGAAAAAATCAAAATACCGAGGTTTGAAAATGGCTAAGTTTGTGTTGTTGTATCGAACATCCTGTACGATTTATTCAAAATTCTTGATATTCTCAATGAACATCATCATATCGACCAACGATTTCCCAATTATCTTTACTGAATATTTCGAAATGTGACATAGGTAATTTTCCGAAAAGAAGTCTACAAAATAGATTTCTTTTGAATAACTCGGCAACGCCGCAACAGAATTCAAAATTGAAAAAATCGTTGAGCAGCCAATGGAACAGCCGATCGGAATATATGATAATATACCGGGTGTTTCATTTGAAAAAGAACAACTTTGGTTAGCCACGCATCAATGATGCACCCTGTATGAATGAGAATAATTTTGGAAGGTGGTCTTAGATGGTCCCATTAACAAAAAAAATATAAAGAAATCGAAATAGTGATGCATTAAGGAGCAATGAACCACCGGAATCCTGTTGACTCACCCTGTATAACGCGTATTGACTCCGTGCAAGTGAGCGGAGTTCCGCCATTGTAGACGTAGGGCCGCGCTCACGGTGGCGTGTCGAGCAAAGTGTTGCTAGCCAGAATTGTCAGCTGCTTAGTGTTTACTGTTATTTACGTGCAATTATATTCGGCCCAATTTGGCATGTTTGGTCGTGAAATATTTTTTGCGAGTGTGAAGTAAAACGGCAGTTTATCTTAGCGGCGGAATGGAGGTCGTTAGTGCCGCAAGTGCTCCAAAAAAAAGAAATAAAGGGGCAGTGTGTTGCATGGTTGGGTGCAGCCACACCCAACGAAATTCACCTGGTGTCAAGTATTACAGTTTTTCAACTAATCCGAACAAATTGAAACAACGCCAAGAATGGATTAAAGCTGTAAAACGAGTAAAGTGAGTAGAAATTACTTTCATTCATTTTTTTGGTAGATAAAAAAAACAAAGCAATTATATTGCCCGGTTAGTACGAAAGCACCTTGGTGTCACGCACACTTTTCTTTTTAAAAAACTCATTATGAAGACTTTTTTCCCATTATAATGACTTTTTTCTCATTATAATGACTTTTTTCTCATGATAATGACTTTTTTTCCATTATAATAACTGTTTTCTCATTATAATCACTTTTTTCTCATAATATTGAATTTTTTCTTATAATATTGACTTTTTCTCATTATAATGATTTTTTTTTTCATTATATTGACTAAGACTAACACCAGTACTGCCGCCAGTAGAAATAAGGCCGTAAAGTCAAAAGTTATAGTTTTGAGATAATGACAAAAACGTTTAGCGTTCTCTGCTGCAAGGAAGAAACATAGTAGGAACAAATTTATTCATGTCAATAACAAATCTTATAATCAATTTGATATTTACAATAATCAGTTTCTTGAATTTTATTATTTTCAATACTTAAAAGACACTTACGGCTTTTTACAATATTTCGCTTATCTTAAAACATAACGGGATACGAAGTATAAAGGCCGTAACTGAGGCTCTTTGGTGTATTTGGGCTTTGCCGCTATTAATATGAGTGAATATTATTTGACAGATAACGATTTCTGGTATACAAAATTATATATATATATATATATATATTAAATTTGAATTTCCTAACAATAAACTATAAAAAAAGTCTCCACTTTGTTCTAAAGAACCACACCCCAAGAGGAAAAAAAACAACCTACTTTATAAGATACATGGTTCAAGAAACCCAAACTACAAAATATATAAATATATATATATATATATATATATATATATATATAAAATGGCATGTAATTTGTTTAAGAATTATTCTTTCTTCATATAAAAATGTAAATAAAACTTTCAGATCTTTATTAACAAACAAATTATAATAAACATTTTATTCCAAAGAAACATTCAAATCTGTTATATTTGTGTTCCCTTCAAGTTCATTCCAGAATTTTATTCTATTAGCTGGCATTAGTGGACAGAGTTTTTCCAAAATAGTGTCTTTTTTGGATTGCAAAATTCCCCTAGGTCGATTTCGATTAAGTGGTTTTGTTATACCACGCTTTTCTATTTGGGCTTGAAGAAAACTCAGTTTATGATCAACACCATCAAAATCATTGTAGTAAACGAAAGTATGCTCGCCTCGTGTAAAAGATGCCATTACCATATTGTTAAGATAGGCCCGTGGTTTTGTTTTTTTCAGTTTGTACTGTGAACTGAAATCTTTCCAGTCTGAAAAATGAGATGGAGTCATGCTAATAACATCCACTTTTCCTGAGTTTGCCCGTTGTACTGCTTCATGAAAATCATTGAAATCATATATATTACCACTTTTCTTCATGCTAAGCTCCACCTGATGGTGAAAACTATCGGCGCTCATGAAAGTATGACCAGCTTGAAAATACTTCAGGTGAATTTTATTCGCAGCTATTTCAGAAGAGTTTACGATATATGTTAAAAAACTGAACATGCACCAATTTTTATTCTGTGCCGAACAGTTATCTAACCAGAGGGTTACAGTTTGTGCGTCTCTATTTTTCAGAAAAAAGGTATGGAAGCTACTTATTATGTCTTCCTTTTTTCTTCCTGCAATGCCTTCATGCCAGATGGCTGCCACAGCATTCAGATGTTTTTGTTCTCCTACAGGCACAAAGCTTTCGTTGAAAATAACAATTCTTGGAGTAAACAAAACAATTTTGTATTGATCCATGCGTGGAAGCATGATTACCTTTTGAAGGTCTACGGAATAACACATCATTTTTTTATCCTTCTGAAATTTGTCTTTTTGATAAGCAGCTCTAGCTTTCTTTACTTTCTCTAAATGGCCAGTTTGTTCCTCACATTTCTCGCAGTTTGGCTGAATATCTTTAGAATGTTCGTGGGGACTAAATATCCCACAAGTTTCACATTGCTCATGTCCAAGCTTAGTGAAGGAAATGTTCATATTTTTCAGAACATTTCTATATACATCATATGAGCACTGATCATTTTTGTTTTTATTATTGTAATCATTCCACATAAATTAAATATTAATGTCTTCAGGTAAATATCTTCTGTCTGGAGCATGTTCCCTTCGATAATGAGAAATAGACGGATTAAAGGATTCAATATGTATTCTGATTTTCTTATGATCTAATTTTGAAGTTGATGGTATTCTACCTACAAAAATAATAATAAGCATTTATCAAATGCACCGAAACAACTTACCTCTCATATCACGTTTGGTAGACAAAAGGTGGTTCTATGAGTTCTTCAATGCATTTTGCAACACTGTATCATTATTATATTTGAACCCCAATGTGGTAAGGAAAAACGGTTTACAAACTTGAGCACTAGTACCTTCTTCATTTTTCAAATAGTAGAAATAAGTATTTGCTCTTGACGAATTTTCAGTATGTTTCTTAGAAATTTGTCTCTGACACTGGCCAACAATAAAAATTCTCTGTTCTGACCAACTCATTTTCCAAAACTCATCATTGATTTGTTGTCTTCTATTTTCCGTTATTTTGTCTTTACATTTCCTTATACACTTATTTGTACATGATGTACATTCTTTCAGAGCATATGCTTGTCTTTTCTCTTGTAATTTTAGTTTTTTCTTTCGCATTTTTTTATAGTATTTGTTTTGCGTTTCCTTGGATATCCTTTTTTGGTTAGCAATTGGGATTGATTAGGAACCTCAGTTACAGTCTCAACTTCATTTACAGATTGTGATTCCCTGAGTGTGTGGCCATCATTTATTTCTGTATTGATATCTATATTTTGTTCTAGTGGTATAACAATATCTTGCAAAACATTTATTCTGGGCATCATCTCATCACATTTGGTTTCCACAACATTTTCAATTTTATTAATGTCTGTATCCAAAAATTGATGGGTTTCAGGCATATTTATATGATAACCTAGTAATTAAAAATGACTATAACAAAAAAAATACTTAACACTTTGCTATAACTCACCCTCAGTTATGTCATATTCATAATTCACATTGGTCAACTCAGTAAGCTCGGGTTTTTCTTTTTCATCATATACGGCCTGTGTATCTATAAAATCCAAAATGAGAAAATGGAGTTACTTTATGAATTTTTAACATCTTTTAGGATTTCCCATGATATTTCCCTACTTCTAAGATATTTATGGACCTCACAAATCAATTTAATATTATACTGAGAAGGTATTATCTTACCTCCTGAATCACTTTGTATTTCCAAATTCCTTGCCATTAAAACCATTCTTTCACTTCTTGTAGTGAATATAGTTTTTTTCATTGTCGCTGATATAGCTGTATTATAGCTGATTTAAAAAAGGAAATGTATCCAACAGAGCAATTAAATATTGGTAACATTCACTGTGACACACAACGAGGACTGAAATTGCAATTTCTTGTCTGTGGCTGTCTGTCGGAATATTCTGTTTACTTTGGGTTGGATTCTAAATAGTTAGTAAAAAAGCCGTAAGGTGAGCTTCTTCTCAACTATACGGTGTTTTAGCTTCGGATGTAATAGATGCGGCGTTCTTGCTTCCCGAAACGATGACGTCTTAACTTTACGGCCTATTTCATTTCACTTTTAGGTATATTCAAAATGATTTTACGGTATTTATACTTCGTAGGAAGGTGGAAAACAATAAAACCAACCTATCTAGCCAAAAAACTAAAAACCACCAAAGTTGGACTTTACGGCCTTCTTTTTACCGACGGCAGAGTAGGGTCCAATTCTTTCAATATAATTCTCACCCTGTTTGTAATTACAAAACCTTGCTGGATGCATTTCAAATGCATCCATCGATAGCCATGTAATTACCCGACTTCTCAACTTGTTCTGTTATGAAATTAAAAACTTCTGGCAATGGCAATGGGGTAAAATCTTTTTTTCTATAGAGTCCAAGGGCGCATCCAGGATTACATTTCGTGGGGGGGGGGGGGGCTAATTCAACTCATGTTAATCTGAAAAATATGAAATGTGTTTATTATTTACAATTACGTAATTATATTCAGGTTATATAATATATATTAACTTTCAGCATGCAACAATGTCATTGTCATAGTCACAATCACAGTCTCAATCATATTCTCTGTCATTGTCTTTAGAAATTTTGATATTTATGCATCACACACAGTCTTTAACATTATTTTAGCAATTGTTTTCCACAAATCCCCAATGGCGATTTTGTCTTTGAAAAATAAATCTTTCTCATCCCAAATATTGAAATTTTTTCAATCATTTCAGTAAATGTACCCTCTTTCAGACTAATTTTTTTCAGAAACAAAAGTCAAAATGAATAATTTTTAATGTCATTTGTCAAATAGTATTTTTTGGGCGTTCTGTATGTCGTTTTAATCATAAGCATAAATATTGAGATTTATTAACTTTTGATAATGATTGAGACTAATGGTGGATTTATGCAGCACCAATTAACAATTATCAAGTAACAATTAACAATTAACAATTAGCAATTATAAGTTCAACCATCATCCTACAATGGCCGTGTTTATGCAGACAAGTAACAATTATCAATTAACAATTAACAAGTAGAAAGTTGGCCAACTTTTAACTTCTTACTTTAATTGAATCAAATTTTCTTCTAGTGCGCAACTAGTACGCAGATGACCGTGGATTGGTCCGTGCTATGATGAAAGCTAACCCAACTTTCACTGAATAAAATATTCTGGTTTGTTTTTGTTGTGAATTGTGGCGTCGTTTGGAATTTTATTTGTTTGTGAAAATATATTGTAAAAATGGAAATTGATGATGCCATTTAGATCGACCTCGTTCGGCAATTTCCCGTGTTGTATGGACTTGTGCGCATGCTTACTATTCTTCCTTAATTGTTAATTGAATGTGCATAAATGCCATCATTTTCGTTACTTGTTAATTGCTAATTGTTAATTGGTAATTGTTACTTGATAATTGTTAAGTGGTGTTGCATAAATCCACCATAAAATTAAAAAAGTTGCATAAATGAAATGAACAGATTCAACTCGATTTTATGATTGTGACTATGACAATGATAATGTTGCATACATTGGACCTTACTTACTCTCTACTTTACTCTTACACAAATTCACTTAATTATATGCTGGTATTCTGGTATTTCAACGAAAATATTTTAGTCGTAAAAAACACTTTTTTTTAGCAGTAAAATGTTCGATTGGGATTTATTGATTAATTAACCAACTTCGATTGACTATTGACTTGCCCAGACAGTCGGTTCGTTACGACACTCTCGTAAGAGTAATCAAATTCGGAATTCGGATTACACCGTCTGTCATCGTTTCGCTACGGTCGCCGCCTTGCGCACATCCCGTATCTGCTACATCATAATTGCGAATTCAAAATTAGATGCCAGCGCCAGAGTGGCAAAAATCCAAACCAGACATAAGTACATTGTCTGTTTTATTTGCAGGTTATACACTTGTTTTGAGTTTTTCTTAAAATATTTCCATTTTGTATTGGTTTCCAGTTTTTTTTGTATAGTGTTATTCATTTCAAGACTCTACTGAAGTGCTGTATTTAAATCTTAAGACAATATCATTGGAAAAAACTCACCTTGAAGGAGACAAAGTATGTTGTAATTTTCTTCCAAAAAATATTGCCCCATCACTAGTTGGTAAGACAAGTAGTCGTGTCTTTTATTTAGTAAATACATAACACTTATCACCTAGATATACATATATAGTAACTCTTTTTCCATAATGTATGAATAATTGGGTTTCGAGGTAGCGGGAATAGGACACAATGAGTAGTCTCAATATCAAATTTTCGACGTTTATTTGGCGTCTTTATCAAGGCTTTTTAATGGGTCAGACGAAATTGTTTTCCAATAGATCGATTATTTCACTGAAAATGACGGATTTGTTGGTGTGAATAAAATTTCTGGAACACTATGGTCGGAAATAGAATTCGTATGTTGGATAATATCTCTTTTTTCTCTTAACTCTCTTTTCTTTCTTCCCAACTCTCTTTAAAGGTTCTCTTTTAACTTTTTTTTGGTCACAGACGATATGGGAAGATTTTGGGAAGGAACTGTATTTTTCTTCAAGAGCCCGTCGTCCGTCTATAGTCTCACTCAAGCCTAGATTAATCTAAACCAGAACGTTACGTTCATTTTCTCACGGAAAATGATGAAAACTATGAAAGTACAACGGGGTCGTTTTGCCCAAGAGTCACATTGAGGTACACAACAATAATGATTTGAACTTGAATCACTCATTTCTTTCATTCGAGGAAGTATAAATAGACAACTGAACACCACCAGGTAAACCAGAATTTCTTTAAATGTCAACATGCACAAGAGATTCGACAAGTTTTAAGGATACAATGGCTAAAATCATATAAACACTAATGTTTCAAAAAGTAAACAATATAGTAAGTATAGTTACAAAAATCGACACCAGAGGGAGTATCCGTTATTTTGAATTTCCAATAGGCCTGTTGGACGTTGGATGACCGTTGATGACCAGTCAATCCAAAGAGAGTAAACGTTATAGGAGAGTCCATTCCCCATAAGACAATGGTGACACTAATAGAAAGAGAAGAAAGATCATTTGTGAGTCATAGTGACGTATATGGTAATGTCATGGCCACCATTCACTCTGGACAGTGGCGGAACTAGCGCATTCCGCACTCTGGTATCTGAGAGTTACAGGCTCTTGAATGTATATTGGACCACTCTGTATGTTACGTGGGCCACCTGTACTCATGTCCAAGTACGTCACTATGATGCGTTAATGCTACAAGATTCTGATTGGCTAGTGCTTATTAGTGCCTCCTTTTCAGTTTACTCTCTTTGCAGTCAATCAGCATCCGTTGGCGTTGGCAACGATCTAATATGTTCTATTAGTGGGTGGGCTTATTTTATATTTGTAAGGTGAGCTTATTTTACAATTATTATCTATATTAAAAATCTCAATTTTTTTGTAACTATTATAAATCTCGGGGGGGCTGCGGTCCCATGGCTCTCCCCTTGGGTGCGCCACTGATAGAGTCCATTATCTTCAATATTCTCTTCACCGTTCATAAACTTATACACTATTTGTGAAATAAATTCAAGAAAGCCGTAAAATATTTGTAACTAAGACCCAATAAAAAGTAATATGCAATATAATAGCCCATCACTTCCATTTTGAAAAAAAATGTAAAAATTTAATTAATGATAATGATTTAAAACAAACAATGATGTTCCTGTAACATCAATTAGAAAATATAAGCGAAAATAATATAAAAGTCAATATAATGAAAAAAGCCATTACTTACAATGAGAAAAAGTCAATATAATGAGAAAAGTCATTATAATGAGAAAAAGGTCGTTAAATTGAGAAAAAAAGTATTGATGAGAAAAAAGTCATTATGAGTTTTTGAAAAATAAAAGTGTGCGTGACACCAGCGTGCTTTCGTAGGTTAGAGTGTGGTTGTCGACCTACTATTTCAAACTCATGTAAAAAATGTTACATAAATCGAGGAAACAGAATTGACGGCTCAAATGGAAGGGAATATCGTCTAGATTAGCTTTCGTTGAAGAAATTGAAGTTATATTAAAGAAATTTTGAATAAATGGGAATCTGAAAAAAGTTATAATACAGGAATTCAGTTACATAAAAATGCGTATTTACCTTATTTTTCGTGACCAAAAAAGCACATTGGCGAAGTTCGGTGACTATGTCAAAAGCGGCATACCAGAATTTTTACTTCTTGTTGGACGAAGATGTGTTTTTTTTTCCTTCTATTCAGGAAAATGGAAAATGTCACGCAATCTGTCAAATGCGTATACGAGAATCCGCGAGAAAAATTAGTTGACTATAGTCACTAGGAATTGAAACAAATTTTAGATTTTGGAAAAATGTTAGGCAAATTTCCGACGTACAAGAAAGTTCTTGCATTGCCAAAATTTTAAAGATAAAGTAATCATAAACAAGATCTCAAATAAATTTTTTTTTTTATTAATTTAAAAAATGCATGAAAGTAGAAAGTACAAATTTTTTATGCCATATAAACATTGTAAAGTATTCAAAAAAATATTGGGATTTCAAAAAACATGCATCAACATTATAGAAAACTCAGATTTTCTAGGCGATCGGAAAATGCTACTCGATTTAAATTATTATTACATTTTACAGTCCAGATGGATCACCGTGGGTGCCAAACAAGAGATCTCGGATTTGCAGTCGTCATTTCGCAGGGAATTCAAAATCCGAACATCCCCTCAGCCCAAGTTTTGTTCCAACAATTTTTCCGGCGCAATATTTGCAAAATGAGAAGGAAAGTGCTGTCTCATGTGCTTTGAAAAGGTTCGTCAGATATTCACAAACAAATGTCTCTATTAAGTAAATATAACAAGTTTCGATTCAATTTTTAAACACTACAAAACGTTGTTGAAACTTCGTTGTTGAACTTGAGACGTTTTGGAACCTTTCGAGAAAATGAGATTTTGAAAAATTCCAAGTACCTAATTCGTTCAAATTTATTCTAAATCTTTCAATAATTTAATGACTACAGATCTAAAGGACGAGGCTTCGACTCCTGCTCGAAGATAGTTTTTTCTATAATTAAAAAATTTGTCTGAAATGCCAGAATCTTTATATATATAATTTTGGAGACAATTTAATCCTCTTCCTTAATTCAACTCGAGAACGGTTGGAGATAGAAACTTTTTGTATCAACAGAAAATGTAGGAAATGTCAGCTTTTAAAAATATAGGTGTATTTTTTTGTGGGACCAATAGTTTTCGAGTTATAAGCAAAAAACAAAAAAAAGTCAAAATTTAAGGCGTCCTAGAATGGGGGACTTTTAGGATGTTTACCTCCCAACTACCCCAAATCCCTGAAGTGAAAAATTCTGCCCCCTCCCCCTCCGTGCACTCTATAATCATTCGTTGACTGCGGATTAAAACTAGGAAGTAAATTAAGTATTTCACATTTTGTACAGTAATGTACAAAATGGCCTGATTATCTCGTTTTTATCCCTGGACTGACATACCTCCTTCTTTCCCTGTACCTTTCATTTAAAACACAATTTAACAAGAAAGGAAAACGTTTATTTCAAATAGTAAGACAAAAAATATTCAAAGAACAGTTGTTTAAGTTAGAAAATTAATACCACTTTCATTAACAGAAACATGTCCTTTTGAGCCTCGTTCAAAAGCTTTGTGACGTTTTCCATTGTCAAAATTTTGATTTTTTAGGTTTATACTTGTCATTTTGACGTTTTAAGAAAGCGATTACCTTTTTATATTGTGAAAGATAACCATATTAACTAGCCTAACTTTTCATCAAAATAAGCCAGCTTTAAGTTTTCGTCAATTTCTTAAAATCTCCACTCGCAGAACATACTTGTACTTTTTCTTAGATTTCATTGGAAGAAGCTTCCCGGACTGCATTTAAGATATCTTCCAAGTCGTTTTCATCAGCCATTTCGATAATTATTTTAAAATTTGTTCTTCATAGATGAGTTTATTTGGATGCTGTCAACCGTTGTCAATTACAAAAAACATCCTATTTAGATTGCTAAGTTACCGAGAAGTCAGAGTACTAAGTTTTTTTTTAGATTTTCTCAGTAACTATTATTATTAACAGATTTTAATATTGAATGAATGTGATTTTTTGTGGAGGAACAACGTTTATTGACGTGTTTTTTTTTGGGTAACCTTCCACATTTGAAAATGCGAAAAAGACTCTGCAAGAGAAAAACCAAATTATTTAAACAATTAAAGGAGTTTTGGAAGATTTTGAGAACGGGGGCAGATATAGCCCCCGAAACGTCAATCGAAAACTATATAGAGAAGTATTTCTACTATTTTTTTGATAGGCAAATTCAGAATACGACAATTTACTGACTAATTGAATCATTTTTCTATAGGAAATATAATTTGGTGAACGCAGTATCTTATCGGGGTGAACTAATAGATTTTCCTGATTATATTTTCATTTTCAACCTGTGGAAGGTTACCCAAAAAACCATGTCAAGAAAGAGATTTTAATATGAATTGAAAAATTAGTAATTATTTACAAAATGCGAAAAAATTGTATACGTACCTCATCAGAAAAGTAAGTTTACTTGACTCGTATGGTATTTAAATCCTCGCTTACCTTACTCGTCAAGTAAAATTCCACTTTTCTGAACTTAATAAGTAATATAAGCTAATGCACTACAAAAATAAGTACCAGGTTGGTGATTTTGCGCAAAAAATCAATATAAAACAAGTAATCAACACCAAAGTAATATTGTTGTGCAACTATAGAATTATTGATAAAAAAAAAATGGATAATATTTTGAGATGTGATAGCTTAGACATAGGATTTTTTTTTCAATATAGTTTCTGAAATCATATTGGTCAAACTGTTATTTTTAATTGACAATCTTCTCCTAATTCCGACAAAACAATATATTTTTTGAATTGATGCGGCCTATACTTGATGGAAATCCATATTAAAGTAAACAAAAGACACTCGCTTCATTAAATTATTTTCACTAAACTGGGTTTACAAAACCACGACACCTGTTTCGCTATACAAGGGTACATCCAACTGTATAGAAACCGAGGGGGAAACAACTACCCAAAATATGTACACCATAATTAAATATCTGATAATGAACAATATTTAAAATACATTTATAAAAACGCACCAATGGAATATTTTAAATATATTTAGGATAATGATAGTATTTAATGTACTGAAAATGTATTTAAATAATTATTGTATACTGAAGGTATTGAGAATAATTAAAATATATTGAAAATACTGGAAATGTACTCAGGTTTGAAATGTGATGATGATTAATACAAATGGAACATAATGAATATAATATTGGGGTGATTAAGGTAATAAAAACGTGATGAAACTATTGAACTAAAATAATCAACGATTTTGGTATAATTTACCCTGTGTTTTGACAAAAGTACCTAAAGTGTATATCTGTTGGAAGAAATTAAAATGAAAATTATTAGGATCAGGGAAAATAACTGAAAAATGAAAATAATTCCAAAATAAATGTTTATTAATAAATAAAGTAAATAAATGTCATCCTAAAAACAAAAGGTACGTTGATAAAATATCAGATCAAGGGACAATCTACCAGAAAAAATAACTGCTGTGTTTGCGGTCCAGTTTACTTATGCCTACACTGAAAAAACAGTTTATTCATAGTTAACTAAATTAATTAACAACTAATAAATTATTTATTCGAATAATTTTTTACCAAATAACACGGAAGAAGCAAAACGAAAATGTTTATCTGTTAATATGACTTATTCACTTTAAATAAGCTTAAAAATAATAATGAATACATTTTAGGTAATATCGCCCAACAAATGATTTTATTGGGAATAAATTTATATCTTAATTATAAACATATCGACCTCGAACAAACTATTTATTTTTACTAGCTGACCTGACAGACATTGTCCTGTTCAAATTTCTATATTCCCGATTTTTTTTCCTGAAAACTCTCCATATATTTTTTTTTTCCTGTTTTTTGTGTTGTTCCATCTAGGTTATGCGTTTGACTCTGCCCGCTTCCCGTTTTCTTTTTATCCCGTTTTTTCGTTGTCCCGTTACCGAGTTATCCCATTTTCCAGTTATCCCGTTCTCCTGTTTTCCAATTATCCCAAACAATTTAAGGCCAAGGAAATTTCCAATAACTTTTCTAAAAATCCTATCTTTCCTAAAAACCTTATTCGGAGTATTACGAACATTCAAAAAAACAATTAGCCAAATCGGCCCAACCGTTGTTTTTATAAAATAAAATAAATGTTAGCTCGATCGGGAATCGTTCCTGTGACCTTCTGCTTGGTAGGCGACAGTCTAACCTCTGAGCTATTTCCTTTTTGATAATAAATGACTCGATAGTCTTTAGCTTCGCCAAATGTTTTATATACCCGAATTTTCCAATTCTAGTGTAAGGAAGTGGTGCAAAAATCTAGCAAGCGATTGTTTATCAATGACACAAATGTCAAATACTAGTCAAGTATTAGTGTTCATGTTTCATGAAATAAGCATTCCAAAAGATTATTTTGAAGAAAACGTGTGCTGTCACTACGAAATTTCAAATATTCTATAGTTTATTGTGTCTCCTGAAACGGTTTTAAGATGTTGATTATAAATATTCTAAATAAACAAAAATAGTCCGATGAAGTGTTGCCATGACGACTTTACCGGCCTAGTCCGGTAAAGTAATATTTTGCGGACTATTTTCAGTATCCAAAGTAGGCATTTTGTGGAGCGTGTACAAAAAAAAATATTGTAGACTGAAATATTGTAGACCCAAATATTTGAAATATATTCGAGGAGTAAAAAGCATATTGTAATATTTAAACTGTAATGAAATACTGAGAATGATATTTTGGTAATGAAAACAATATTAAAACTATAAGTATTTCTTGGAAATACTGACAAATATTGAAATATTTTAAATATATTGTAAATATTTTGATAGTGAAAATAATATTTAAAGTATGGAGTGGATATTTTTGGAATAAAAGTAATATTTAAAGTATGAAGTGGTATTTGTTGATACTGAATTACTGAAACTGATATTGAAATAATTTAAATATATTTAAGATATTTATAGATTTGGGTACTGAAGGTCGTATTGAAATATTTAATTTTCTGTTTGTACACCTAATTAAAGAGTTGTTTCCCCCTCGATCGAAACCATGAATGGAACTCAACAGTAGAGTGGAACGCCATGGTGAATAACGAAGAATGACGAATGACAGCACTTTTGGTGAAACCAGAAATGCATTCATTCATGTTTATAAGAGTAATTATTTATATGAAATGTAATAGCTATTAAGCTAAGTAAACTTATATTCTAAATGAAAATATTGACCATATGTCGTCCGCGCAACCTCTAGAATTAGGTCTTTTGTTTTTCCAACAATAGATCGCTTCAAGATGAAAAATTAGAAATGTAATGTGGTGCCTTAAGAGAATTAAGGTTTGATAAATTCACCAATATAATTTATTCCATTCTTATTAGAGTCCACTTTACGTTTTACATCACATGTGGAGGAATTTTGAATATACCGATCAATATATCATTATCTTGGAACAACTCTTCGGTTATTTTATGTCTTAATTCGTTGTCCCAATTATCTAAATTATCTTGTTACTAGTTATTTGTGAGTGAAAAGTAGTTACAATGGTCAAATCAAGAGAACCCCTTATCTAGAAATGGTAAGAGGATCAAGAAATCCAAATTTATGAGAAAGCCCATGGAGTCAAGGTATGTAGTCAATGTGGCTATCGACAAAAATCCATTCCATAACCATCTCGCATCAAAAGATCCTAAGCATTGGAGAAATTAACTGTTTAATCATTTAAGAGGAAGTTGTACTATACTATAAAGCAGTGTATGCAAGGGTTTCGTAGTCCCTAACTTTTTGGATTAATTTTGAGTGAATGAAAAAATAAGTACATATCGGTATAGATATAATCTATGTTGGCTTCGTCTCACTTTTTCAAAATTTAATTCTGTTTTTTCTAAAAAAAAATCGCCATCCCATGTTTTTTATGATTTTCCCATTTTTTTAGAAAAGAACCAAATCAAATTTGGAAAAAGTGAGGAAGCGAACATAGATTAGATCTTTGCCAACACGTAAGCACATTTTTTCATCCACTAATAATGAAAAATAAACCTTGAAAGATAGGGACAACGAAACCCTTGCATGGCAACATTTTGTACCCGGAGAGTGGCGCCGGTCTCAGAATTCAAAGGAATTAATCATTTATAAATGGAGATGAAATACATTCTCTTTTTAAAATGTTTACAAGGGATGGGTAAAGAATTATAATTTTCGTGGAATATTAAATTATATATTTCATATCGTACGTGGGTAAGTAAAAAAGTCGGGTAAATTACCTACTCAAAATTTAAAAAAACTACCTGAACTGAAATTAGTAGTTTGTGTACGAGAAGAGCCTTAGTCATGACCTCGATTCTCGAGTTTATTCCATGAAATTGCTATTTTGATTAATTTTCAACAATGCCGCGCACACGTAAAGGTTCGAAGAAACGATTATGGATGTCATCTTGGAGAGTGTCATCTCGATCCAAATACATAAGGTGAGTTGAACTGGAATCGTACGTAAATATTGTATTAATTAAACACACATTTGAAGCTAAAGTTACAACGGCAATTTGGTTAAAAATAGGAAGTACCTACTGGTATTTTTACCCATATAAAGTTAACAAAGCCACACTTGCACAAAAATTGATAAAAACTAGCCCAATATTTGTCGAATAATTGTTGTAAATTTGTCGTGAATACAAAAAATTTCTCGCGCTTTTAGTTTTCTTGATCAAGATTTTTTATTCTCATGACAAATAAGCACTGAAGATGGTCGTAGGCCGGAAACCCTTTGCTTAAATATAAAAAAAATTACACGAAATATAGAACTTTAATTTTCGATTTGGTATCGTCGTGTAAACAGCAGTAGTGAATTAAAAAAAAATTATTCAACTGACATGAATGCGATATCAAACTCGAAATTTAACGGACATCATAAAAAAATCTACATTTTCTTAATTTTTTTTTTAAATGCAATATTTTTTATCACTGAATTTGATCCATTAACGGTCAAGACAAAAATAAATTGAATTTTTGCAACTCTCTATTGAAGTAGAACATAATACAAGAATTAAGACACATTCCATGCTATAAAAAATAATTATGAGATGGCAGAAAAAAAAACGGTGTCTGGGTGCACTATTGGCAGAAAAGTGTGGAAACTATTAATGCAGTAGGAAACACACATTTCGACAAGGAATGAAACTTTCATCAAAATGTCCCTTTTGTTATATCATTAAGACGGAATAGGAGACAAAGATACCAGTGATCCATAAGGTCTATTAATGTTATAGTTCCACAGGACTCAAATTTGTGCTTGCATTGTGATAGTTAACCTGTTAAAACCACCATAAGGAACACAATAACCAATATTAGAACATGAATTAAAATATGACTGGCTTTCCACGAATAAACTATCGAAACTTGTAAGATTGCTGTTTTTTTGAGTACTTATATGCATTCACTAAATGAATCGAGGAAGATAATAACAGCTGGAAAATTCGTTATGAAAATATGGTTACCTCTTGAAAAAATTGCATGGATTTTTTTAAGCCAAATCTTCATTTCATCCATAAATACCCAGAATAAAAATTGTATATAAAATAATTAATAAAAAACTTTTTTAAATAATGCACTAAAAAGTTAAAAATAACTGCTTTGGATGTGTGACGTAGGTTATTCCGTGAGTTATAGATTCAAAAGCTTGTCGCGCAAAGTTTTCAGTTGAATACAAAAGCGACACGCTTTTGACTCTATAACTCACGGAATAACCTACGTCACACATCCAAAGAAATTATTTTTAACTTTTTAGTGCATTTGAATAAAAGCTTGTCTTTAAAAAGGTTTTTTATTGATTATTTTATTTTATGCTTTTTACCACTTAAGTACGCCTTAATCTATGCATTTTTGTTAAATCATTGTTATTATGATGCCTTTTTTCCCTGTAAGTTGGTTCTGAGCTAAAGATGAACTCATCCGCCATCTTGGAGTTGCCATTTTCAATTTATGAATTTTAACTAAAAATCATTAATCTTCGACTAAATTCATAATCTCCGACCCCAAAAACCCCGACATATCAATTTTGAATCGAATCGGACCATAATTACAAAATCGTCCCCCATCTTGAATTTGGGAATTTTGATAAAAAAATCATAATCTCCGACCTCGAAAACCCTCACATACCAATTTTGAATAGAATCGGACCCTAAACTCAGATCATCGGCCATCTTGGAGCCGCCATTTTGATTTTATGAATTTTGAAGAAAAATTCATAATCTTTGACCTTGAAAACCCCCCATACCAATTTTGGATCGAATCTGACCATAAACTTAAATCTCGTCCGCCCATGTTGGAGTTCATTTTAATTTTTTCTCTAACAAAAATTCCATGAGACGCCATTTCAATTTCATAAATTTTTACAAAAAAATTCGTAATCTGTGACTCCGAAAACCCCCATATACAAATTTTGAATAGAATCGGACAATAATCACAAAACTCCTCCGCCATTTTAGAACCGCCATCTTGAATTTATAAGTGTTCACAAAAAATTCATAATCTCCGATCCCGAAACCCCCCACATAACAATCGAATCGTACCATAATCACAAAACACGAACACCTGCCAAATTTCAGCTCAATCGGATGTCGGCAAGTGCTCCAAAAATGGATTACAAATTTTCAAGCGAAACAATGACATACGAACGAAGCAGGTTAAATAAAAGCTTGTAAAAAGTAGTTTACTCAAGAACAAATCTCAATTTCTTCCATAAACACCCAAAAAAAAAGTGTGTTCACCTCACCTTTGACCAAAGCTTTATTAATACTAATAATTGAATTTCTGAATATTTTTTCAACAGGGCTAAAAAACAAACTGAGTTTGAAGATGAAGGTGAAAGGTATCATACTGATTCCCTTTGTTATATAGAATAAACATTTACAATTGTTTAAAAAAACAATAAAAATGATTTGTACATAAATCAATTGATTGCTTTTTATCTCCTTGCAGGATAGTAGTAGGGAGTTTGCTTACTCATTCAAAAAGTGGTTCTGGAATGGTATCAATGTGTGAAAGCGTTTAATAGTTATTTATGCAACAAGTGCAAAAAGTAAGTGTTTATTGCACGTCGAGGCAATAATTTTTTTTTGCATGAGTTGCATACAATATTTTTTCTACGTTCATGCAATAATCGAAAAATGTTTTATTTGGGTGGCACTCAGTGTGGGAAAATAAAAAGCGTAATTTAATAGCAAAATATTTAATAATTAATTAGCACTATCGATTTGCATTGAGAAAGTTAGGAACTAATACCTATGTTAGGAACAATTTAACTCAAACTTTATTTTTGATAAATTGCATTTTCTAATATTTCCGTAATTCAGTATGCAATAAATATGAAAATAATATAAAATATGCAATTGTTTAAAATGTAATACATTATCACAGAAAATGGACTAAAAATGACGTCGATTTGAACGTTTATGTTTGTCATGAGCACAAAACGCTATAGTAGAATGACAGATGAGTGCACTAAACATTTTATGGCACTAGTGCAATAAAGAACCAGTTTTTTCACTAAATATAGTTGAATAAAGTTTTGTTTTTTGCATGAACGTAGAAAAATGTTTTTTTCCAGAGAGCTCTATTCCAAAGGTAAGTTCATTGTGATATATTGAATTTTTTATATGTAGACATATGGAAAAGTAGCAAACCAGCCACCAAAAATCGGTAAATCGCCTCAAAGCGCCACGGCAAATAATAATAATAGTCGCCTCTTGGGTTTAATTTTTTTGTATTATTATTGTATATAGAGATGAGTTATCCTATTCAGAAGCTGGGAGCTGGTTACATGTTGAAATTCTCGTTTTCAACAACAATATTTTTTGATAATTTTTAGAATGTGACACTCAGAAATGTAGCATGGAAATTCTGCAAATGTACAAAATAGCACAGAGAAAAATGTATCCAGCACTATTTATATAATGCTTTCGTAAAGTAAGGAACAAATTCGTTAGCAATTCAAGAAATAACTTGTGAGAAAAACTCACACAAATTCTCCGAATTGGTGGGTATCCCCACAAAAAGCAATATAGGAATGTCAAAGATGGCGATCTGGCAAATTAGACGATTTTGGAACAATTTATCTAAATAAGCGTGGACAGGTGCTGCATAATGGGGAGGTAAAGTTAAACCGTTTACAATTGCAGAAGCATAAAAAACAAGTTTCGCAGTCTTGAAGCGGTATCCTTTGATCAGCGTAGGCGGAGATAACTAATTTTATCTAGATAATCAAATATTTCAAAAATACGTTAAAATAAAGAAATATGCCATAAACGAGGAAGTATGTATTAATAGGCAATCGGATCATCATAATTTCATTTTCATATTGTCGAAAAAAAGCCATATTTTCCAACAAAAAACAACAGAGCTATAGAATATTTTAAAACCTATTTCGATGCCAGACCAGATACGCTACTGGCTTTTATTTATTCAGACCTCTTCAAACACAAATATAACTAGTGATTTGTTAGTTTTCTTGGCTTCCAACGTATGGCCACACCTACAAGCATTATCATTGGCTTGCGGTCCATTTTGATTGGCTCAGGTGAATCTGGTGTAGAACTAGACAGCTGTCACTCAAACCCACGTTGACTGTCGGCTCTTTTGATCTTCCGTTCGACGACGGAGAATGTTTACGAGTAGTACACATTATTTTTCGTTCCGTTTCGCATATACGCTCGTGTGAGCGGACTGAGTTTTTGATTTGCTCCTTATAGAAACAGCTTCTGCAATTGAAAATGGTTAAACTTATACTCCATCGTATATGTGTGTGTGTGAAAAATTCATTTCCTTTACATCTCAATATAAAGTTATTAGTGCAGAAATGAGAAGATTGTCTTGAAGAAAATATCTTGGACCAGTTGGGTTAGAGACCCAGAATTCTTTTTTTATAAGCTTTTATTTGTTTCACTTGTTAGTTAGTTCGTTTGCTAGTTTGGGTCAAATCTTGCAATTAAATTTTGACCGACTTCTAGTCGTCCGATTAATTTGAAATTTGGCAGGTGCTCATAATTCCGGTGACAATGCATTATGGAATTATTGTTAGAGAAAATAATAAGATGGCGGACGAGTTCTGTGATTATGGTCCGATTTCAAATTTTCATCTGACAGCAATGATAAAAACATTTAATATAGTTGATTTATTGAATAATGACTTTATTTATTATTTTCAAATTGCAAAATCGTTTTTTTATCTAACCTTCTCTTAGGCAAACGCAATTATTATCGTATCTCAAAAAATGTACTCTTTCACATTTCGTATGGCGCTTACCTTTGGAAAATATCAATGACACTCTATGTATGCATATGCATAAATTACATTTAAAAAAATTCGCAACTAAAAATAAAATTTCACTATCCCGAGAGTTTTTCCCACTAGTTATTCCTTGAATTTACTTTACGAAAACACTATATATATTTTGGTTTTTACTGTCACAATAAAAAATCAATACCAACGGAACAGATTGATTGGGCCATATCAACTTCATTATAGATATGGAAATACAATAACACAATTGTTACCGTTCGTTTCTGTTTATATGACCAGATGGCATACCTACGTTATAGGAATTCTGTTAGTCGATTGGCCAGGTATACAGGCCACTTTTTTAATGGGATTGTATTGGTAACTTTTAAACCATAAGAGTTAGAAGGTCGGTCAAATGGAGAAAAAATTGCATTCATAAAAGCATTCTCAAGCAGTTCAAACAAATCGAGATTATTAGGGCCGATTATTGAGATATCATAAGAAAAGTAAATTCTGTCATTTTGATTTTTCTTTTTTTCCCACTTTATTTCGAATATTATCAAAAAATGTCACAGGAGTTTTTTATTCGACAATAAATTATCCTCATTTTGTCATAATCAGATATCGTATCCAACGTTTCGTACGCTCTGGGCCACCCTCAACCTCATTTTTTTCAATACGGACCTGCATATTTTATGACACTTTTCGAAATAACTTTTAACGTTGAATTCAACGATATATCATACAATGTCATTCAAAGTTGATTTTCAGGTGATTTTGACCCTTATCCAAATTTCTTTGGGTCGGATCTGTATTACATTTAGGTACCTTTAGTTTAATTACCAACATGCAATACATTTCGATAAGAAAATCAACTACTCATCTTCAACTGAATCGAACGTAACAGAATCAAAACAAGAAACAAGTAATAATTATTTACAAATTTCAAGAGGTGAAAAACCTAATTCATGATAATTAAACGAAACTATCATTTAATGGAAGAAAAATCAAATGATTATTCGAAAGTAAATGATGAACATTAATGAAGTAAGTGTTCGAAATGTCCACCATTTTGTAAAATGCACTTTGCGGTTCTGGAACCCATACTTCTTATACATTTGCTTATTTCGTCTCCTTGAATACCTTCCAATACATTCTCAATCTTCTCGCGAAGAATCTCTATTGTCGGGTTCGTAGTATCATGAATTTTATTTTTGAGATATCCCCACAAATAAAAATCCAGCGGATTCAAATCCGGAGATCTGGCAGGCCATGCTACTGGACCACTTGTTCCAATCCATGAATCGGGAAAAGTTCGATTTAGATAGTCTGTGACTATTCTTGAGTTGTGTGGACTACATCCGTCTTGTTGTAACCATGGACTATTACGCCGATACCGTATAGGAAGATCATCCAATATTTCTTCTATAATTTCTACATATTTTGCTCCGGTTAGGTTGCCGTCAATAAAATGGGGTTCCAGTAATTTATTATTCAACAAACCACACCATATGTTCAAAGAAAAACGATATTGATGTCTAACGTCATGAATTAAGTGAGGATTTTCTGTGGCATAAAAATGTTTGTTCCTTCGATTGAACATGCCAGAATTTGTGAATGTCGTTTCGTCTCCCCAAATGATATTGTGCGCAAAATTGTTGTTATTCCGCACCTTCCGTTGAAACCAATTACAGAATTGCAACCTTCTCTCAGGATCATTGCGATATAGTTTTGCACGGCTTGGTATTTATAGTCATGGTATCCGTGTTTCTTGACTATTTTATTAACAGCACTTTTTGATAAATTGGCCATAGTTCTCGATCCTATTCCTGGATTCATTCGAATTTGGGCCAGAACATTGATGTCATTGATTGGCTCGTTTCGTCGTACATAAGGACCTCTAGGTTTGATGAATGAATTAGGTGCAAGTAACGTTGTAGATAAACGTCGAAACATTTTAATATTTGGTGTTGTTTTTTCAGGATATAATTCACCATACCTTTCTTGTGCTTTGAACGAATTTCTATCTAGTTTTATGTATACTTCGTACATATCTATCTTCTCTTCATTTGTGTATCTTACCATATCGAATAAGTTAAATTGAAATTACTCAGAAAAGTATTTAATGACAAGTTCTTGTGACACAATAATAAACGAAGTGACAAATAATATGACATTTCTTGTTATGTTTTTTTTTATCCAAGGCCTACTACTTGAAAATAATACATTCAATAAACCTAGAGTTGTGTGTATGTAAGAAAAAACAAGTCTATCAACGATATCAATGTTCTGACCCAAATTCAATTGAACCCAGAAAAGAAATCGAGAACTGTGGCCAGTGAATGCAATTTATCAAAAACTGCTGTTAATAAAATAGTCAAGAGACGCGAATACAATGATTTTAAATTTGAATACCAAGCCTTGCAAAAATTATATCGTAATGATCTCAAAATAAAGTTCGATTCTGTAATTTGTTTCAACGGAACAAATGACAAATCCAACAAAAATGATTCCTCGCGAGAAGATTGAGAATGTATTGGAAGGTATTCAAGGAGACGAAATAAGCAAATGTATAAGAAGTATGGGTTCCAGAACCGCAAAGTGCATTTTACAAAATGGTGGACATTTCGAACACTTACTTCATTAATGTTCATCATTTACTTTCGAATAATCATTTGATTTTTCTTTCATTAAATGATAGTTTCGTTCAATTATTATGAATTAGGTTTTTCATCTCTTGAAATTTGTAAATAATTATTACTTGTTTCTTGCTTTGATTCTGTTACGTTCCATTCAGTTGAAGATGAGTAAGTTCATTTTCTTATCGAAATGTATTGCATGTTGTTAATTAAACTGAAGGTACCTAAATGTAATACAGATCCGACCCAAAGAAATTTGGATAAGGGTCAAAATCACCTGAAAATCATTCACTTTGAATGACATTGTATGATATATCGTTGAATTGAGCGTTAAAAGTTATTTCGAAAAGTGTCATAAAATATGCAGGTCCGTATTGAAAAAAATGAGGTTGAGGGTGGCCCAGAGCGTACGAAACGTTGGATACAAAATCTGATTATGTCAAAATGAGGATAATTTACTGTCGAATAAAAAACTCCTGTGACATTTTTTTATAATATTCGAAATAAAGTGGGGAAAAAAGAAAAATCAAAATGACAGAATTTACTTTTCTTATGATATCTCAATAACCGGCCCTGATAATCTCGATTTGTTTAAACTGCTTGACAATGCTTCTATGAATGCAACTTTTTCTCCATTTGACCGACCTTTCTAACTCTTGTTTAAAAGTTACCAATACAATCCCATTAAAAAAGTGGCCACTCTGTATATGTATCGAAATAATTTTGAAAGAAACCCTAAATATTTATACACATTTGACAATACCTCTCTATATTTTTGTGATGTGGTTTTAATGTTCTGGAATTTGAACACCCTAGAATAGTCGATGGCTCGATTTTGTTGAGTTAATAACAAATATTTTTCAGGGCGACATGAGTCGTGAGGATGTCAGAGAGCAAGTCCTCGATCTCATGAATCAGAAGGACAGGATCGAAAACGAAATAAGAAACCTCAACTCTATACTCACTCAAAACGGCGTTGGTATGAACGATCCTCTGGTAGATGACGAAGGATTCCCGATTAATTCCATCGATATTTATCAAGTGAGAAACGCACGACACCGCATCATATGTCTCAGAACGACTACAAGAATCTCATGAAACAGATAGAAAACGGGCTAGAAGGTTATTATTGCACAACTCCCGTAATGGGAGCGTGTCATGCTGTTCCGATGGATGTCGACGTTTCGAAAGTTGTCGTTCATCAGACACCCTTCGCCAAGGTCACCGTTGTCAGTCAGGGTTCACCCGCTGACTATGCCGGACTCAAGGCCAACGATGAGGTGGTTGAGTTTGGATCGGTGAACGTGGATAATTTCAAGAACATCACCGATATCGCGACGGTCGTGCAACATTCTGACGGAACTCAAGTCAATGTTAAACTGAAGAGAGGGGATAGGTTTTTGACTGTGCAGTTGGTGCCGAAAAGGTGGATTGGAAAAGGTTTATTGGGGTGTAATATTGTGGCTTTGTGAGGATATGTTGAATGTTGTATAAAGCTGATGTAAAATGAATGCGTTTTTTTTTTATGAATAACCCAGGTTCCAAAAAGTACGACGACGTATTGGCGCCATCCTACCAGTATCTTCTTTTATTGAAATCTCAAAATTTTTTATTCTCAAAATTTTGAGAATAAAAGTTAAAATTTTAAGAATAAAAAAGTCAAAATTTCAAAAAAAAGTCAAAATTTGTTGAGAATAAAAGTCGAAATTAAAAAAAAAATTCAACAATTTTAAGATAAAAGTCAAAATTTTTTGAAAAAATCTAGAATTATGAAAAAAGTCGAAATTTTGAGAAAAATAAAAAAAATTGAGAAAAAATCTCATAATTTTTAGAATAAAAGTCAAAATTTTGAGAAAAAATCTCAAAATTTTTAGGATAAAAGTCAAAATTTTGAGAAAAAATCTCAAAATTTTTAAAATCAAAGTCAACATTTTGAGAAAAAATCTCAAAATTTTGAAAATTAAAGTCAAAATTTTGAAAACAAATCTCAAAATAAAGTCTCGTAATTTTTAGAATAAATGTCAACATTTTGAGAAAAACTCTCAAAATTTTGAAAATTAAAGTCAAAATTTTGAAAACAAATCTCAAAATTTTGTGAAAAAAAGTCAGAATTTTGAGAATAAAAAAGTCAAAATTTTGAGAATAAAAGTCAAATTTTTTTGAAAATGTCTCAACATTTTGACAAATTTTTTTCAGATTTCAATAAAAAAATATACTGGATGGCGCCAATTCGACGTCGTAAAAAAGATCTCAGTAGAGGTCGTCCAATATTGAAACGACCTTTTGGTAGGTAGAGAGGGGGAAAACACGAGTGGACACGATTTGCTGTGGCAGCTTATGCTACGGCGAATCTTCACCAGTTTCTTGGCATGCAGCGTTTGAAAGGTTAGGTTAGTTTGATTAATAAATAGGTAGTGCAGTTATTCATTCAACTTTGCAATAGTTTACTTGTTACCTTGCCAAAATGCCCAGTGGTAAGTACTATTCAGTAGCGAAAAAAGAAATTATGGCAAATGTTATCAAATTCATGAAAAATGAGGACAAAAATGGGATACAAATACTTCGACAAAATTACAAAGAACGTGCCAAGGCAGCAATGGGTATAACAGAATATTGTTTGAAAAAAATTAAAACGGAATAATCAGCTGTGAATTTAGGTAGTATTCCGTCTTTGCAGTCTCCGCAAAAAAGAGTAGGAAGAATAAAGTCGAAAGGTAATATTACGGAAGGGCAGGGTAAAACAATAAGAACGATTACTAATAATTTTTGCTTGATTGAAAAACAACGCCCTACTTTAAAGTATATTCTTCAAAAAATAAAAAATGCTCAGGTAGGGTTTGAAGGCTGTCGTTCAACATTGCACAACATAATCAAAGAGTTAGGTTTTGATAGGGAAAAAACGCCTGATAATCGAACGATATTGATGGAAAGTCATGAAGTTGGATTACTAAGGGTGGAATTTTTAAGAAAATTGAAAATGTATCGTGAACAAGGAAAAAACATTATTAACACTGATGAGACGTATTTGCACAGTTCTCATACACCTTCTAAGACGTGGGTTGATCAGAAAAATCCTAATTTAAATTAAAAAAAAACCGAATAGTAAAGGAAAACGATTAATAATCGTTTATGCAGGAGGAGAAATGGGGTTTGTAAAGGATGGCCTTTTAATCTCCGATCCCGAAAACCCCCACATACCAATTTTGAATCGAATCGGACCATAATCACAAAACTACGTCTCGTGTATCGCCTATACCAAATAATTTGGTACGCCTATGGAATTTCTATTAATAACCACAGTTTGGGCATCTTCGAGAAGAATTGGTTGTTAGGTAGGGGAAGGCCAAAGTGGTCGTTTCAATATTGGACGAGCTGTATCAGTATCTAATTTCTATGCAAGAATTCCAAATGCGATTCCATCTTTGTGTGGGGCATAGAAGTATGTTATCAAATGAAAGCTACAGGGCCGGCTCTAGGTATTTGGCCACCCTAGGCGAGAAATATATTGGCGCCCGCTGTCGCCCCTCATAATCATTTTCTGCCTTTGATTCCCGCTGTTTCGTTTGTTTAAAGTAAACATAACAAAAAACGTAGGTTCCAATCTCTCGTCATAGTATTGAAAATTAGTCAAAAAGCCAATTAGATTTCTACGAAGGCATAGAAGGGCCAACAACAAAATATTTTTCAAAACATTTGGAATTGCCACTTTAAGCTGACAATTTTCACTTTGAACTGACAATTGTCACTTTGATCTGACAATTGCCACTTTGAAGTGACAATTGTCACTTTGATCTGACAATTGTCACTTTGAAGTGACAATTGTCACTTTGAACTGACAATTGTCACTTTGATCTGACAATTGTCACTTTGAAGTGACAATTGTCACTTTGAACTGACAATTGTCACTTTGAACTGACAATTGTCACTTTGAACTGACAATTGTCATTTTGAACCGACAATTATCACTTTGAACTGACAATTGTCACTTTGAACTGACAATTGTCAATTTGAAGTCACAATTGTCACTTTGAACTGACCATTGTCACTTCGAATTGACAATTGTCACTTCGAACTGACAATTGTCACTTAGAAGTAACAATTGTCTCTTCGAATTGACAATTGTCACTTCAAAGTGGCAATTATTAGCAAAACTGGAATGCAATAATATTGTTTTTCAGTCGATTTACGCATATACTGCTGTGATGAGATTTATATTGGAAATACTGGGATTTTAACTCATTACGAAAGTAATGTTTCCTTTTTAGAAAACTCTTTATTTTCCATCTATGAAACAATACTCTATTCATTATATATCTATAACAACGGAGTTTACTTAAATATACAATATGTTCCGCATAGAGATCATGATTATTTTTATTCTCAACACCTTCTCCTAATAATAAATTACTTGGAAACTAAAGCATTGTTGTGTTTCTCGAACTTGCAATATGCAAGGGGTTTTGTGAAAATGTCTGTCAATTGATCATCTGTGCAACAATACTGGATATCGATGACTCCTTCATTCACCTTTTTATTGATAAAATGATAGCTAACATCAACATGTTTGCTCCTTTAATCAAACTGCCCATTTCGTATCAATTTCATGGTGTTTTGATTGTCGTAATTCAGCTTGATGCTCACGTTTCGATTTGTCAATGGGTGATTTTAATTAAATTAACTCATCTGCAGCGGTACTCTGCCTCGGTACTATATAAGGCCACAATCCGTTGTTTCCTGGAAAATCAGCATACAGGTCCTTTGCAAAACATCACAACCTATCCAGTCGTGCTTTTTCTTTCTTCGGAGTCTCCAGCTAAATCTGAGTCACAGTATGCTATTATTGAATTTCTTGAGTATCGAATTCCATAATCTTGGGAGTGTTTCGAATATTACAGTATTAGTTTTACGTTAGACGCACTTCAAAGTGACAATTGTCAGAACAAAGTGACAATTGTCACTTCAAAGAGACAATTGTCACTTCAAAGTGACAATTGTCACTTCAAAGTAACAATTGTCAGATCAAAGTGACAATTGACAGTTCAAAGTGACAATTGTCAGTTCAAAGTGACAATTGTCACTTCAAAGTGACAATTGTCAGTTCAAAGTGGCAATTCCAAATGTTTTTGAAAAATATTTTGTTGTTGGCCCTTCTACGCCTTCGTAGGTTTCTCAGGTTGAATACTTTTTTTATTGCTGTGACATTTAGAATGGAGTTTCAATAAAAAACACAGATGCACAGGAAAATAGTGTTTTTAATGCAAAAACAATATATTAACAGGTGGTTATTACAACTAGAAAAAATATTTTCACCAGAAATTTAGCAATAAGCTAAAATCCCCAATGGTGCTTTTCTTGCTTTCGTATTTGCAAATTCTTTCACTAGGACTTTCGGGTCAATTTGGCTTGCTAAGTCTTTCCTAGCACATTGTACTACGCAGATAAGTTTTTGAGTTTTAATTTTGGAAAAACTCCTTGGCACTAGCTACAGACATTGGAAAAGTGAGTAGAAATCTAAGAGCAACACATAAGTCGGGAAATCCATTTTTCAGATTATGGTGGTAAATATAGCTTGTCTTCGATCGCTCAGTTGGTAGAGCGTAGGACTAGAGATCTAGAGGACGCTGGTTCGAATCCTGCTTAATGATGTTTTTTTTCAATAATTTAAAAATTTATCTGAAATGCCACAATTTTCCTTCTTTCTTACTTCTATTTTTTTAAATTAATTATCCGGGTACACGAGAGAAGACGTCCACACGGCTGCTGGCTGTGCTCGACAGGAACTGAATTCTTCTCACCTCTTCACAGTGTTACCAACAGCTCTTAGCAAAATCACTGGCTAAAAATTATACCATCCCTGGCCATCCTGGTAATTTTTCGAAATTCTCTAAAAATCGAATGAGGCCATACTAACAATTTTGTTTTTACATATTGTTACGAAATAGGGGTCCGTCTTCATTCAATCGCAAATCGTGGGTTTTCATCGGCTCACCATCTGCAGTTCTTACCAAAGTAGATGAAACAGCTGTAACTAAATGATGACTAATCAACAGTTCAACTACATGCATAAAAAATATTTGAAAACCTCTTCGTCGTAACCAGTTACCACTTTGGCCATCGTTGCATGTGAAATTCGTCTTCCGAGATGCCTTTCATTAAATTTACGGGCAACTTATCGAATTGTTTTGTAAAATATCTGTATAATAAAAATGAATCTTTGTAAGTGCAAAACGTGAGAACGGCTAGACCGATTTGGCAAATTTTTTCCTTAAATGTTCGAGGATGATTGATACTGTTGTGCCCAGACTATACAGGGTGTTATGAATTAACACAACACACCCGTAACACCAGACTTTTTGTTAGATTTCGAAAACAAGCATCGAGAGCATCGACTATCTGAGGATGGTCGAACCGAGATTATGTTCCGGGAGCGGTCTACAGGAAAATACCCCTTTCTCTCTGTGCTTGGGCGTGAGTTGTTTATCCAGGAAGTACGTACCGGATTTCAGAAAGATTCAAAAAATAATAATGCACTCATAAAAATGTTAAGAATAGACATATATATTAATAAAAGTTGACAAAAATATTTCATCCGTCCTATAAACGGATAATATGATACAAAATTCAGACCAAACGAAGTGTAGTTTACTTGAAGTTATTTTTCCATCAGTCTACAATTAAATAGATTGACGAAAGCAATAGTGACACCAATTGTTAAAAACGACTGTTAATAATTATCTTTTGAAAACTTTAGTAACATGAAATTATGGAGATATCTTTAAAGACACATGCACATTATAAATGATTCAATTTGCCAAGTCATAAATACAGAAAAATACATATGAACTTACTGCAACTCAGCATAGCCCACACTGTTCACTGGAGAAGGTTTTCAAACGACAATTAGTTTAATTGTATTATTACCTCGATTAACTACGGTATATCAGATTATCGCTGTATGGATACGGTTTTATATGAGATCATGAATTATCGAGTTGAGGTTTTTCGTTGACTTATCACGTTCTCGAAGCGTTGATCAATAATAGGTAATTTTTGGAAAAAATACTGGTTTACTGGTGAATTCACTTGGATACTCGGATTAAATTGAAAATAATTTCTATTAATGGCTACTTAAGTTCACTGCTTGACAACTATATTCGTACTCTTCTCATATTGATTTCACTATGTCATGATTGACTGAAATCTAACCTCATTTTGAACGTACTTGTTCTTTGTTTGACTGCCGAACCACGAGAGCTGGGTTGATCCGAAACATCGCGCCTTTTTATAACCTGTTACCGGATCACGTGATAGTTGGGCTAGTCGCGGGAAAACATGTCTGAAATCTTCAACTTGTCAGCGGCTCAATAATTAATGGCTTTGTTTTTGTCATCAAAATATATAAAAGAAAAATGTATGCCTTTCGAGTTACATTAATGGGCTGTCATAATCTATAAATTTATAGCGTTTTTCTGTCGTCATAAATACATTAAAAACAGTTTTATAATATTTCATATCGCAACGCGATTAGGCGAGCTGTCAAGAAACTCTGAATTTATACTCTTGTTATTGTTGTTGTTATTAAGAACTTTTTTTTTCACATACGTGTAACTAGGAGGTGATGATATATTAAAAGCTATATAAATAAAAGGGGATTTCTTATCTTCAAATGACGAAATATTTTTAATGGGCTTATTTGTTGATTAGCTTGGTCGTGTGGAGGCTTTCTGATTTTATTATCTCTACTAATGAACTGGTTTTGCTGGCTATAACGTTCATATTAAGGCATATCGTGTTGTTTCTTAGGAATTAACGTTTTTCTGTAATTATGGGTCATCACAATACGGAAAAAGGAAAGTTTGCCGGAAATTGAAAAATTCGGGTATATAAGTAATTTGGCGAAGAAAAATACCATCGAGTTGAGCGGTTGTACTGTCGCCTACCAAGCAGAAGGTCACAGGAACAAATCCCGGTCAGGGTATTTTTTTTATATTATAAAACAACGACTGGACCGATTTGGCTAATTGTTTTTTGACCAGATTTTGTTTCTTTTTTCGCGGTTTCATTTTTTGTTAAAAAGTTTTTATTTCCATTAAGATGTGATGCAACATTTGAAAAGATCGCGTTCTTCCAGTTCATCTTTCGAAATGATTTATTTTCCTGAAATTATTGCTGTCATTGATTATTGAATGTTGAATAAATCGATATAAAATACTGAATATTGTTGTACGTATCATAAATCACATTTCGTATAGCAGCTTGATCAAAACCTTCAATATATACCATTGGTTTAAACCGTTTTCGTATTTTTCGATAGGCTGCTGAATACTTCGCCTCTATACGGTTTACGGTAGAGATACTCAAATTCTTACGTTTCTAAAGGTAGGCTTTGAGGTACGCGACCGAGACAAGCGACCGAGACGCGCGACACTAGACAAGAGACCGCGACAGTGTCGGGTGGCGCTTCACCTATTTGCTATTTGAGACAGACGACAGAGACCAGCGACAATCTGAACGGCCAGTCTTTTGGATATTAATCGCCAATTTGTGAACTCCAAAATGACGTCGAGGCAATTTATTGATTGTTTTAATCAACGTCAGCTACTTCAAATACTGCTTGAAGAAGAAGAGGATGACGATATAATATTATTGTATTATTTATACAGAAAAAGACGTGAAACGAGTTCATTGTACCAGACCAGAAGCACAGAACAGACAGTAAGTTATCTTTCAAAGTATTCTATTAAATTCGTCACTATTTCTCGAGACTGTTTTGATAATGCTTTAGGTATGTTCGGTTACGAATATAATCGAGTTGTGTGAAAGAGCAATCAAAAGTCTAATTTTGTATTTCGTGCAAATATATTATTTTAATAGTTCAAGATCCCAGAGCACGCAAACCTACGTCATTTCAGCAAAGCTGAAATTTTGAGAATGAGTAAGTAGTGTGATATGTAGTTAAGAACATATGCATACTTGCTAGCTTGAAAGAGGGGCCCTTTTACGGGTAGCAGGTATAAAAGTACATAAAAAACTTTCTCACTCACGTTGAAGTATCGTAATGCGTTTGCCAATTAATATCGTCCAGTTGGCCAAGTGGTCTAACGCGCAGGATCTAAGCTCTGATATAAAAAACTGGCAAGAGTTCGAATCCCCACGCCTGACGATTTTTTTTATTTTTCCCATCGAAATTGAGAATTTTTTGTTTTTTTTTTTAAAATGAATATTTATCCCAAAAATAAACCATTTCTCAATTTCAAGCTTTTTTTTGTTTTGAAGGGGGAAACCGCTTGGCACCTGGGCCTTGTGTCTATCAGCTCAGGTAGTGTCGGGCGCAACTCCGACTAAAACCCCCCCCTCGCCCTCCTATGCTTGGGACCATCTTGTCGACATAACGTCAAGCATAGGCGGCGTACCATGCAGCTGCTTCTTTCTCTATCTTCGCATGGGTTTTCCACGTCACGGACAGTACATAAATAAATAAAATACTATACTAAAATATCACAAACATAGGTATCACAGACTTAAATATCACAGTTCATCTCCATCATTTATTGGGAATCGGTCCTGCCTTTGCATAGCCCTCTCTTCCCTTTCTTTAGCCTCCATCACCTGTCTTAGAAAATTGTAGCCCGCCTGCCATCTTCTTTCATCAGTGATCATGAGTCCGATCATATTCTCAGGCATAATTGTTACCCCCAAGGCCATTTCCACGTTGTGAACCTCGCGTTCCCATCTCTTGCATCCAAATATTGTGTGATTTGGGTCATCCCATTCACCACAATACAAGCACCAATCGTCCGCGGCTTTTCCTATCTTATAGGTATATTTTCTGAAAGACCCATTCCCGCTTAGGGGTTAAATAGTAATTTGTGCCCTTATGGCTACATTCTATCCACGCTCTCAGGTTCGGAATGAGTCTTCTGGTCCATTGAGCAGTAGTAGTATTTTCATCCCATCGCGTTTGCCATTGTTCAATGGTCCTGTCCCTCTCTTCCTTCTTTCCCCTTTCAGTCAGATTGGGAATGGAATCCAGACGTATCCTTTCCTCTATCATGAGGTCTATTGGCGATATTGCCGTTATGACGCACAGTGCATCAGCCGACACAGTCCTATAGGCCATGGCCACGCGGAGTAGCATCTTCCGCTGCGTTGATATCAACATGCCCCTGTATGTCTTCACTCTGGTGACATCGCCCCACACGGGAGCCGCGTATAAGAGGACGGACTGCACCACTCCGTACATCAATCTTCTCTTATATAGGCCAGGTCCCCTTGTGTTTGAAAGGATCCTCGTTAGGGCCGTCACCTGCCTATTCGCCTTGTCACAGGTCTCCCTGACGTGTTTATTAAATATCAGTTTGTCGTCAAGCCAAACCCGGAGATACTTAACGAATTTTTTTGGAATTATCTCCGTGCCAGCCAGTTCGAAGCGAATTCCTTCCCTCTTCCTGCGTCCCCTGATTATGATAGCCTCGGTTTTCTGCGGGGCAATCTCTAACCCATTATCCTCCGTCCAGCGTTTAATTATTGCTAGGCTCTGGTTTGCAGTGCGCGTCAGCTCGTCACTTTTGTCGGCCGCGATTATAAGTGCAAGGTCGTCCGCGTACGCGACGGTTACGCAATTCCTCGGGAGGTCCAGCGTTAGGATGCCATTGTATAACACGTTCCACAAAGTGGGACCGAGTACGGAACCCTGCGGGACACCCTGTGTCAGGTTCATCCTTATTTTCCCAGAGGTCAGCTCTCGACTCGATAAGTAACTCCCGATTGCAATGCGTAAGTAGGGGCTAATTTGAAGCCAGCCCAGTTCGTCAATTTCAAGCTAGCAAGTACGCATACGTTCTCAACTACATATCACACTATTCATACTTAAAATTTCAGCTTTGCTAAAATGAGGTAGGTTTGCCGGCTCTGGGATCTTTCTCTAAAAGTATTGTTTCTCAAAGATACGTAACCAAAAAGCACCCCATGCTTTTCGGCATAGTCGTTGAATATTAAAATATTTTTTTTATTTTTAGTGCGTTAAAAGCGTGTTTTTCAGTTTTTTTAAATATATATTTTTTATATTTTTAACTTGAATTAAAAAGGATCACATATCAAAATTAGAAAAAATATTGTGTGAAACACGTTGGGAAACCCTATTTTTCGTAACTCGCTTTCTTTTTCGTTCATTACGAAAAATAGTGCTTTTTCCAATTGGTTGCACAAATAACTATGCAATACACTAACGTGTGTCTTATAAATATCAAAATAACAGTAGTCTACTAGATTGGCATTACATTATTTATGTGGGTTATGTGAATAATTTTTTGGTGTCTTAAACGACTTTTTCCTGAAGTTTAGCAAAACAGATAAGAAAATAACTGATTATTCTTTATGGGGTTATTTAAAATCAAGAGTATATTTCAATAGACCAGACAATATTGCAGATTTAAAAGTTAGGATAACGGAAGAAATTAAAAACATAACCCCCGAGGTCCTACCAAATGTTGTACGAGAATTCCAAGATCGACTTGCTTATTGTCAAGAAGTGAATGGTAGTGATTTTGAACATTTAATTTAATTGTAATATACATTGAAAAATACTCCCTAAACATTATTTCCTTCATTCTACGTAAAGTATAAACATTTTACATTTTCTGAGTTATGATCGTACCAAATTTGAAAAACTTAATATTTCTGAACAGAGAATAAAAATCCCTTTCGAACAAGGTGCCACACGACCCCCTTCTCATTTAAATTTTTTGAGGGGGTGCTCATAATTCAGAGGGGGTGCAAGAAGGGGGTAATATTTTCATACTGTAAATTGTCAAATTGACAATAGAAATCGACCTGTTTCAGGTTTTTTAAACAAATACATAATAACGCTAAAAATGAATTTATTCCATACCTATGGACCGCACTTTATACCACCTGATTGGCTGAAAAATTACAATTTTCATGAAATCGTTTCTGTTTTTGAATGGCACGTTTTCCAAGATTGGAAAATTATCATCTGATTCATGCTGCCACCTTCATAGTTTTGTAGAATTCAAACGTTCTTCGATACAAATGAAACAGCGCACATTGTCATCTTTACTACCCGACCTAGTTTCGAGAACACTATTGGTCGCTGTCTTTGTTTACGGCCCCATCTACGTGATCGATGACCGTCGTCGTATGTCTTGGAGTGTCTCAGAAGAATATACTATGCTATTAGTTCATTTGAATCCTTCAGAGGCGTCTCCACAAATCACAAATTATTTTTCATTTGAGTCTGGCGATAAGAGTTAGAGTTGTGAAGTGTTACTCTTGGTATTGGTGTTGTGAGTGCTACAGTTGAAGTATGGGCCGAAAAACAGAAAGGGAGAGAACAACTAAACGGGAAAAATGCATGAGTACCAAGAGATTGTCCCGACGTCGAGTAATGTTACGGTAAGAATTTGATTCCAAAATGAATTAAAAATATAGGAATTACCTATTTTATAGTTTGTACAGTACCCTTTGCTTCAAATTTTATAATGCAAGTTTTGACAGGAAAAAAAATAGTTTCCTGGATTCATCCTACTAATATTAAAATATAAATGTGAATGTTTGTATCGAGGGGGAAACAACTCTTTAAATAGGTGTACATGCAGAAATTTAAATATTTCAATACGACTTTCAATACCAAAATATCTTAAATATATTTAAATTATTTCAATATCAGTTTCAGTAATCCAGTCCAAAGTCGAAGTCAGTCAGTCAGTCGAAGGTCCAATATCTTTGCAAGGTTCCCATCCATTTCAAATCAGTAGTCCTTTGAACGAAATCAACGAATAATACAAATATTTTTAAAAAGAAATTGGGCTCAATTAGGAATCCATATTTCTGATCTACTTAAAGATTATTTAAGTGTAGTTATATTTTTTTAATCAACACGAACTATGATATTTTAGACATGGCATGAAAATTGACCTATCTTTGCGGTTTTTCATAATTTCGAACAAATTAATATGGTTTTGTTGATATTATAGGTTGAGCGCCTTTTATTTACAATAAATAAAGAAAATAAAATTGTATTTGGTATTAAGTAATTTTATTTAATATTAATAATATCGTTAATATATAATTTACTGATGAAAAATAAATAGTTTGTTGAAGGTCAATATGTTTATAATTAACGATAGAAATTTATTTCTAATAAAATCATTTATTGGGTGATATTACCAAAAATGTATTCATTGTTAATTTTAAGTTTATAATAATAATAAAATCTTGGCTGAACTTAAACTGCCGTTGAACGGTAGCCTACTAAAATGCCGTTAATAGATATGACGTAATTGAAGTGACGCGTCGGACGGCTTTTTATTGGATTTGCTTAAACTGCCGTCAAACGGTAGCATACAAAAATGCCGTTAATCAATTATTGCGTTATCCGCCAACTTTTCGAATTCAAATGTGAGCAATAGTTCCCCTTTCATTTATGTGTGCAATTGTTGTGGGCGGTGATTCATTTATTACCAACATGAAAAATAAGGCAAAGTTACTAAATTCCATCTATCAAAGTGTGAAATTTGTTCATTTGGAACTGTGTAAGAAGGAGGATTTTTTCGATGAAAACGACGATATTTTGTGCAAAGTTGTGCCGAAAATAAGTGATTTAGGGTGTATTGTTTATGCCGGTGAAAAGAAGGAGGCATTTTGAGAGATTTTTGTGCGAGAAAACGGTGCTTAAAAATGAGGTTAATTTTTTTTTATTTCTCCAACTCGGGAACGGTATGAGACCTCCGCATTTTTTCCCTATATTCAGAGTGCATGTCTGATAACGCAATAATTGATTAACGGCATTTTTTGTATGCTACCGTTTGACGGCAGTTTAAGCAAATCCAATAAAAAGCCGTCCTACGCGTCACTTTAATGACGTCATATCTAATATTTTAGTAGGCTACCGTTTAACGGCAGTTTAAGTACAGCGTAAAATCTTTATTTCCTTTTGACAATGACATTGCATGGGAATTTTCAATAACTAATCCTACAAATAAAATACAGGGAAACACATTAAAATAGAAAAACTTACAAACTAAAGATTCAGTAGACTCATGGTTGGTTAAAGTTACATTAAAAATTCCGACAATGAATAAATACAGTTTTACATTTAAATTAATTTCAAATCTTTCTTAAATAATGGAAATTTTTGTAATTTTTAATATCTTCAGGCAATATCCTGGGACCTATATAATTAGAGGCATAATATGCCGTATTAACTTTTGCAAATGGAATATGCAGGGAATATTTACCTCTGGTATTATGAGAATGAATATCAATTCTTGTTCGAAATAATGACTCGTGTCAAACATACACGGACATTTCAATATGAACATACAGGGGAGAGGCAAAATATTATAAAGTTCAAAAGAGACCTACATGTATCTCTCGGTGACATATGAGCAATATTACGCAATATTAATTTTTGGCTAACGAATACGTCCAATGCTGGGGCGGAACTCCCCAAAAGCGGACCCCATATCTAAGTCTCGAATCGATTTGGGCATAATAGAGAGCTAGTAACTGCTCTTGATTGAGAAGTTTCCTGGGACTGAGGAATAGGAAATTCAAAGAGTTTAGTTTGGTAGCCAGCTTGTGACAATGTGTTTTCCAACTCAGGTGTTCGTCTAAAGACACTCGAAGAAATCTGACGCTTTGTTGTGTATCAGTTAATAATGTTTGGTTAACAACAAAATCCAGGTTTAAATTTTATTTTGACGATTATGAAATCTCAGAAGCTCAGTTTTTCTCGTATTGAAGAATAGGTCTTGATCATTGAAAAAAACGGATATTTTTTTATCAAATCAGTGCATTTGACTGCCAGTACTTCAGTGTCAGGGGTAGACAAAATTATTGATAAATCATCTGCATAGGCAGAACGATGAGCATTTGTTATAACAGTTTCAACAGATAATAAACATTTACGTTTTGATTTTTCCGCGTTATTTGTAATATTGTTGGGGACAGTCAATAAAATTAAAACTGAGAAAGAAATGCGAAACCGCCTAATAGTTTCCTTTGAAGCTATAAGGAATACTCCAGGAATTTCCCATAGAGGAGGGCTAAAATGTGCATACTTGCAAGTTAATTTAATCTTGTTTTCAAAAATAAAAAAAATTATTTTATGCGTACTTATTACTAAAACTGAATAATAGTTACTATAAAATTATAAAAATCTTGCACAACCCATAATATATTCTTTATTTACTTTCTTCTTAGAATATTCCATCATGTAATAAGAGTTTTTGTCCCTTCTGGGACGGAACAAATTTTAACGGCATTGCAATTATATACCAGCCAATAACAACAATTATTTATTATCAGGCTTATCAACAATATTGATAAATCAAAACTTCAAATATCTGAACCTTAATTTGCAACAATAGCAACGATACATATATTACAAAGGTTTTGAACTCGACCTTCTAGAAAGTTAAGAAATAAAAAAATGCAAAATGATTACGTACGGAGCCATCGTCTGGTGGCAAGGTAGAGCATCCGGCAAATCAAAAACCCAATTAGATAAGGTACAAAGACTTGCCTGTCTTGCGACAACAAGTGCAATGAGGACGGCACCCACTAGGGCGCTGGAGACACTCATAGGACTGCCTCCATTGCGCCTCTTCATTGAACATGAGGCACGCAAAGCAATCGCTCGCTTGAGAAGCTCCAACCAATGGCGGAGCGAGGGAATGTATGGACATTCTCGATTATGGAATCAAACAGTGAAGGATGGTCCACTCCTGGAGGTGCCAGGGGACAATTCTTCACCTGTCATACGATTGACCAAAAGGCCGCTGTCAGTCATTCCCAAAAGGGAGGACTGGGAGCGGATAGGGCACCGCCTGATCCCCACCAATGGGATCATCTGGTATACAAGAGGGGTGAATCAGTCGGCGCCGGGGTATACGGGCAATCTCCAAAAGCTGAACTCTACTATGCCCTGGTAAATTTTGTTTCAGTATTTCTGGCAGAAGTTTTTGCCATACTCGCCTGTGCAATAATATTAACAGAGGCTACCACGGCCAGCAAATCATGATATGCACGGACAGCCAAACGACGATCAAGGCCCTCACGTCGTACAGAGTCAGTTCGCTGCTGGTGTCGGAATGCATTGACGATCTGCAAAGGCCATCCATCGCCAATAAGGTAAAGCTACTGACCAGTGTGAAAACAGCCACGAATTTCTAGCCACGAATTTACCGAGATATGTCGCGTCGATAAACTCGTGGCCTATCGATACAACTGGTATGACACCACAATTAAAAACGTGGCTCAGCCACGAATTCGTGGCTGAAGACAAAATTGTACTGGCCATGGATTTAATTTCATGGGTAATGAATCAAATATTGGGTCGCATCAGCATACACATATATTTTACCGGGCAAGATTTCGCCTTATACGGCCCTTCCAAAATGCGACAAAATTGACGAAACACCAGTTTCTAAAAACCATACAAAGCTAACCGCGGGGTTTTCGAGATTTTTTAGGCGAAATGATTCTGGGAGGGTTGAAGTTATTATACTCAAAATATTTTGCCGGACAAGATTTCGCTTCAAAACGGCCCTTCGAAAGTGGGAAAAAATTAAGGAAACACAAACTTTGAAAAATCCTATAGACGTAACCTTGAGATTTTCCTAGAGATTTTTAGGCCAGAATGATTCTTAGAGAGGCAGTTATTAAGACCTGGTGAACAAAATATTTTGCCGGGCAAGATGTCGCCTCATACGGCCCTTCCAAAATGCGACAAAATTGACGAAACACCAATTTCGAAAAATCATACCAAGCTAACCGCGGGGTTTTTCGAGATTTTTTAGGCTGGAATGATTCTGGAGAGGTGTGAATAGACGTGATACAAAATTTTTTGCCGGGCAAGATGTCGCCTCATACGGCCCTTCCAAAATGCGACAAAATTGACGAAACACCAATTTCGAAAAATCATACAAAGCTAACCGCGGGGTTTTTCGAGATTTTTTCAGGCTGAAATGATTCTGGGAGAGGTGGTGAATACGACGTTATACTCAAAATATTTTGCCGGGCAAGATTTCGCTTCAAAACGGCCCTTCGAAAGTGGGAAAAAATTAAGGAAACACAAACTTTGAAAAATCCTATAGACGTAACCTTAAGATTTTCCTAGAGATTTTTAGGCCAGAATGATTCTTAGAGAGGCAGTTATTAAGACCTGGTGAACAAAATATTTTGCCGGGCAAGATTTCGCCTTATACGGCCCTTCCAAATGCGAAAAATTGACAAAACACCAATTTCAAAAACATACAAAGCTAACCGCGGGGTTTTTGAGATTTTTTTCAGGCTGGAATGTTCTGGGAGAGGGGAATACGCGTATTTTGCCCCCAACCCAACTTTAAAAACCAATAGACATTTTTAGGCCAGAATGATTCTTGGAGAGGCAATTATTAAGACCTAATATACAAAATATTTTGCCGGGCAAGATTTCGCCTCATACGCCCTTGCAAAATGCGACAAAATTGACAAAACACCAATTTTGAAAAACCATATAAAGCTAACTGCGGGGTTGAAAGTGTGAAAAAGTGAAAGTGAAGGCGAAATCTTGCCTGGCAAAATATTTTGAGTATTACGTCGTATTCACCACCTCTCCTAAAATCATCCCAGCTTAAAAAATCGCGAAAAGCCCCGCGGTTAGCTTTGTATGATTTTTCAAAATTGTTGTTTTGTCAATTTTGTCGCATTTTGGAAGGGCCGAATGAGGCAAAATCTTGCCCGGCAAAATTATTTGTATATTAAGTTTGATAACCGCCTCTCCAAGTATCATTCCAACCGAAAAAAATCAAAAGTCCTACGGTCAACTCTATAGGATTTTTTTAAATTTGCGTTTTTTATATGTTTTCTCATTTTTGAATGAGGCTAATTCTTGCCCAGAGATATATTAAGTGTTTTCACGGAAAGCCTGTTTATATTTCAGATTTGACCCATTCAATACTTTGATATATAGAAATAGATTTTTTCAGTGTACATTTTTGCTCGGCAAAATATTTGATGGTATTGATCTAATTATTCACAGTGCTTTTCAATGACATTTTTGTCGGAATAATTCGCAGAGTTCAATAATATTTTCTTATACTTCCCTATTTCATTAACCTCAGAATAATAAAAAAATATCGTAATGGTATTTTTCCTACACGACTACCTCAATGATTTTGAATGTTTGCATGATATTCGAAGATTTGCAATCACAGTAACATTAGAAATTAAGTAAAATCTGTATGAGACTGTATGCTGAAGCGACCCAATATTTGATTCATTACCCATGAAAAGAAAACCCATGGCCAGTACAATTTTGTCTTCAGCCACGAATTCGCGGCTGAGCCACGTTTTTAATTGTGGTGTCATACCAGTTGTATCGATCGGCCACGAGTTTATCGACGCGGTATATCTCGGTAAATTCGTGGCTAGAAACTCGTGGCTGTTTTCACACTGGTAAGCTACTGTGGGTCCCCGGTCATGCCGGTGTGCCCGGAAACGAACGGGCCGACCATTTGGTGCAAAAAGCTCAACGATTGAACCAATACTAGGAGGAGGAGAATACTAGGAGTTTCTAGATCATGGAGCGTCTCAACCATGAAGAAAATCCTGGAAGTGAAATACCAGGAGGCATGGAAACAGGCCCCTGGCATGCGGCAATCGAAACTCTGCTCTCACTGAGCAGAAAGGAAATCAGAATAGTGGTAGGGCTCCTCACGGGACACTGCCATCTAAACAAGCACCTCAACATTATAGGTATCACGGATGATACTGAATGCAGGTGGTGCTTGGAGGATGAGGAGTCAGCAGGGGCAGCAATACGGGAAGCGCACTGAACCCGAAGAGTGTGAGAAAAGTATCGGTTAGAAGGCTGGCTTCCTTCGCTCGCGAAATAGGGTACCTACCTTCAAAGCTGAACCGATTCCCAGCAACGGTGGGTGCATAACGGATTAGAGAAGCCTACATGCTAATGGTTCTGTCCGCCCACATACTCTAATTCTATCTATCTATCTATCTATCATGCAAAATGTCGCAATATTTGCTTAGTGTCCAGATCAACTTGAAATAATTCTCCTTTGTCGAATTTGTTTCACTGAAGATTAACAGGTAATCGATATAAGACTTCGCGCTATTAATTACCTAATATTGGCTTATCCTCAATATGCTCAATATTCCTAATTATATTCATATAGCTAATCCTACCTGCCTTGATTATTTAACATGATACATTGTGATTGTTGAGTTGAGTTCCCTGAAGAAGTTATTGTATAGCGAAACACGTGGTTTTGTAAACCCAGTAAACTGAAAATCATTTGAAGTGAGTGTCTTTTGTTTGTTGAAATGATTTTTGTCCCCACATTCTGATCTCCTCCCAATTCAATTTCTAACAAACAAAAATCCAAAAAAAATAGTATATTAAAGTATAAGTGGATAAAAAGGGCTTTAAAACACGCGCGATTTTTCGAGCACGACGGCACAGCCGGAGTGCTCGAAATAGAGCAAGTGTTTTTAAGACCAGTTATCCACGAATACTTTACGTTATTTTTTTTTATTGGTGCACTTTGAAATCATATATACTGGTATTATTACTACAAAAAATAGAAATAAGAACTAATAATGCAAGAAGGTTGAATTCGTGATGTGACATCAGTATACCTTTCGTTGTCATGAAAATGAGAAAAACAGATATTCATTTGCAATTTGTTATGAAAGATCAATATTTGTTGTCACCAGAGCTCAAAAATGAATTATTCTAATATCGATTTTTTTGAATAGTGAGGCAGAATCGCGGTTATTACCGCGAAAATCCAGTGATATATATAAAAAAGAATATGAAAAGTTCATCAAATGGATGGAGGAGCACATATAAATGAACGAATTGTTAGTAATATTTTATTTGACGTTACAAGGTACTCCTGTCAGATCAATAATAAAAAATTTCTCATTTAGACTTCACGTTTCTCGATTTGTTGATGTTGTCATGGTAACTTTAAAAAACGCGCGTTTTTTAAAGTTCGATTTAAACACGCTGAGGCGTGCTTTAAATGGGTAAAAAGGGGCACCAATGAAAAAAAAAATTTTTGACCACGGAAACCGCGAAAAAAAATTATAACAATTATTTTTTCCATCATGATTAAATATGTCAAGGAATAATAACCCGAACCCATCCCCGCCATACATTTGAATCGTAGTCGAGACGAAGCTACATCGCGCCCTAAAACGTGATTTTCTACTTGAAAAAAAAAGAAAATTTTATACAAGATTATTCCTATACAAGATTGATTCGTTCGGTGTTATAATTAGATTGAGAGGAATACAAGAATAATGGTGAAATGATATCAAATAAATATAAGATGCTTACAGATCATAATTGTAAGTTTTCTAACCCAATTAGCGGCTAGATCAATATCATTGAGTGTCCCCATAGAAAAAGATTGCGTACGTCACCGATCTTTCGGATACCTTCAGAAATATTAGCAGCTGGCTTTGGCAGCCAACTTCACATTGGCCTACAGCGCCATGTTGATGCCAGGCATTTGAATACATTCGTATGCATGTCTGTGGCCCTTGTGAGGCAGTGTTGCCAGTCCAGCAATCCCAAATTATCCGAGATTACTCGTTTATCATCCGATATTGATCAAATGAAAACGGCAATGTTTTTTTAAATGCATTGGTGCTTGAAACAACATAATTATCGCAAACAATCGATGAAGGTACCTATAAGGGCCAATTTATGCAACAATATCATAGTCCTAGTCATAGTCTGTCTCAATTATAAAATCGAGTTGAATCTGTACATTTCAATTCCAATAATTATCAACTGAATATGAAAGTTGGCAAATTTCAATATTTATACTTAAAGAAGCTAAAGAAGCAGTTCGCTCACTTGGCGTCTGATTTGTATCCCTCGCGCATGCCGCGGAAAAATGCCCGTATTAGTAACACAGAACACGCGATGCGCGAGGGATACAAATCAGACATCAGACGCCAAGTGAGCAAACTGCTTCTTTAGCTATAAACTGTGCTTATGATTAAGACTACATATAAAACGCGCATGTGCCATATATACCTATTTGACAAATGACATAAAAAATTAATCATGTCGACTCTTGTTTCGGAAAAAAATTCGTCTGGAAGACAAAATCGCCATTGGGAATTCGTGGAAAACAACTTCTTAAATAATGCTATGATGCATAAATACAAAAAAAATTAAGACAGCGACTAGGATTGAGACAGTGATCATGACTACGACAATGACAATGTTACATACGTTGTCCCTAAATGTTGATAATTCCCTAATTTTTTTAGTCTAATTACGTAGGACACTCGAGTTAAATGTATTTAAAAGTTGACCACGTTATATCAAATGTCTTCATTTATTCAACGATATTAAATGTATGATTAGTAATAATGCGACCTGGAAATCACAACTATGAAATTTTTTTCCACTAATGGTAAACTCTTTTACTTATAACGCCGTAAAAATTCATAATTGCATTCCCAATCATGTCAAATCCGGCCACCACCAAAGCTATTTTCAAAAAACATATGAAAACCCACATTATATCTAAAAGAGAGTAATATGAACACATGATACCTATCATCTAATCATATTCTCATAGTATTTCATATTACGTTAGCTAATAGTTTTTATTTTGCTTATTATTAGTATATTTTTTTATTTTATTTCTTTTGTTTTTTCTATTAAATTACAAAAACATAATTAAATTGTAGGTAAGTGGGGGGTTATGCGGAACAGCAGCTTTATGAACATCGCCTCCCAAATTAAGATGTTGAAACTGATTGTAAACTACGAAAATGCTTTGAGGATGCTTTTTTTCGTTAATTTAATAATTTGTCCATTATGCCACAATTTACTTTTTCATGATCCTCTCGGACAATAATTTCCCACTTTCACATTATTATTATACTAATATATTGTTACGAATGCACATGTGCCAAAATAACATTTGGTTCCATGAATTCCATGTACGTATTGATGAAAAATTAGTTGGAAAATGGGGATTTGGTGAAAATGTCAAAAATGAAATATCTAGTCATTTGCATTTGACATGTGTCATTGTTAACTGTCATTCGTACGGCTTTTCCTCAGAGTAATAATACATATATTACTCTGAGGTTGATTTATAATTTTCTTGCAGTAGGTATAGTCATTCTAATCCCAATTGGAACGGCAATAAAAATAAGAGCACTACGAGGAGTGTTCATATGCACTGCCCGGCAAATGGGAAATTTATATACAACCAGTGTTTTTACTTTCAAAACGTTCCTGGTACAATCATAAAAAAGTTCTGTCGTGTGGAAGAGAATTCCTTCTCGAAACATTTTATGTCGGTCCAATTGGGATTAGAAATAATATACCTACTTTCAGACTACACGGAACGCGGAGTTCGGAAACGTCAGATTCAAGTAATTGAAGGTAAGGTTAACATGTGGCGTTAACTGGTTGGAGGTCAAGTAAATGTATATTGTGAATGTCTGCTGTTTTATAACGTGCAATACAAAAATAATCTAAAAATTGTGAAAGTTGAAAAAAGTTTTGTGTATGAAATGGTCCCTTTCTTCTCTACGCCAGTAACCAGGCTGGATGACAACGGATTTGTCGGAAGAAGGGGCGCTCGGGCACTCGTGGTGATATTTCCAGGGTGCCATACGAAGGGGGGCAAGTGATCTGTGTAGATGGTTATATAACCGAGCACAAAAAAATTAACTAGAAGAAGAAGAAGTATTTGAACCAGTCATAACATTTTAAATATTCGATGATTGACTCAACAATTGTTATTTCACATTTCTGCACCCCGCGTGCCGTATAGTCTAAAATCACTCTTATTACGATTATTGCTTATTATTATTCCTACTAGAATTTATAAATCAAAGTTGACTCAAACAACCTTCACACATTTGTTGATACGGTTGAAATTCATCAAATTCTGTTATAAATACACTTTCACCGGAAATTTATCTATTTACATTTTCTCGGATTCTATTAGAAAACTGACTGCTTGCTGTTTTCAACTAGTATTCAGTAATTGCCGTACAATTTTAACTTTGGAAATGAGAAATCATTAAAAAAATGAAGGCAGATGCAGGCATATAAACCCAGAAAACCAAACAATTAAACTGAGTCATATTTGTGTTCTGCAACAGAATAGAAAAAAACCTATGTAAGATTCGAATATTATTCGAACTTCCCCGAGATTATCCGAAATCAACCGGAGAATTATACGCAGGGGCCGGAAATCATCCGACAAACGGCAACACTGGTGTGACCTTCTGAGAATTGGGACTTGGAGCCTGGGGGAGGAGTTTAACGTGTAGCGCCGCAGTGACAGAATCGAGCGAGCTAGTCCGTATAGTGTCACTTATCCGCATTTATCGCTTTGATAAAAAGGGTGTTTACAAAATTCGATAGTTTGAATTCAAAGAGAAACCCAATGTCGAAAGTACGCGTATTATAAATGAACGACAATGAACGAATCGGCCGCAAATGTAAATGTGAAGGACGTACAAAAAAGGAAGTTTTCGGGTGACCACTGCTGTGTTGTAGGGTGCACACACACGCGAATAAATGCCCCCCCGAATACGAAATTTTATGGTTTTTCTAACGTGAGCTACAAACGTGAGCAAAGGGAAAAATGGATACTAGCAGTACGAAGAGTAAAGTGAGTGGAAAGTTTGTATTATTGTACACTATAAACAACTAGTATTACTTTGTTGTTGAAAATAATTGACAAATTGCAATAAATGCAGTATTGATGACTTTGTACGGTATATACTTGGAAATTTTTAGTCAATTCATAATTTCTTTGCACATATTTGGTAGAAAAACATTAATGTATTCGAAAATTAGTGTTTTTTAGGAATCCGAGTAGAATTTTCAATTATGCATAATTATAGAACTTAGAAACATTACCTGCATTACCTAAATATACATGGGTGTCAAACAATTTATATACATAAATAAAATATTGTTTATGTAGTCCTGATGGGAGTCCATGGCAACCGAGTAGGCGATCGAAGATTTGCAGTGTACATTTCATAGGAAATGAAAAATCGGATATTTCTCGAAGTCCCAGTTACGTGCCAAGAATCTTTCCATCACAGTATCGCAAAATACATGGAATGGACAAATCAGTGAACAGGTAAAAATTACCTATTGTTTTTAGGTACAGTTGAATATTTTTTTAGATTCAAAAGAAGCATGAACACAGTTATGAAATTGAAATTAGACAAATGCAGCCCTTGGATTTTTTTTAATATTCATCGAACAAGTGCCTCACGTATTTTCAAATCAATTTTAACGCAATTGGTAGAACCCTGTAAAAAGAAAATTATAGTTTAGAAAAACTGAAAAAACTTGTTTATACAGGGTCGCTGATATGTATGGAAACGGTCGATTATCTCTTAAAGTAAGATAGCTAGCAAAAAATGTTAAAACACAAAAGTTTTAGTTTTTTTTAAATCTATTACAATAACGAAAAATTAAGTATACAGGGTCAGTCAAAAAGTTGCTTTTTCTTTAATGGAACACCCTGTATATTGTTCCATATTTCAATTCTTCCCAAAATTTTAAATAAAATTGATATAGCACATCATATCCTAAATTTAACCGTTTTCAAGATATCGAATTTTAATAATAACTTTTTACTACTCTCAAATTTATTAAAGAAAAAGTCCGAAATGATGGATATTTATTATGAAAATTACACAAGGTGGAGCATAATTGTTCTGGGTTGATGAAAATGCATGAAACGAAAAAATGTATTTTTCAATGAATGTCCTAGATATTTTATATTTTATAAAAACAAAAGTTATGCCAGAAAAAAAAAAGAATTCTATTCAATAAGGTGCTCAAAGTGTTTATCATTTACCTTCTGACAGTAATGAATTCGCTGAACAAAATTTTGTAGTGAATCTAAAATCATGTTGGGAGGAATGGCCGAAATTTCATGCCTTATCCTTTCTTGAAACTCTTCGATATTTTGTAACGATATATCTGTTACATTTCTTATTGATATGCTCTATGCTCGAGATTGAATTTACTTCCCTATTGAAAATCTTAGCGACATCTAACCGTGGGTGATGGAACAATCATTACGGCTAGGGAAGAAGAACTGTCTCAAAGAATCTGACAGTACGATGATATTTAAGACGATGCATGTGACATTCTCGGCCCTTTTCTGATCTTTCAGCAATTAAGATATATTTTGTTTTCTGAAGCTCGTCGGCCATTAAAGAGTAGAAGATGCCATGTTGAAATAATATATAAAATCAGAACATTTTCCTTTCTCCGCGAATATGATTTCAAATCAGTGACTAGTGTACGATTTCAAGGAAGGTATGTATAGAGAACTTATGTTTGGACCGTAGATATTTCAAATATGTCACATTCAAATAATTTTTAAGAGAACGTTGGATAATTTCTCACAAGGGAAGTATCTGAAGTCATCTACGCATTTTTTGTTATGAAAACAGTAATTAGATTTATTTAGGTCAATCTGACTAAAAATAGCAGTGTCGTTCACTATATATTTTTGAAGAATTCTGTCAGGATTATGAATCCCACATGTATATTTTTTTATGAGTTTTTATATATTGTAACGTAAATAAACTTAACTTGGTTTTACTAATTTATTTCACACTTAAATTGACAACTCATTTATATTACTGGCTACGCCACTGTATAGCTCGATGTTATCGACTCGCCGAAAAACTACTCCCTCTTGAGGGCTGTCTATTTATCTCCGATACAGCATTCTCGATGTTTCCAATTCTGGCGGTTGGTGCCCAGCATGTTCCAGTTATTTCCAATATCGACCGTTGTTATCTGCCGCGGCGTGACTGGATTGTTCTCGAATATCTCCGGGGATGACATCATCGCTGTCGATGGCAACGCGTGAGGCGACAGGTCCGGCCTAGGTTCGTTACATTGCCCCCTTCTTAAAGACATTTTGTCCCGAAATGTCATCCTTGGAGTGTGACGATATCTGCATGACTCCCCATAGTTGCACCGTGAAGTTCGATGGAAGTAACACTCACGGTCTTCATGACTGGTCGTGGAAGAGGGTTACAGCAAACCAAAATCTTGACGCCGCTGGATCTGAATATCGCCTCCAGCATACTTCTTATGACTCTCCAGTCCAACCCATCAATACCACAGGACAATTTTGGAATTGCTAGATCCACCAGATTCTGGTCCACCATAGTGTCTCTTAGTTTGGTGAGACTCTTCCAGACATCTCCGTAGGACGGTTTATCTTGGGAATGCCTCTTGGTAACTAGGTAGTAGATGTTTCTCTTGCCTTTCTTCAACTGTAGCACCCCACCAACCTCTGGATTCTGCTCCCGCAGTGTTTGGAGTTGACCAAATTTCTTGGAAAACACTACGGCGATGCCCCTGGACATTTGAAGATCTTCTGCCACACAGTGCGCTAGAGCGTAGTCAGCAGGCACCTCGAAAAGGTCTCGTGACTCCTCTCTAGTAACCCCATGTAGAACTTTCTGCCCGTTTGAATGCAAGGACATAAACTTCTCGAACGTCATATCATCCTCCGGTGGCTTGAGGGTGCGAACTTGGTCATGGTTTCCAGCGTAAGGGGCCAACCTGTTGAAATGGACGACCCTTGGTTTCCCTCGGGGTGGCTTATGGATTCGGTACACAAGGTCGTTTATCCTTTTCACGATCTTATACGGGCCTTCCCACGAGTTCCGCAACTTTGGTGATAGTCCACGACGACGTTTGGGGTTGTACAGCCAAACCAGGTCATCAACCTTAAATCCTCCAGCGTCGGCCTTGATGTCATAGGTCTTCTTCATTTTATCGCTGGCACTCTGGATGTTCAACCGGACTCGTTCGTGGATGTCGTCCATTCTCTGCCGAAGTTTGCTGACGTAGTCCTCTCCCGCAGTGTCTTGTCCTGGCGGTATCCCAAACTTCAGGTCACAAGGCAGTCGCAGTTCTCGGCCCATTATAATACTAGCAGGAGTTTGACCGGTTGACTCGTGTTCTGCGGATCGATAGGCCATCAGGAACAAATGAAGATACTGGTCCCAGTCTCTTTGATGGTCAGAGACAACCTTGGACAAGTGGCGGTTGATCGTCCTGTTCATCCGTTCCACCATTCCATCGGACTGCGGATGTAGGGCCGTGGTTCTTGTCTTGCGGATGTTCAGCAGTAGACATATTTCTTGGAACAGGTTGGATTCGAAATTTCTGCCTTGATCCGAGTGCAGCTCCATTGGAATACCGAATCGACATATCCACTCTTTCACCAAGACGTCGGCGACGGTGATGGCTTCCTGGTTGGGCAGGGCATAGGCTTCTGCCCACTTACTGAAGTAGTCCATTGCCACAAGGATGTATTTATTCCCGTGGTCGGATACGGGAAACGGGCCGGCGATGTCAATGGCGATTCTCTCGAACGGGCTGCCTACGTTGTACTGACGCATCGGGGCCTTGGGTCGTATTCATTGCTAGCAGCGCATACAGCGCACTTTCTGCACCAGTCCTGGACGTCAGCTTGACAATTGGCCCAGTAAAACCGTTGCCTCACTTTCTGCAGGGTCTTCGTCACTCCCAGATGTCCTCCAGCGACTCCATCATGGATTTTCCGCAGCACTTCCTCTCTTCTGTTCCTGGGAACAATTATTTGGCGTCTGTCTTCCCCACCAATCTCGGCCTCCAACACACGTTTCAGGATCCCACTTCTGACACCAATTGTAACGTAAATAAACTTAACTTGGTTTTACTAATTTATTTCACACTTACTTTGACAACTAATTTATATTACTGGCTACGCCACTGTATAGCTCGATGTTATCGACTCGCCGAAAAACTACTCCCTCTTGAGGGCTGTCTATTTATCTCCGATACAGCATTCTCGATGTTTCCAATTCTGGCGGTTGGTGCCCAGCATGTTCCAGTTATTTCCAATATCGACCGTTGTTATCTGCCGCGGCGTGACTGGATTGTTCTCGAATATCTCCGGGGATGACATCATCGCTGTCGATGGCAACGCGTGAGGCGACAGGTCCGGCCTAGGTTCGTTACATTATCTTTGGTATGGTTCCATATTTGGTAACAATAATCACCGAGCTGTGATTTCGATGTGGTTGAAATGATCTAATATGTATATTCCATGTATAAATTTGGTACTTGGAATTTGGAATTTTCTTTTTGAATTTTCAGAAACCTTTTTGAAGAAGTATTTGACGGCTGGTCAAACATTTATCTTATACGTTTCTTGAATATCGCTGAAATTGAAGTCATTTTTGTAAATCAAATTCAACAAACTTGATTGTCTCAAATTCTGATTTTTAATTATTGATAACGAAATATCTTGGCTGTTCAAGATCAGAGAAAAAATAATCTCTTCCATATATAAAGCAAAGATCAATTTTTGTTAATTCATAAGAATTATTAATAATAGTTCTTCAATTTCAGTATTGGATATTATTCATTTGTATATTCAATTAATTTTAAGTAATAATCTCTTGATGAGATTACACTCAACTGTAACAACAATGAGTTGAGGAGTGCATTGAAAAGATTCCAAGTTTCAAGAAATAGAATTTTTGTATATCAAACTCTGACACAAACAATATTGTTTTCATGTTAAATCGCTGAGAACACACTTGATGGACCAGAAGCTGACGCTTGTGTTCACCTGATCGGTAGCCCAGCAGCTATAAGTACCCCCTGATTGCGAGCCAATCCACTTCGTGAAGTTTAGCTAAGTGCTAGACAAGGAAAAATACAATCAAGGTACATCGTCATCGAAAAAACCGACAGTTCAGCAAAACAAAACAATATTAGTTTTCTACATTGGAATAAGAAAATAAATTTTGGATTCAAATGTTCTGGGTTTGGAAGAGATGTGAATTTTTGTAAATAGATTGTTATAAGTTGGTATTTGTTTTATTGTTGTAGTTATTTACAGAAGGAAAGTTAATTGATGTGCAATCATTATTGAATAAGGTTTTGGATTTTTGTCCTAGTTTAAATAAAAATTCTGGCGTCCATTTTTTACAATTTCTAAAACTTTGCTTGAAACATAAAAAATTTGAAACTAGCAAAGCGGTCCAAAGAACTCCACACCGCTCTTCACTGAATAGTCTGGGCATTCTATTTCAACAAATAACTAGTATCCACATTTCAATTTTGCGGCCTATTTTTGTAGACTACATTTTTTATGTAACCTCACAGAAAAAGACAAGTGGGGTAACATCGGTAGACCTGCGTCCAATTCACTTATCAGTAGTAATATCCCTAGGACATTGACAAATGCCTCATAATTTTATGACAAATTTCTCAAGCTCGAAGGCTGAGGGCTGTTACCAAGCAACGAGCTTGAGAAATTTGTCATAAAATTATGAGGCATTTGTCAATGTCCGAGGGATATTCGGCGGAATTTTTTTTGACAAAAAAATGTATAACTCAACACAATGAAACATTTATTCATTTATTAAAAGTACCTACAGTTAGTGAAAGTACAATTATTAAAATTTAACTTAACATTAGATTCGTTGCTGTTCTCTACTATAGAAGATCTATTACCACGCATAATATTTATGATCTTGTTGTGGTGTTCTTGATCGAGATTTAGGTATGGTTTTATAGAATTTCGATTGCTATGACCAGTAATTTTCAGCAATTGTTGTTCTTCTACACTACTTTTTGCCAATTCGCTAACAGCAGTTGATCTATTCGAGTGTTTTGTTATCTTTTTGTCCTTTACATTCAAGCCAATTGCCTCAGCAGCAGATTTAGTCCATCCATTTATTGTATTTCTTCCAACAGGTACATTATCGTACCATTTGTTAGTTTCATTTTTCCAGTGTCGATTTGGTTTTAAGAACAGTCGTAGTGAGGTAATATTGTGGCCTCGTTTTGATATCAGTTTATGAAAAAGACGTACAGGGCAGCTTTGTCTTTCACTATTGGAAACCAACCATTTACTACTTGTACAGCTTTTAGAACCACCTTGACACGTTTTACTGGACACCGAGTTGTATTCAATGCGATTTGTTGGAGAGTCATCGTTATTTTTCTCGATTTGAAAAAAATCCACTAGACAAGCAATTGCCTCTTCTCCTTGCCACGCTAATTCTACAGCAGCAATATAATAAAATTCAGGCATAAGACCTTCAGGAGTATTTTCATCCCTTAGCAATATTATTTTGTTAACTTCAGACAAATTTAACGAAACTGAACAGGACTTATGTTTACATGGATCTGCTTGTAGTTTCTTCCTGATTGCATCGCGGGCATTTCGGGCTGGTTTAAATACTGTATTGTTAAACGGGCCAATCATAATATTATAGTCGTTATAGTAATTTTCTTGCAGAAGTTTGCACGAAACGTTCCACATTGTCTTCACCGTTGCTTCTTTAAATTCGGTCCCGTCTTTCTTTCTCACATTGACCGCCCAATCTTTTAGTATCAACGCCAATTCTTCTAAGCTTCTATGTTCATTTAATTCATATTCTCGTTCGCATCAAAATTCCATAAATATTCCCCAAATATATTTGGGACTGTAGGTTGTATTTCTGGGAATTTTTCTTTGATTACGCATTTATACTTTGAACATTCCAAAACGTGACATTTTGAAATTTATTTGGAATGAAGTTGTCAAACTCAATCGTGTTGTCATAGTGATTGATAATTGCACTGAATGCAATTATCAGTAGTAATACCACTAGTGACTGAATTTTCGCGATAAGTCTGTCGATTTATTTCTAAACGAAACTGAGTTGCTTGAAAACACCACGAGTCCGCAGGACGAGTGGTGTTTTCTTCAAGCAACTCAGTTGAGTTTAGAAATAAAAGACAGACTTATAAGATAAATTCAATCACGAGTGGTATTTTATTAGACTATTTCACGAACAAAATGAAAGGTCAAAAAATTTAAATTCGGCAGAATGAGTGGAAGAAATTTAATAATAATAAATAATTCAAATTTAATTATAAGCATGAAATATTTATTTAAACTATAAACGATTTGTTTCAATTATAATTTGTTACCTATAACAATAAATAATTTTTTATGAACACGAGCATAATATATTATTCTCGATTATAATTATTATAAATGGTGCAATTGAAAAAATTTGAATACTATGACCGTTATTAGGTGGCTACAATGTATTGTTGGTATTATTACTTGATGTACTTGAAGTACTCCTAAAAGTATTCACTATATTCTGATGATTTTCAGCACTAAGATGTTAATACGGTTTCATCGAGTTCGAACTTCCATGTCCAGTAATTTCCATAGCTTGTTGTTCACTAACGCCGGATTGTAGTAACTGACTAACTGCAGTGGCACGATTAAAGTAATTTCTTATTTTCAGTTTTCTAGTATCTAATCCTATCTTGTCTGCAGATAGTTTTGATATTGTATTAATACCAATAGGGCAATTCTTGTACCAATTATTATTATTATATTTATTCCACTTGCCATTCACTGTCAGAAAAAGTCTGTCATTGGTAATAATTCCCCTTTTCGATATAAGTTTCCGGTATAATCTCACAGGACACATTTCAGGATTATTCAAATTTTGAGTAAGCCATTTAGTATCTGCACAGTTTTTATCACCACCGTGGCGGGTTTTGGAGAATATCGGGTTATATGCAATTCTGTTTGTTAACACGTTGACGGACAGTTGCGTCTATAGCCGTCAAGTTCAAGTTCACTATGTGACATGACAACAATAGCCGTCCAATACGAAATGGTCGTTTTTAGACACTGCGGCTGTAGCAGCACAAATGTGCATTTACCAGCGTACAAGTAGAAGCCTAGTGTCATGTTTTCGAAAAAAAATTTAGTATGCAAGGTTAACACATTGAGTATGCACGTGGTTGTGAACGGAGTAGTGCGATCTTGTTTTCTCTTCAATTTACAGTTGCTATTGATACATTTAACGATATTTTTTGTTTATACTGGTAAGTATTTGTTTATGATTGATTTTACACTTTAAATAGAAATAAAAAAATTTAAATTTAGCATTTTTTGATTCATTTAGCGATATTTATAGTTATACTGTTTACTTTTTGTTTTTTATGATATTACATTTGAAATATAAAAACAATAATGTAAATAATAAATATATAAATAATATACAATAAATAATAATATAAAATAATAAGTAAGTATTTGTTTATGATTGATTTTACACTTTAAATAGAAAAAAAAATTAAAATTTAGCATTTTTTACTGTTTACTGTTTACTTTTTGTTTTTTATGATATTACATTTGAAATATAAAAACAATAATGTAAATAATAAATATATAAATAATATACAATAAATAATAATATAAAATAATAAGTAAGTATTTGTTCATGATTGATTTTACACTTTAAATAGAAAAAAAAATTAAAATTTAGCATTTTTTACTGTTTACTGTTTATTTTTTTTTTATTACATTTGAAATATAAAAATTATAATGTAAATAATAAATGTATAAATAATATACAATAAATAATAATATAAAATAATATTGAATGCTGGCGCCATGACGGTTGTAGCCGCAACCTAATTAAAGGTGCTGAATTAATCAAAATTAAGTGTATTTAAGCAGAAAGAGTAAAACTATACTTCTAATATTCTAAAAATTACAAAAACATATAGTGTCAATTTTCGAATTTCACTTGTTTCTACTGTCCGTCAACGTGTTAAACAGCCTTTGTTGTCAGTCTCTCCCTTAAAAAAATGTAACTTTGAAAACGTTGCTTCGTTACCTCTCCAAGCTAGTTCTACGCAGCTATGTGAACAAACTTCTTTTGGAGTCCCTCTGGCGTGTCTTCGTCCCATTGTAAGCACATATTTCTATATTTTCTCTTGCTATCTCGAGCCGCCCTCGCCTCCTTGAGCATTATATTTTTGAAGGGATCAATATGTCTCTGATACTCACAAAAATATTTTTCTTGTACTAATTTTGCATTAGTGTTCCATATGGTTTTGATAACACTCTCCTTGTAATCACTACCATCAATTTTTCGCATATTGAATGCCCAGTCTTTCAGAATGAATGCTAATCTTTCGTTGCTATTTTCTGCATCTAATTTGTAGTTGCGTTCTGCACAGAACGTCATAAATTGTCTCCATATATAAGATTTTGATTTTTTTGTGTTACTGGGTATATTTACTTCAAAATTTTGGTTTATTACTTCATTTGAAGTAGTACCGAAGCGACTCATTTTGACGTTTGCAGCTACAATTATTTTTGGTCAAACTGTCAAACTTTGCATTGCAATCCGTATCCATGGTTACGTCGTTGAAAACACCATGCTGATAGACCAATCAGAATTGAAAGACAGCTGGTGTTTTCGCGATAATACAAGCTGTCTCTGGTTTTTGATTGGTCAGATTTTGTGGAAATTCCAAGGTGCGTGGAATAGTCAGTGTAATGACATGATTGGGTGAAATTGTTTCATATGACACAAAATGACAAAATTTGAATGGTTGTTAGAACTGTCAAAAAATGTTCAGGAAAAGTTTCATCTAGATATGCCTGTACCACACGTCCAAAATGTGGAGGGGCCCTATCTTGTTGAAACCGTATTTGTTCTGTCGACAAATTGGGATTGTTTTTGTTCGGGAATAATCGTCCTAGCTCTGGAATAATATGCTCTTGCAAAAGTAATAAATATCGTTCAGAGAACAAATTTCCGTTTATAAAATAGGGTCCTATGACGTGTCCACCTATAATGCCACAACAAACATTTACTTTTTGTGGTCGTTGAGTGTGAACTTCCTCCATCCAATGTGGATTTTGGTCTGATCAATATCTTCAGTTGTGTCGGTTTACGTGCCCGTTTAAACAAAATGTAGATTCGTCAGAAAACAATATGTGGTTGACAAAGTTGACATTTTCGTTTAATTTATCCATAATAACTTTTTCACTCAATTCTTGTACAAAATGAATTTTATATAGATGGAATTTTTGCAGCTTGCGAATTTTTTGAATGGAAATGTTATGATTTAAAGCCCTCTGTTGTGTCAAATTTATTGGATTTTCCACCACATCTAACATGATATTCAAAGAATTTCCTTCATTTGCAACGCTTACTGGTCTTCCACTTTTTGGTCGGTAGGTGTACAGTTTCATGAAAACGCTGCAATGTTTTTGAAACGGGATACACAGAGCGTGAAATCTAATGCATGGTTGGAGTTATATTTAACTCACATGGCGTTCAACGTCTTAAAGGGCCACTACATATTATTTGTTTTACTTTTTAGAAGTTTTTTTTTTGTCGGGGGTTTTTAAAATTTTTAATTTAAGTTTTTATTCTGTGTTCAAATTTAGCGATGGAATGAAAATAATTTTCTAGTGATGAATTTAGGCAATTCCATATTTAAAAACTTATTCTAACATAGCCGTTGATAAATGGTTCACATCATCTGGTCTCGCAAATATAAATTATTTGCATTAAAGCGAAGTTATAACGACTAGTAATAAAATACTTTTTTTGTAGAATACGTTTAATAAAAGTGTATGAACTTGAGTTGAGTTTTAATTTATATCCCGTTATTTCTATTATACCTATATTATACAGGTTTCTTCAAAAATTATTTGTTTCACTTTAAAATATTATTTGTCAACGATTTTTCTCTTTTGTTACAGTACGCTGAAGGCAAAACAACAGCAATCACCGGACCTGGTATTGTTGCCCGAGTTGTGAGTATATTATTTTCTTTCAGTATATTAATTTATAAAGCGCAGCGAAACATAACCAATTTTTGTGTTGACGAAAAATTCTCAGTGAGAACATAAATCTTTAAGTTGGGTTCTTAAAATTAACACATTAGAAAATAACACCTTCTCAATCTCAATCCGATTAAGTTGAAATGTTTTCAGATATTTTATAAAAATACTCGGATGAGTTTAGAGATATCTAGTTTTTAAATTACTGCTGTTGAAAGAGTGAAAAAAGTGTCCACTTTCATATCGATATTGGTAGCCTGAGCTCATTCGTAAAGTTTTTTCTAAGATGTAGACACAAAAAGAACATTGCTGTATATGGATATGTAATGACCGACACGTTAAAGTCAACTGACTGCGCTTGTGTAATTGATATGTAGCTTGATCTCTGTCCTCCAACATATTTTTATAATAAATGTTCCCCATTCTTATATTTTCCCTGATTCATTTCTAACACTCGAGTATAAGTGAATATAAAGGCTCCTCTGCACCATCGGCCATGATGGATGATGGACGATCACAGAATGGGCCATGATTGCTACGATTATTGCGCTGCTGTTCACACGATCGTGCATCCTACATTTGTTAATTGTCATCTGTCATAGAGCTCGTCCAATATTGAAACGACCACTTTGGCCTTCCCCTACCAAACAACCAATTCTTCTCGAAGATGCCCGAACTGTGGCTAGTCATAGAAATTCCATAGGCGTACCAAATTATTTGGTACAAGCGATACACGAGACAGTTTTTGGCGGACGAGTTTTGTGATTATGGTCCGATTCGATTCAAAATTGGTATGTGGGGGTTTTCGGGGTCGGAGATTATGAATTATTTGTCAAAATTCATGAATTCAAGATGGCGGCCCCAAGATGGCGAACGAGATTTGTGATTATCGTCCAATTCGATTCAAAATTGGTATGCGGGGGTTTTTAGGGTCGGAGGTTATGAATTTTTTGTCAAAATAAATAAATTTGACATGGCGGCTCCAAGATAAAGGGCGAGTTTTGTGATTATGGTCAGATTCCATTCAAAATTGGTGTGTGGGAGTTTTTGGGGTCTGAGATCATGATTTCTTTCAGCTCAAAACTTACAGGGAGACCTTGTAATAACGATACTCTATTAGAAATGAACATATTAAGGCGAACTAACTAAAAAGCAAAAAATAAAATAACTAATAAAAATACTTTTTAGAGATAAGCTTTTATTTAAGCCGTGTACTAAAACGTATAAAATAAATTTAAGTCATCTCTGACAATGATTTGATTATTTTTGGTTGAATTTTTTGGTTTCAAAAAGCTTGTCGCGCGAATTGTAATAAAATTAATACTTCGACAAGTTGTCTACTTTGTAAAAATCAAATACTTTAACAAGTTCTTACTTACCATCTATTCACTGCCCAATCAAATTAATTGGTACCTACTTTTATGGACACTTTGCGTGACAAGCTTTTTGAAACCAAATAAATCAACAAAAAATAATTAAATCATTGTCAGCGATGGCTTAAATTTATTTTATACGTTTTAGTACACGGTTATAAATATATATATATATATATATATATATATATAGATAAATATAATATATATAGATTCATATATTCAAGATGGCGGCTCCAATATTGTGTTTTGTGATTATGGTCCGATTCGATTCAAAATTGGTATATGGGGGTTTTCCCAGATTTGAAAATTAGAAGGCCATCCTTTACAAACCCCTTTTCTCCTCCTGCATGAACTATTATTAATCGTTTTCCTTTACTATACGGTTTTTTTAAATTTAAATTGGGATTTTTCTCATTAACCCACGTCTCTTAGAATGTGTATGAGAACTGTGCAAATACGTCTCATCAGTGTAAATAATGTTTTTTCCTTGTTCACGATACATTTTCAATTTTCTAAAAAATTCCAACCTTAGCTTCATGACTTTCCATCAATATCTTTCGATTATCAGGCGTTTTTTCCCAATCAAAACCTAACTCTTTGATTATGTTGTGCAATGTTGAACGACAGCCTTACGACGACGACCTTACCTCAGCATTTTTGATTTTTTGGAGAATAGACTTTAAAGTAGGACGTTGTTTTTCAATCAAACAAAAATCATTAATAATCGTTCTTATTGTTTCACCCTGCCCTTCCGTAATATTATTATTCGACTTTATTCTTCCTACTCTTTTTTGCGGAGACGGCAAAGAAGGAATACTACCTAAATTCACAGCTGATTGATCCGTTTTAAATTTTTTAAAACAATATTCTGTTACCTGAATTTACAGCTGATTGTTCAGTTTTAATTTTTTTAAAACAATATTCTGTTATACCCATTGCTGCCTTGGCACGTTCTTTGTAATTTTGTAAAGGTATTTGTATCCCATTTTTGCCCTCATTTTTCATGGATTTGATAACATTTGCCATAATTTCTTTTTCCGCTACTGAATAGTACTTACCACTGGGCATTTTGGCAAGGTAACAAGTAAACTATTGCAAAGTTGAATAAATAACTGCACTACCTATTTATTAATCAAACAAACCTAACCTTTCAAACGCTGCATGCCAAGATACTGGTGAAGATTCGCCGTAGCATAAGCTGCCACAGCAAATCGTGTCCACTCGTGTTTTCCCCCTCTCTACCTACCAAATTGGACGAGCTCTATGAATGTTTCGTTATTTTAGACAATTTCGGGTCCGACATTGTAGTTAGGTACTTAAAATTGCCTATACAAATCATACGTAGGTAGGTATACTCATTTACGACAAATAGCACGCGTTCTCATCGTTCCAATAACAAATCAAATATGAACTGAGTGATCGGCGATCGTGTGGGCACGCACACCATCATGTCCGAACTTCCTTTGATATTTCTCGAAAAACCGACACAACGGCGATTACGCTCGATCGTCACCGATCATGGTCAATTACAGGCGATTAGGCCCTCTCCACCAGGGTTGCCAACGCCAAGTGAAGAAAAATCACGACCAAAGGCTCGAAAATTCCCGTAAATTTCCGAAAATTCCCGAAAAAATCCCGAAACTTATAACTGATTGTTTTTTCCCGGCAAATCATCGTCTAGAATTTTATTTGAATGGATAATAATATGGACATGGAAAATATTATATATTGTTTTGATGTATTGGTAATTACATTAATGTTTCGTAACATGAAAGGATTGACAGGAAACAGGAATGGGAAACAAACATGTGCCCGTTTTCTAGACTATTTTGATTTGCACATAAAGATTACCACCTAGAAACATCAGCAACAAACCCAGAAATTGAAAAAATGGTCAATGTTTACTAATTTGGAATTGAAAATGCCAGGTTTCTCATTATATCCAAAAATATATTAACATATTCCTAGCGCCTCTGATGGACGTATGCATCGTTACTTCACACAGTTCAAACTTTTACCGCTAATTGCTTCGAACTGTCAACTATAATTTCATTTGTCTTCGTTTAAATGTTGTACAAATATTTTTATTATAATAGCATTTTCAATTGTTACTGAAACACCACGTTAAAAGTGAGTTGAATTCATGTTTGGGTTGTAAGAAATGGTATCGTCCATGGATATTCCTAAAACAACCACAATTGGCGCTAGTTATTCAAGTGAAGGTCAAATCGAGTTTGAATTGAGGAACACCTTTAAATTTTGAAATTTCGAAAATATTGGGATTTGAGAAAATATTTTCACAAAATATAATATCTGAGGACCAAACTGAGGCAAATAAAAATTTAAATAAAATCATGCGTGTCAAATGTTATGTCGAGTTCACAATGTTCACATAGCAGCTGTTCGCGTTTCAGCTTTACGGCGTCCTGTTTTCTGACTGACTGCTCAATATAATGAACTTAATGGTACATGAGAGATAAGTGCCATGTGAAGTGGAATGAATAGAAAAATCGAATTTAAACGGTTTTCTTCACATAAAGGATTCAATATAAAATTGAACCAGAGAAAGGTAGATCTCAGGTGAAAAAATTCGATTTTTCTATTCATTCCACTTCACATGGCACTTATCTCTCACTATATGCTAGACGGGCTTGCCACTCCTACTGAGAAGGAATCTTTTATTTAGAAACCTATCGAGGTGGGAGATTTTCGGAGTGTTTCTTTCTGTCACTAGGTACCGCCAGTTGAAGTTTATCTTTTCCGGCGTACCTATAGGTGTTACAAGATCGATGATGGTTTGTTTACGTTGTGTCTCACTTCAGCCAGAGTTCTTTGTACCTTTGGCTGGTTGACTACTCCGTACTGATGAGGGCCAAGAAGCCTGAAACCGGTATGCGGATTGTTAGGTGAACACGACATAAATTAAACATAATCGAGCTTATCAGAAAGAAACATTTGCATTCAATGTCCATTGATATTATATGGAAGTATGCATGGATTTTCAGGTGAATATCATTCAATGTTCTGCGTGGTATTTGCCAGGAAAGTAGTTGTTTTTCACCTGAGATCTACCTTCTCTGGTTCAATTTTATATTGAATCCTTTATGTGAAGAAAACCGTTTAAATTCGATTTTTCTATTCATTCCACTTCACATGGCACTTATCTCTCACTATATGCTAGACGGGCTTGCCACTCCTACTGAGAAGGAATCTTTTATTTAGAAACCTATCGAGGTGGGAGATTTTCGGAGTGTTTCTTTTCTGTCACTAGGTACCGCCAGTTAAAGTTTATCTTTCCGGCGTACCTATAGGTGTTACAAGATCGATGATGGTTTGTTTACGTTGTGTCTCACTTCAGCCAGAGTTCTTTGTACCTTTGGCTGGTTGACTACTCCGTACTGATGAGGGCCAAGAAGCCTGAAACCGGTATGCGGATTGTTAGGTGAACACGACATAAATTAAACATAATCGAGCTTATCAGAAAGAAACATTTGCATTCAATGTCCATTGATATTATATGGAAGTATGCATGGATTTTCAGGTGAATATCATTCAATGTTCTGCGTGGTATTTGCCAGGAAAGTAGTTGTTTTTCACCTGAGATCTACCTTTCTCTGGTTCAATTTTATATTGAATCCTTTATGTGAAGAAAACCGTTTAAATTCGATTTTTCTATTCATTCCACTTCACATGGCACTTATCTCTCACTATATGCTAGACGGGCTTGCCACTCCTACAGAGAACGAATCTTTTATTTAGAAACCTATCGAGGTGGGAGATTTTCGAGTGTTTCTTTCTGTCACTAGGTACCGCCAGTTAAAGTTTATCTTTTCCGGCGTACCTATAGGTGTTGAAGATCGATGATGGTTTGTTTACGTTGTGTCTCACTTCAGCCAGAGTTCTTTGTACCTTTGGCTGGTTGACTACTCCGTACTGATGAGGGCCAAGAAGCCTGAAACCGGTATGCGGATTGTTAGGTGAACACGACATAAATTAAACATAATCGAGCTTATCAGAAAGAAACATTTGCATTCAAGTCCATTGATATTATATGGAAGTATGCATGGATTTTCAGGTGAATATCATTCAACGTTCTGCGTGGTATTTGCCAGGAAAGTAGTTGTTTTTCACCTGAGATCTACCTTTCTCTGGTTCAATTTTATATTGAATCCTTTATGTGAAGAAAACCGTTTAAATTCGATTTTTCTATTTAATGGTACATATCTGACGTACTGTGTTACGAATCAAACGGAAGTTACGAATAGTAATAAAATTCCCGTTTTTTCCTACAATTGTAAAAATCCCGACACAATTCCCTGCACACGTTGAAATTCCTGGTAATTGGCAACAGGGATGTGCTAAGTGTTACGAATGTAACGTTGTTGATACAATTGGCTTGTCATGTTACAGTGTTACAACATCTCATAAAATATGCCTAATGTGTTACATTTTCTAACTTGCAAAAAGTGACATCTCTGAAGGTAGAGCGTCACTGAATAAGCTTCTTGTTTATTTATTTTGGTGAAGTTCTATGCTTGTTTATTTGTTCCCAGACTGTTCATGGTAAGGATTATTAAGGCAGATGGTAGAACAATCCATTTGGTATTAGAGAATTCAAAAACCTTGTGCCAGAATATTCATTTGCATACTGATTTGTGTATCTTTTTATTTAAAATGGATGTGAGCAGATAATTTGCATCAAACTACGGATTTATTGAGTTGCTCAACTAATTAACAAAAAAAAAGCCTCTCAAGGGTGAAGCGACATGTCGGCCAAAATAGAGAGTGTTAGTTTTTGATCAATTTGGCTCCATGATGATCCATGATTCTGTTCGGTTTTTATGTTTATTTACTTTACATTATCTTATTTTGTTTTTTCTTCCATTTACCTACTACCTATATATTGATTGAAGTTGCACATGAAACCAGCATTTTATCACAAACCACCGTCCATATCACCTATTTAGGTACTCTATTTCTTACATTCATTTAAAAATTTCCGCCATGTTACAATATGTTACAATTTGGCCATTTGTTGTGGTACGCCTGACAAAGTCTCGAGAACAACACTGATTGGCAACGCTGCTCTCCACGTTCGGGATGACCGGTATTCGCCCATCATGGCCGATGGTGTAGTGCCGGCGTAACATACAAACACGCAAGTATTTTGATTTATACCATGAGACGTTATTAATAGTCAGTCAGCCTAGTTCAGAAACAAACAATAAGAGCGGCTTAAAATAATATTAATATTTTACATATTTAAAAATCTATTGTGTCCCGAACTATACTCCCGAATGCCGCTTGTTCTATATCATGAGCCGTTATTAATAGTCAGTGACAGTGCCAAATTTATTTCTGCACTATTACGGAGCATTTGAAGCAGCTTCTATTTTAACGAAACAACACTGAACGATCGATTCATTTCATTCCCAGCATTTACGTTTTACGTTGTCGATACCTGTTGCATAGTCGTGCTTGCGGGATTATTGGGTTATTGGTGCATGCATTAATTAAATTCCTTAACGTGATAACTGACAAGGTCGGTAGCGACCAGAGAGAGAGAGATCATTACAGTTTTTTGTTTTTGTATTGCGTTTGCGATTTTGTTTTGTTTTGTATTTCAAATATTAATTTGTAATATAATGGAACAGGGAGAAGCTTCGATAAGTCTTGGCCCTCCTGCTAAAAAAGTGAAGATAAAAACTTTTTAACAAAAAATTAAACCGACGAAATACGGAACTGAAAAGTAAAAAATAAAATAAACCTTCTCAGTCTCATTAACTAAGCTCCTAAACTAATGTAAGTAACTAATTTTGCGCCAAACAAACAAGCAAATGAATTAGGTAAGGCGTAAAATGATGGCATCGAGTTGCGCGGTGACATTCTGATAATTTTTTTGAAGTAATTTAATGATGTTCGTTGATTGTTCGTTTGGCGCCGTCATTCCATTTCTCGTCATTTCTCGTCATCGTCATCAGGAGAAATGAAAAGTTTTCGGTGGGCCACTCTGTATTTTGTATGCATGCACATTTAAAAAGTACTTTCAAATCACATTTGACAAAAGTTGCAGGTAATAAATGGTATCTTTCAAAAAACCTGCAGAGAATATACGAATGTCCCATAAAATAAAGACAAACCGATCTTGCATATCTTTAAATGAAACATTTATCCAAATTTTGTCTCCTTCAATCTGCGTAGGTTTGTCTCTGATTCCTTTTGTTCAAATTCGACATTTCAATGCCAACATGTATGCTTTAAAAAAATTAACTAATGAAAAACATTTTTAAAGACGAACTTTCATTCAAGCCGCGAACTAAAACGTATAAAATAAGTTTTAGTCATCGCTGACAATGATTTAATTATTTTTTGATGGATCATAAGCTTTCAAAAAGCTTGTCGCGCGAAGTGTTCATAAAAGTAGGTACCAATTAATTTTATGACAATTCGCGCGACAAGTTTTTTGAAACCAAATAATTCAACAAAAAATTATTAAATCTTTACCAGCGATGACTTAAACTATTTTATACGTTGTACAACTCAAATAAAGCTTGTCTTCAAAAATGTTTTATTGGTCATTCAATTTTTTGCTTTTTAGTTAGTTCGCCTTGATCTGTTCATTTCTAATAGAGCACCGTTATTACGAAGTCACTTCCCTGTAAGTTTTGAGCTGATCTCTGACCCCAAAAACTCCCACACACCGATTTTGAATAGAACCATAATCACAAAACTCGTCCGCCATCCTAGAGTCCCAATCTTGAATTTATAGATTTTGACGAAAAATTCCTAATCTCTGAACCTGAAAACACATACATACCAATTTAGAATGAAATATGTCCATAATCAGAAAAATTGTCCTCCATCTGTGGAGTCGTCATCTTCAATTTATAAATTTTGACGAAAAATTCGAAATCTCCGACTGCGAAAACCGCTGATATCAATTTGAATCAAATCGGACCATAATCACAAAACTCGTCCTCCATATTGGGGCCGCCATCTTGAATTTATGGATTTCAACAAAAAAATTATAATCTCCGACCCCGAATTTTGAATCGAATTGGACCATAATCACAAAACTCGTCCTCCATCTTGGGGCCGCCATCCTGAATTTATGAACTTTGATAAAAATTTCACAATCTCCGACCCCGAAAACCCCCTCACACCAATTTTGAATCGAATCGGACCATAATCACAAAACTCGCCCGCCATTTTGGAGCCGCCATCTTGAATTTATAAATTTGACAAAAAACAACTCCACCCCACCCAATACCAATTTTGATCGAATCGCACTACGCACACTCCTCGAATACGCGGCAACACTGTATGAGGCGGGAAGGAATTGCAAATCTCGCGCGGCCTTATATATAATGAGGTCACTTCGTATTTGAAGTATCTATACATTTAGATACATATACACATATTTAAAAAAAAGGAAATCATTTCCCCTCTTTTGAGAACCCTGTTTCGAAGGCTCCCCTCAGAAGATATATGCATAAATGAATAAAATATTACAGCCAGGAAGGGGTGAGGTCAGGTCGTCCAGTCAACGACACTGAGGTGACAACGTATTGTCTATACATATATATATATATATATATAATATTTATATATATATATATATATATAATATTTATATATATATATATAAATATCAATCTATATATATATAAATATATCTATATATATATATTATATATATATATATATATATATATATAATTGTGTTATAATTATATGTATAAAAAATATTTAAATTTATTTTATATTAATAATATCTAAAATACATACAAACCTCAAGATTAAGAAGGAACTGGATACTCCCATAACAAGGAAGTTTCATGGGAACTGCCGAGTTTAGTCTTAATCTGAGCAAACTATCTATGTATGAGTTACTTGTCTATGCAAAGAAAGAATAAACTTTTATTATTATTATTATTGAAAATCATTTAATGAAGTGTCTTTTGTTTACGTTAATATGGATTTTCATCAAGGATCGACCGCACTTATTCAAAACAGTCTGGTTAAACTCTTTTCTTTTGATTTGAGTTAGTTTATATAGAAATAGGCCAATCATTAGATATTTTTTCGTGACTAATAGACCAGGAAACCGACTAATAGACCAGGAAACCACCAGGCTCTTCGCGACATAGTGGTACTTTATGTGTAAGAAATTCAGGCGCTAACGGATCATTAATTTTTGCCAACCATATCACATCCAGAAGGTACTCCTCAATATTTTAAAGCACGACTGGAATATGCCAGTTGGTTCATGGGTAAACAATGAGAGGATATTATGACTTTTATTAAACAAGTTTAATTCACTGATGAAGCAGGTTTCAATAGAGATGGAGTTATCATCACTCACAATCTCCACATATGGACCGAACAAAATCCCCATGGTGTATTGCAAACTAAACACCAACAGAAATTCAAAGAGAATGTTCGGAAAACTCTCTTATAGGACCATTCGTTCTATATGATCGATTGAATGGAGAACGTTATTTGGAGTTCATTCAGAACTATTTTAATGGACTTTTGGAACATGGAACCATAGATATGTGGTTTATGCACGATGGCGCTCCTCATCATTTTAGTTTGATTGTGCGGGACCACCAGAATCATATGTTTCCCAATAGATGGATTGGTAGTAGAGGGCAATATTAATGGCCAGCGCGGTCTCCGGATTTGAATCCATTGGATTTTTTTCTGCTTACGCCACACCTATTCTCACAAGAGATGATTTGTTGAATAACATTATATTGTGAAGCCATACGAAACGATCCTGGAATGCTATTTCAAGTACAGATGGGTTATATCGAGAAGTTTTTGTAGTGGATTTTTCATTTATGTTTGCTTTGAGTTTTCTTAGGTGAAAGTATTTGCATTATTAAAATTTGTAATGAAGATTTTATCCATTATTTTTATTGTCATTAAAAATAAATCTTTTCAAATAATCGTGGTTGGATGTCGTCGAATAAAAGTGCATTTTTTATCTAACATCGTTTCTCCGATCGACTTTACACACGAATACTTTTATTCAGAAAATTGCCCAGGAAAACTTTTTGTTTGTTTGTTGAAAAATATTGAAAATGTTCAGTCATTTCAAAGTTTTGGGGTGTGGACCATCGGGGGCAGTCGGTTCCTGACTTTGTAGCAAACCAACTGATTCATGCATAAAACTTCATCTCAGGAGTTCATTTCAGTGGCGTATCTAGGAATTTTGCGGGGGGGTAATGACATAAAAAAGTTGTATACCTCTACTTATAGGTTCAAAAAAACATAAGTTTTTTTTCATTCAAATTCAAACACAAATAAAATGTAATAAAACTAAAAAATATATACATATACTTATACGTAGGTACAAAATCCAATGATCTCTTTCGTTAAAATAAAATCACAAAATGAAATCCAGTCTCCTGTGTTTTTATTTGCAAACCTTTCAATAACATTTAGAACATCTATTTGCACATCTCTATGAACATGAAGTATCCAACAAACTGCTCCTGTTGTATCGTTGATCGCAGCCAAGTTTTCAATCGCTTCAACGAAGAAAAACTTCGTTCAGCGGATGCCACCAGGGCCGGATTAAAAGGTGTGGAGGCCCTGGGGCAACAAAGGAGTGGAGGCCCCTAATTATTTTTCAAACAAGTTTTTTTTATTTATTTATTGCGGAACAAATCAAATTATTTCGACACGAGCATATGTAGGTATAATAAAATACAAGAAATAAATTAAATTACAGCGTAAACGAATGGATTGCGAGCTTTTTTCGACGAAAAATCATTGATGATTTCGGTCAAATTCAGCATTCGGAGAAAATCATTCTCAATGCTGAGAAGCGATAACTTTGATAGGCGGCTTTGTCTCATCATAATTGGCCTATTTTTTTCGTTTTGGAAAATGAGCGCTTTCCAGTGCAATTTTACATCACATTCTCAGTTGTGATATCACAAGAGAGTGAAAATAATTCGACAGATTTTCGAAAACTTGTTGCCAGGCAATAGACAAGAGAGACCAACTGGCTCGAGTGGCTATTGCCAACAAGTTTGAGAAAGAAATCTAGATAATTATTTTCTACTATATCGAACTCTCGTGTGGTATTCTTTAGATTATTTTTTGATGTTACGATCATAAAGACATTTCCTTGCAAAATTATATAATGTACTAAACCGGTTTTGATTCATTTCACACTCAAAAATATAGGTTGTCAGACAATAAAAACAAAATACCTCAAACTATTCCCGCGACAATTTTCTAGGTAGAATATTCCCACTATTGATTGGCCAAAACGTATATGAATTATTTGAATTGAACGTTTCCATTGGTTTCTAGCAATGTCAAAAATTAATCACTGTAATTTCAATGTTTGAGAATGTAGCTCTGAAATTTTGGTTTTCAAGAATTTGATAGTAGAACATCTTAGATTGGTCTTTTTGATAGTCCTTTTTCAGAAGGATTTACATTTGTTGCGGAATGTTATCCTTCTCTTAGACTCACACTTTCAGATTTCGGGGATTTCTCTGTTACAAGCGGACACTTGTGAACGCCAATAAATAGGAAAAACAGGTATAGACGGGCAAAGTGTTTGTAGAATCGGCAGAAAAATAGTCAACAGAATTTGAACTTTTGTTCTATTATGGAATGCGCACAGGGCTCTTATAAATAATTTGATACAATCATATTCATAAATTGAAATATTATTTTCTTTTGCTTATGATTATTGAATTTCATTGTGTATCTAGATCGCTTGTGTCATTCGAAGAATACATCGACAGAAAATCCTTCATTTAATAAAAAGAATGTATATATTTTTTTAAATTCAATTGTTCTTGTTTTTACAGCTAATTTTGATACGATATAATATTTTGTAAAATAGTATGATGTTTTACTTAGTGATTGTTTCTCGCATATACACATGATTCATCAGATCGAAGATTAATATTAACCATGGATTTTGACAAGAATACGAAACATGTTTTTGAATGTTTAAAACGAAAAATGAGAGGAAAAAGTGGGAAAACTGCTTTTTCGTTGTCAGATTTTTATATATAATTTTGCATATCCTCCGGTATTTGTTAGGAAATTTTACCTAGAAATTTATATTGTGGAGGCCCCTCTCTTGTGGAGGCCCCGGGGCTGCAGCCCTGTTTGCCCCCCTCTTAATCCGGCTCTGGATGCCACACTAACTAACAATGTATTTAAAATATAAAGTCACCTTTTTATCAAGGGACATATGTTAGTGTCACAAGATTTAAAAAGAATTAAAAAAAGTTAGTATCTGCTGAACACTTGAAAAAATGTAATGTTTTCATTGAATTTTGATAATGTGAGGCTATTGTTAATTAAGTAATTTTTTTGAAACCGTCGATTTTATTAGAAACCGAATAATTGATTACTGAATGACTCCATATTTTTTTTGCTTCCTGGAGCACATTTTACATGTGTACTAATAATATCACGCTATAAAATTGTTTGAAAGTTGATTATTTTGATATTTATAAATTTCTAAAGTTAACAAAATATGAGAAATCGAGTAAATATTGTCACCACTTTTTTCATTGATATTTCACACTTTTCTGACTGATAAAGGCATGTTACAAGGTTTTTTTAAAATACGCAATTTGTTTATAAAATATTTCTAAACAAATGGATAAGTTGAATATTTTTCAAAAATATTTTTTTTGCATTAGGTTGCTAAGATGTTATTTTTATTTAGTTGTTTATAATAGTTTTTTTATTATTTTAATAATATATTAAGATTTTTTTTCTTTAAAATTAATAATTGGTTATTCCCTAATAAGATTTTTTTATTAATAATGTAATTGCTTATTCAATTAACAATTAGTTATAAACATACTTTGATTGACATTATATTTTTTCTAATCATAATAAACTCTAAACAACCTAATAAAAAAAACAATTTTTGAAAAATATTAACTTATCCATTTGTTTAGAAATATTTTATAAACAAATTCGTAATTTAAAAAAACCTTGTAACATGCCATTTGTTTATAAAAATATTTTATAAACAAATAACGTACTTTTTTTAAAACGTAAAATGCTTTTGTCAGACATAAAACTGATAATAAAGTGAAATATCAATAAAAAAAATTGACAATATTTACTCAATTTCTCATATTTTGTTAACTTTAGAAAATTATAATTAACAAAATAATCAACTTTTATACAATTTTATATCGTGATATTATTGGGTACACATGTAAAATGTGCTACAGGAAGCAAAAAATAATGGAGTCATTCTGTGAGCAATTCGGTTTTCATTCAAATCGGCGGCGGCGGTTCCAAAAAAACTACTTAAGAAACAATAGCCTCACATTATCAAAATTCAATGAAAACTTGTTTACTAACGAAATTACATTCTTTCAAGTGTTTAAATGATACAAATTTTTTTTAATTTTTAAATTCATATTTAATAGTATAAAAAAATATTTTATCTGCATTGCTCTCTCGAGAGGTGCACTACCCCTGCATTAACGCCCACGCGGAGCCCTATTTTCAACGTTGAATTAAAATTATAAATAATTTAGACAGAGTTCCAGGACTTTTCCATGGGAAATTTATTCCTCTTCAAAACCCTGTTTTTTTATTTTCTCTATCATCAATAGTTTTTGAGCTATTACAAAAAAACTAAGGCCATTTTTTTGTTGTTAAAAAAAAATGTAAATTCTTATCGGCGGAAAAAATTGAAAAATACATCTTTTTCAGATTCACATCCCGAATCGAATGAGCCATCGCTCATATTTTTAGTAGACTTGGAACGATTTTTTGCACTGCTCCACTAGACTAATGAGAACATGCCTAGCTACAATAAGCGGACACATTTTGCAGTTTCTTGGGGGGGGGAGGGTAATTACCCCTCCTTAAATACGCGCTTGGTTCATCTGTTTCGTCAATCACCAAAACTTGGTTTATTTTCAATTCACTTGAAAAGTTATCATAGTGTAACTTCGAGGGCCCGTAACTTAGTATCGAAGTTGTTCAGTCTTTACATATCTGACTTCCACCTTTTCGCCAGCACTTGTACAATACACCACTATGCCGATGACACCCATATTTATTTTTCATTTCTTGACATGTTTTTTGGGTAACCTTCCACAGTCTGAAAATGAAAATATAATCAGGAAATTCTATACAAGTGTAGAAAGGGCAAACTAATTAGTTCACCCCGATAATTATATTTCCTATAGAAAAATAACTCAATTTGTCAATAACTTGTCGTTTTCTGAATTTGCCTATCAAAAAAAAATTTAAATTTTTTTAAAAGATACTTCTCAATATAGTTTTTGCTTGACGTTTCGGGGACTATATCTGCCCCCGTTCTCAAAATCTTCTAAATCTCCTTTAATTGTTTTAATAATTTGGATTTTTTCTCGCAGAGTCTTTTTCGCTTTTTCAACTGACGGATTTTCCTGATTATATTTTCATTTTCAGACTGTGGAAGGTTACCCAAAAAACATGTCAAGAAACGTTGTTCCTCCACAAAAAACCACATTCATTCAATATTTTCATTTCCCATTCGTGACCTAGACTTGGCACAAACTCAAATCAAAACTGATCTCTTCGATATATCTACAGCCCATAAACTCAAACTCAATCCAAAAAAGTCTGCAGTGATGCTATTCGGCACCAAAAAGAACAGATAAGTCTCAATGAACACCATACAAATTCGCCTAGACGATGTCTTTCTCCCAATTGTGAAAGAATTAAAAAATCTAGGACTTTGGCTTGATCCTGAGCTAAGATTCACTAAACACGTCAGCCACCTCAGCCAATCTTCCTACAACGTCTGAAGGCAACTTTACCCTAATAGGGACTTACTCTCAACGAAATTAAAGATAAAACTTTGCGAGTCGCTAATATTTTCTAAAATCTCCTACTGTGACAGTATATACGGTTCAGCTTTACGCCAAAATGATTGTCACCGCCTACAACGTATACAAAATAATTGCCTGAGGTTTTCTTTCGGCATTCGTAAATACGACCATATAACCGAGCCGATGAAGAAATCAGGTTGGCTGAATCTAGAGAAACTTAGGAAATTACACCTTCTAACAATTACCCACAAAGTCCTAACAATCCAACGGCCAGATTACCTCTTCAAAAGGCTAAAAACATTTTCGGACCTGAACAGATTTTCACTCGTAATAGAACAACTCTCATCATTCCAAAGCATAAAACTTCATTTTTCACCCGTAGCTTCTCGTACAGCGCACCGAAATGTTATAACTCACTACCCAGTGAATTTAGATCCTACTCATTGAGTAATTTTAAAAAAAGACTGAAAGTTCATCTTGGCAAATAGACTGTCTTTGTTCGAACTGCCTCGGCTAACCTCATTCACTGATCTATTTATTACTGGAAAGTTATTACTAGAAAGTTACTACTACTTTCATATTGTTAACATTTTGTTCATATTTATTCTTTTTTTTTTTTAACATAAGTTTGAGTTTAAAAACAGCTCTCGCTGACACTCCGCCTTTTCACCTTTGCTGTTATATTTGTACTTATTATTATTATATTTTTATGGTGAATAAAGACGAATTATTATTATTATTATTATTATATGAAGTACTGATGATATTTTGACTCCATCATAAGTACATTCCCGAGAGGAAGTCCTGGGACACCCTGAATATTCTTCATTACACTTTTTGCTTTTTGACGAAAAAAATCATATAGACTATTGATGTTCAAAAAATAAATTTCTCATCTGATGAAAACGAAGCCGTCAATTTCCAGATCCTTCTAATTACTTTTATGACTAGCGACCAGGTGGGCAATGTGCGACTTGCGCGCAAATTAGGGATTACGATTTCTATGCCGATTAATATGTTTATGAGCCTACCCATGTGTTTCTTAAAATCTGTCTATCCTTTGGCTGGAACATCAGTTGTCCTCGACCTGCCGTGTTGAAGGCAAAACTTCTGTTAAAAATCTGCGAGTGATTTAAGAAAAAGCTATAAATTCTCGACGTTGAAGACAACATGGAGTCCATGTTGAGCGTGCGTGGGAAGAAGTTGTTGGTGGTCGAAAATTATACATTTCGGAGGGATAAAGAAACGGGCTTGGGCGTTTCATACCGGTGTACGAGGAAAAGCTGTTGGGCTACCATTTCCGTTGATAAGTCGGAGCAGGTTCTGCTGCAGACTAATGGCTGTCATAATCACCCGTGCGTGGAAAACCTACGTGTAAAGGTAAGTCCCTTCATTTATACGCACGTAATAGAAGAGTCATTTTAATTGAAGAAATAATGTTTGATTTCTTTAATGTGTCTTTAATTTTTTTGTTTAATGATTCGTTCACATGAAGAAAACTTGTTTCATTAGTGAACAGTCTACTTAATTACCAATAAAAAGACAGCCTGTCGAATAAAAAAATAAACCTGTTTAATTTTCAGAAACTGCAAAATGAGGCAAAATGGAAAGCTATGGAGGATATTTCGCAACCTGCTTCGGAAATCATCAACTTGGAAATAAAGCAAGGACCTGCCGGTCTTGACCTTACGACCAAGGATCTCGAGAACATCAGGAAGACCATTTGTAGGTCCAGAAGAAGTGAATGCAAGACGAACAAGGAAGAGGACTGGGACAGGTTAGTTAATATTTTTAGCCATAGCTGGCATGTTATGAAGTCATTATGCTTCTGTTTACAAACATCAATAAAACACTACTGTATTTTATTACGCATAAGACACGATCTATGCCCGTTAGTGCATGTGCACGGCTTAAAAATTTCTCGTTACGGGCACGATACCAAATTTTACCTGCAAGCGCAACTTTGTTTTTCCCGATGCGGGCACTAATTTCTATTTGGTTTCGCGTATCAATCGCCACGCTTAATATATGATTTGCCGCTCAAAAACAAACACGATTTTTTATTTTCGAATTATATTAACACATTCTGTGCTCATGACGCACCGGTGCATCAAACCATTTTAACAGACATGTTCATGACGCACCGGTTCGTCAAACAGTTTTTACAGACATGCTTATGACGCACCAGTGCTTCAAACCGTTTTTATAGACATGCTCATTACGCACCGGTAGCGTCAAACCGTTTTTAAAGACATGCTCATTACGCACCGGTGCGTCAAACCGTTTTTACAGACATGTTCATGACGCACCGGTGCGTCAAACCGTTTTCACAGTCGTGCTCATGACGCTCCGGTACGTCAAACCGTTTTTACAGACATGCTTATGACGCACCAGTGCATCAAACCGTTTTTATAGACATGCTCATTACGCACCGGTGCGTCAAACCGTTTTTACAGACATGCTTATGACGCACCGGTGCGTCAAACCGTTTTTACAGACATGCTCATGACGCACCGGTGCGTCCAACCGTTTTTACAGACATGTTCATGACGCACCGGTGCGTCAAACAGTTTTTACAGATATGCTCGTGACGCACCGGTGCGTCGAACCGTTTTTACAGACATGCTCATGACGCACCGGTGCGTCCAACCGTTTTTAAAGACATGTTCATGACGCACCGGTGCGTCAAACAGTTTTACAGATATGCTCATGACGCACCGGTGCGTCAAACCGTTTTTACAGACATGCTCATGACGCACCGATGCGGCAAATCGTTTTTACAGACATGCTCATGACGCACCGGTGCGTCAAACCGTTTTTACAGATATGCGCATAACGCACGTTTTCGTCGGTTACCCTCTTGAACATAACAGGCAGTTGTATGCTAGCACTTGGGGTATACGCATCGTGGTGGTGACAGCACGTGCGGAAAGGTTCGTTACCTCGAATGGTTGTTTTATTTTCACATGTTACACTTATATAAGACACATTAAGAACGTGGAATAGCCATCGCTTGGAAATTCGTATCAGGCCGTATTTGCCTTTCTTTTTGAATTTCAAGACTTAGCGAATCCTAAATAATATACAGACCATTGTTTCAGGCGCTCTTCAGTCACAACTCTTGTAGGTGCTGGTGGCGATATGCTAGCATTAAAGAGGCACGGTGGTTGGCGGTCATCAGCTGTGTCCGAGAGCTATGTAGATAATTCTGTGAAATACATGACCGCCAATTCATAAAAAATTACATGTGCTATTAATAATACTGCTATAGTAACAGACAACAACGATACTATTTTTGAAAATACAAGAAATCAGACAACCAACTCGTCTTGGCTTGTCTTCAATAACTGCACAGTTACAATTGATAACTATTACGATCGAAAATAAAACATAGTAATTAAGTAATACCAAGTTGAATTGAAATATATACGATACCTACAAGTTGGAATATAATGTAGTTAAATTATCTTTGTTGTTATGTAATTAATTCATAAAAAAATCACTTCATGGAATCTAATTTTTTTATGGAAATGAATGTGGTCGTAGCAAAAGTATAGTACACACCTCGTCGGGCGTGATATGCTTCTAAGAACTCTTGTTATGTAAAAAATATTACGACCGCTCTGCGTAATGGGAAACTCTCGATCTCGACCATTTTTGTATATGGCTGTGTTACCGTTGCCTGGCAACCGTATATCCGAAGTTCTCGGTTTTAGTTGAATGCAGCTGTCAGCTAAATATTTTTTAACGTGGATTCTGTGTTAAATGATGCTCAGCGAATGCACTCAAGGCCGTACCCAGAGAAAAATTTCGCGGGGGGATTGGTTCTAAAGTAAATAATGCAATGTACATTTTACCAAATTTTATTACACACACATTTTTTTTTCACCTTATTCCAGATATATTTTACAGATTTCGGGGGAAGGGCGGGGGGGTTAACCCCCTCCTGGGTACGGCCTTGAATTCTCTTCCCCTGAAATCAGCGAGAAAGCTGAAGAAGTTGCTTTAGATCTTCTGTCCTCAGCATACCTACAATAAATTCATGGAGTAGAGAAATGTAAACCTGTCAGTCATTCTTAGAGAACGTTTTCCTCGTTTATTTTGGACAACTTTCTAAGACATAAGTCAGTATATTTATTTTAATAATATAAAAATGTCTTTGTCGCGGAATCCAGTGCCGCCTAACTGAAATAGGCGAGATCATTAATTTCTGTAAAAAATACCACGTCCAGAACAATAAGAAAAATAGTTGGATTTTTTTGCAATTTTTTTTTCGAAGTAGTTTATCCAAAAAAACGCGCCAGGATGTGACGTAACAAGTACAAGGGCGTAAGATAATTTCAGAGTTGCCAAGCGTTATTCATAATATTTCTTTACCATGTGAGTAGGCCGAAAAAATAATGACAGCACTCGGTATACATACATATTATTCAAGAATAACTGAATCAAGAACAGCTATCAAATGAGAAGTCTTCATTTCATTATAACACATGCTGACACAAGTTCTGTTTCATTCATAGGATGAAACAGAATAACATTTCCTCAGAACTTCCTCAAAATAGTGACACTGGCAACTCGCCGATCGCCGACAGTGCAAGGAATTACAGCGTTGCCAAGCGTTATTCTGTTATAACTGCTCGTTAGTTTTTTAATAGCTAAGCCTTAACCATACTGAGTGTTATCAGTCTATTGACCAATAACTGAACAATATTATCCCAGAGCGGCTTGAGATATTGTCTCACACAGTATGTAATGAAGCGTGGGACTTAATTTGACAGTACAATAACCAATCTCAGATAGTTTCGAAATAATAATACAATTAGGAATAATATATATATATATATATATATGTATTTTATAAAATATAAATATAAAACAGCAATTGATACACCTGGTATAATTTACGGAGAAAATGTATAGAAAGTCAAAATGAAATTGAATATAAAATAAACTTAAATGAGAAACAATTATGGGATGACACTTCAAACAACTGTCCTTCAGTTATTTTAACAATTGATAATATTTTTACTTTTGTCAAATCAATAATTTCTTCTACTATGAAATCAATAATGGAATATTTCCTTATTACACTAGACATATATACCTTGCCAAATAAACAGTTTTATTCGCTTACCCTCAACTGAAGAACCACTGACTTAATTATTCTGTGTTATTACCGAGTTTTATTACGCGTTCACTTGTAATTTGATTATTTAGCTTCTTGATGAATATTTATTCTATTTATTTAGTTATTACTGAGATGTTTTCTGATGGTTACACTTTCACTATGATTCTGCATATGTTTGATTAATTTGCTACTTTAGATAAACTTTACGAAGTCTACGCTTACTTCGCGTAGGAAGATGAAATTAAACTTTACTTTTATTCGCTTCATAATTATGAAGCCGAACTTGCTCTGCACTGACTGAATCTCGATCGTCGACTGAAGGAATATGAAAAAGTCTCTGTTAGGGAGAATCTTATATATATAGTTTTCGGTAATCCAACGAAACCGCGGAATCTATGAATTATTCTTTATGGCCGGCGGTTCGCCTTTGACTTGACACGCCGCCATAATAGGTTACATTAATAGGTCATTACTTTTTATAGTTTACGTAACCGCTTAGTTCCTTTCCGATATCACCGCGCCTATTATCGCTTCAAAAAGACCGCGAGTCATTCCTCTGTCGAGACGTTCTATAAAGATTAGTTATGATTGTTTGAAAATATGGTTGTCGATTCGTTAGGTGTGCCGAAGCAAGTGATAGGGGAGGTGTCAAATCTACGAGCTGTTATATACATTCTTTCACTCTTAATGCGGCCGCCTTTGATTTCGAACAGCAATAAAACGTTGACTTATTATAATGGCATTCTTCAGTTAAGTGTATCACATATGGCTACATTTAAAATACTTGCTGTAGTGTGCTCATCACAATTCAAAATATTTCCTTACAATGTGAGCAGGCCGAAAAAATAATGACAGCACTTGGTATACATACATTTATTCAAGACGAACTAAATCAAGAACAGCTATCGAATTCGAAGTCTCCATTTCAATATAACACATGCTGACACAAGTTCTGTTTTATTCATAGGATGAAACAGAATAATATTTCCTCAGAAGTTCCGCAAAATAGTGACACTGGCAACTCGGGAAAATGCCAAATCAATGGACTTATGACGTCAAAAGAAGCGGCAATAACGCTGTGTTTGAATGTCTCACTGAATTTGAGGGTTTTAGAGTACGTTTATCCGAATATTACAGAATATCTTCTAGGAAAAACTATGTATACATAATATTTTATCACTATATTTCAACTTTAAGCACATATGAAGAAATTTGTGAGTTTGTGATCTCGCCTATTGAATATTGAATTTTTCTATGAAGGAATACCATTGGGTTTGCTAAATGTACCGAACTTCGGCCAAAATAGATGGTAACGGCAACACCGGGCTCACGAAGGAGAACTATCATCGATCCCCTCGTCTATTGTATCTTGTATCGCAAGGTCAGGCCAGCTGATCCCCTTTCTTCCGCGTCCCATTATTGTTTTAGTTGGTGCAAGCAAGTTACTGCGTTTTATAGTATAGTTTTCCCAATATCAATTGCAGAAGCATAAAAAAGTCTTGCAGCGAAATCCTGTGAGCAGCAGTGGCGGAGATAACTAATTTTATTTAAATATTTTAAGATTTTAAAAATACTTCATAAATTATGAAAAATGAAAAAAAATTAAAGACAAGCTTTTATTTATACAAATACATTAAGGAAGAAAAATAATTTCTTTCATTGTTTGATGTAGGTTATTATTATATCCTAAAACGTATTTCGATCGGCACACACCAAGACCATAGACGCTACTGGTTTTTAATCTTTCAGAGCTATTAAAACACAAATATAACGCGTGATTTATGACCTCCCATTGTAGAGACACACCTGCCAGCATTGATGGTCCGACTCGATTGGCCCAGACGAATAGGTTGTTACAAGAGACAGCAGTCAGTCGAGTCCACGTTGACTATCGGCTCTTTTGATCTACCGTTTGCCGACGGAAAATGTTTACGAGTAGTACAGATTATTTTTCGTTCCGTTTCTTCGCATATACGCTCGTGTTAGCGAAGTGAGTTTTCATTTGCTCCCTATAGAAACAGCTTCTGCAATTGATATTGGATGGACTATACACATTATTTTTCGTTCTGTTTCTTCGCATATACGCTCGTGTTAGCGAAGTGAGTTTTTATTTGCTCCCTATAGAAACAGCTTCTGCAATTGATATTGGATGGACTATACTTCAATACATCTAAAAGACTCATTATTATTCATAGCCGATAAGGCTGAAAGAGGAACCGATCACAAGCAGAGATGTACTCGATATAATGAAATTTTCACAAGATATGTTTTATTGACGTCTCGGTTTAACAAATTATTTCGCTGTTTGAAGATATTTAGTATTTATTCAAATCCTTGTGTTGTTGGTTTTGGAAAGGAAATCCGCAATGCATGAACTCACGTTTGGCCTATTACACAAATCAAAATTGGTATGGGGGTTTTCGGGGACAGATATCACGAATTTTCTGTCAAAATTCATAAATTCAAGATGGCTGGTGCAATATTGCGACGAGTTTTGTGATTATATCCTTATTCCAATGAAAATTGGTATGTGGGGGTTATTGGGGTCGGAAATCATAATTTTTTGTCAAAATCCACAAATTCAAGATGGCGGCTCCAAGATGGCGGCGAGTTTTGTGATTATAGCCCGATTCCATTCAAAATTGGTGTGTGGGGGTCGGAGATTATCAATGTTTGTCAGAATTCAATAAGAAGACGGATTTGATGAATAACTAAAAAGAATTGAACAAAAATGATCCAAAAAAAAGTTAAGATAAGCTTTTATACAAATGCACTAAACATTAATTGTTTGGCCTAGGTTATTCTGTGAATAGCAGATTCAAAAGCTTGCCGCGAATATAAAATAGGTAGGTATTCTTGCGCGGCAAGATTTTGGATCTGCTACTCGCAGAATAACCTAGGTCAAACAATTGCTTTTTATTGCATTTGTATAAAAGCTTGTCTTAAACATTTTTTTCGAGTATATTTTTTCATGAATTTTTTATGTAATTTTGTTGTTCATTAACTTAGGCAAAACGTTTTTTATGGTACATTATCGACATGCATGCCTTTTACAGATCCACAAAAACATCAGAACGTATGGAACACATTCTTATACGCATAATTACAACACAAGGAATAATACTCAGTTGATCAATCCACGCTACAGACTCACTACCTCGACCAAGAATTCGCTCGACTTGAACTCATTCAATAAACTTCCTGCTCATATTAAAGATTTGAGCCAAATCAAATTCAAGAGAACAATTAGATCATTTTTTAATAACAACGCGATCTATTCCATCGATGAATATAAGAACTGCCGACAGAACTACACAAACAATGAGTTGTCATGGTAGGTATGATCATTCCGCTAAGCCTTGTATTCTTTCAACCTGTGATAACTTCATTACAAAGTCTAATTGTTATTTTAACTGTACTTGTATCACATCTATTTTATTTATACATATATACTTATTTTATTTTAAATATAACTCCAACCATTGTAATTTTAAGATATGCTACACATGTTTATACATAATGTGGTCAAATAAAATATATGTCTATCTATCAACTGGAATGTTTATATTAAGACTAATTTGTCCTTTCAGAATACATAAAACTTAAATTATTACTCCCACGGAAGGGAAAACACAAAAATGCAGAGGGATGTATTGCTACTTCCCAAAAAACATTTAGACAATATTTGAATTACAATCTTTGGAAAAATTCGTAGAGTAGTTGAGTTACGCCAAATTAACAGATTAGATTATATGAAATGCATATCTTACCTAACCCTAAACAAATGATTAGAATGATATCTATTGTATAATATTCAAAATGATACAATTGAAAGAGATTTAGTCCTCTGGCGGATCTGGTTTGGGGGGGGGGGGCATGTCCTGAATAGTTGATATTGGTTCAACAACCAGAGTCTGGATATGCAACTAAACCTTTGATTGGTTTTCAACAATAAGAAAACATACGTTATACAAACCAAAATTATTCGTTGTATTAAATGTTTTCTCAAACACTCAAACATCCCAAATCTATTCGTTTTTAAATTTCATAGGAGTCGTTCATCATCCAATATAACTATGAAACAGAAATATTCTTCTATGCAGTGCGAATGTATGCAAAAAAACACATGCGGAAAAATCAAAGTGTGGCAAAACAGATAACGATAAAACGATAGAGGGAAAATAATTGTTTTTGGAGACTGTGCTCTTAGTAAAAGGCATCTTAGTGGTAAGCCGTGAGCGGTGGGCGGTAAGAATAAAAAACAAAGGAGTAATATAGAAAAAAGTAATTTTTTTGTCGGAAGTCGGAAACCGCACATAAATGAAAAATGATTATATTTTTGTTTTTGAAAGAAAGGGTCATTTGTCATTTCACATTTGTTCTTCAATCAGTGAGTGTAAGGTTTAAGGTTCAGTTTATAGTTATATATCTTTTTCATTGAAATAGAAATAGTGACAAGTGATATTGAATTTATCGTAAAAAATGGTAAGTGCAACACTGACAGCATTAACGAGTTTGATTTTTGCATATTTTGGAAAACCGATAAACAGTGTATAAGTATAAAATTATAATTACTTGGATGAACAAAACTATTTAGAGCCCCAGAAAATTCTTCAATACATTCTTGAGAATCATTTGATTCCAGTTCCAACTAAAAAAGTTATTTTTATGCTTGTTTTTTTGGTCATGGTGAAAAAAAAGCATCACACTTTTATCCATCTTATTTGTATTATTGTTCACTGGTTTCAGTTGTTTTCAGTATAGTAGAGGAGACCGTGGGAGATCGACCTTCACCGATCTGATAACTCGATGAGACATATTTTTAATTGAATTAATTTTAATCAATTTTCTTTCATCACCTTCACTCTTTTGATAACCGAATGAGTTTCATCTCAACTGATAGTTTTTAACACACAGAATATGCCTAGGTAGGCTTGCCTACTTATTTCTGTGCATGGCTACCTGGCAAGCAGATGTGAACAGGTAAGTCAATATAGGTAACAACTACACCGATCTGTTAACCAATCGAAATTGATATCATAGGTAAGATAATTACAAAATCAATCGTATAGGCTTGCCTGCAAAAAATCGTACATAAAATATGATTGCCAAGCTATAAAGTTTTAGAATGTTAGCTATTCGATAGGTGCGAGAGAGAAAGTAGAGGGTCCGAGGTCCGTGTTATAGAACAGGACACAACATAGCAGCTGCACGCTACCTGACCGTTGAATGTATCCGAGTGCGCATGCTCGTGTACATGTGAGTGACAGTGACAGCATTTATTTACACTCGACAGTAATTTTGAACTCTAATTTATTATAACTCTAATTTCGAACACTGTAAATAATATTAATTGTGATGTAATAAGTAAAAAGGTTTTTTGTGTGATACGAAAAAAGAAATTATTGACTTTGATGAAAATTCATTCAAAATATGCCATTTAAAATTGGCTTTCCGTAAAAAACAAAACTTTAAGTATGGAGATATTCAATTAAGCAAAGAATCGTTGGATTTTGTTGGTTAACCATGTTACAACAAAGTTACAATTTTAAAAAAGAAGTACAAAGAAGAATTTGAAAATTTCGTAAAAAATTATAATAAAAGTTATTTTTATTTATTAAAAATTTATATTTGTAATTTTTTTTATTTTTTTTAAAAAATAAAATTTAAAGAATTTGTTGTAACTATAAATTTGACTTTTGTGAAAGTTATGTCTATTAATTGACAAATTTAATATAAATAAACATTTTAATAATGAGTAAATTTCCTTACATTATGTGAATTGATTTAATAACATTGAAATTTTCATTCTCATTATATAACTATTTTTATTTAATTTTTGTAGCTTCCAACGACCTCAAGAAGTCTTAATTCTAGTGCTAATGAACCTCCAGAGACAACAGCTCTTGAAGATGACGAAAATAATACAGAAAATATTGCAATTTCTGAGGATTATTCTTTATTTAATTTTAAATAAAAAATATAGATTTTTTATAATTTTTAAATTTTATAATTTAGCTTTAAAATGAAAAAGAGAATTGTTGAATTAATTTTTTATTTTATTTATTAATATATTAAATTATTTATTTTTGATTATTTCATAGCTTTAAGTATATATATAGTGTGAAATAATACAAAAATTGTGATCGAAATTAGAGTTATAATAAATTAGAGTTCAAAATTACTGTCGAATGTAAATGAATGCTGTCACTGTCACTCACATGTACACGAGCATGCGCACTCGGATACATTCAACGGTCAGGTAGCGTGAAGCTGCTATGTTGTGTCCTGTTCTATCACACGGACCTCGGACGCTCTACTTTCTCTTTCGCACCTATCAAATAGCTAAAATTCTAAAACTTTATAGCTTGGCAGGTAGCCATGCACAGAAATAAGTAGGCAAGCCTACCTAGGCATATTCTGTGTGTTAAAAACTATCAGTTGAGATGAAACTCATTCGGTTATCAAAAGAGTGAAGGTGATGAAAGAAAATTGATTAAAATTAATTCAATTAAAAATAGCTATGAACACTTTTCGATAGGCAAGTTATCATAGGCATATTTGTTTATAAATTATATTTGATAAAAAATATGTCTCATCGAGTTATCAGATCGGTGAAGGTCGATCTCCCACCGGCTCTTAGACTATTACCTATATTTGCAAACAGTGGCCAAAGGCATGAATATTTTGTTTTATGAACAATAATTTTTTTTCTGCATGTTTTATTTTTGAGAGTTTATTATTTAAAATAATTGTCGGATTGTGTTTTTGTTTGTTTCGCAATATTTTTTCCATCTTATTTATATTATTGTTCACTGGTTTCGGTTGTTTCAAATAAAAAAAATATATATTTCATTTCATTCCTATGGATTTTATAACTTTGGTTCCAAATTTCCATTTACTCATGCCCTCCCCTGAAAAACTGATTTAGTCCTAAAATTATCTTAAAATAAGTGCTTGGAGTTAGTTGCGATAACCACTTTTCGTCAAGGTTATACCGGGTGAGTGAAATTCGAGTAGATGCATAGGGATCTCGGAAACGATAAGAGCTACAGAGAGGGTTAAATGGAGGCAAAGTTGCGTATTATGGAACTCTTTACTATGATGTTGAAAAATCTGAGCTAGCCCTCTCACTTTCAGAGATTACAGGAAAAAACGAACAATTTTATTTTTGTTTTTCACTTATATCTGCTTTAATACAATAGATTTCCAGAAAGAATCATGATTATGATCATTGAAGCCTAAAAAAAGTGATACAAAATCCAGGTCCGTATTTAAAATTTCATAGTTAGGGGTGGCCCAGGGAAAACAACACACTGTAGAACACTTTCGTTTACATATTTTTACAGCCCATTGAAAGTTTCTGGAAATCTATTGTATTAAAGCAGATATAAATGAAAAACAAAAATCAAATTTTTGGTTTTTTTCTGTAATCTCTGAAAGTGAGAGGGCTAGCTCAGATTTTTCAACATCATAGTAATGAGCTCCATAATAAGTAACCTTGCCTCCATTTAACCCTCTCTGTAGCTCTTACCGTTTCCGAGATCCCCATGCATCTACTAGAATTTCACTCACCCGGTATTATACCTCTGTCCATTGAATCTGCTCACATTTTCAACCTCCTGTCATTTCAGGTAACAAAATAAATACGCACGAAAGTGGTCAGAGCAACCCGGTGACCGAGGTAATAATATCACAAGTTTATTTAATCAGTTCCAGTGTAGAGAGTTCAGAGTTCAGGAATTTCGTTTAATTTCGATGTCAGACAATATGTTTTCCAATATCGAAGTTATGTCAAGTCAGCGAGGGCAGACCCAAATTTTATATGAAAACTATAAATTTTCTAAACATCGAACAATTTCAGCCGAAGTGAGTAATGAAATAGTGTGGAGATGTGCCAATCGAAAGTGTGCCAAAGTGTTTATTTACACAATGGGCTCAACTGAAAATTTAGTTATTACCTCGGTGAAAGGCCAGCATAATCATCCTCCAGAAAGCAAAAGAAAAATATCAAGGCAAATTGTCACTGCGGCATGCAAGAGGAGAGCAAAAAGTGATAGAGTGGAAAAACCAACAAACATTATTCGAAGTGTGATAGATGAAACAGACCACGTTAGTGTTTTAACTTGCGAAGACTTGAAATGTGTAAGGGAGAATATGTACAATCAGCGTCGAAAAACGTACGTATACAAGCAAACACGTACCCAGAATTTTCTGTCGGGGGGGGTCCAGGCAAATGATTAAAGTATCGCGTAAACGGATACGTAACAAAATTGTAGAAGCAGTCCATATTACTCAAATAGAATCGATGGGGACTCCAAGTAAATCTGTACGAAATCAATATACAGGGTGTTATGTAATAAGTGCCCGATATTTTACTGGGCGATTCCTCAGTTATTTATAAGGTGAAAAGTTCGTATAAGCATGGGTCCGCTAGGCCTTCATATTTTATATACAAGGTGTTAAAAATTTATTTTTATTTTGGTTTTTCGTATTTTTTTTTTCGATATTTGGACGAAAATTGGTATATCGGTATTTTTTAATATGAGAAATTCAAATTTGATCTTGGTTTGGCCCTGAATTGTAGGGGACACCGCCTACAGGTCTTTGTCTCTTTTGGGGAGTCACAACTTTGTCGTGCATGTATGTATCACATTTTATAGAAGAAAAATTGATTCCTCTATAATTTTTACGTGACAAATGTATGCATTTCAAATTGGTGTGAAGTTATCCATAGATTTCTAGCCACACATGCTGACGTAGTGGAAAATTAAAATCTGTGGCTGGGTTACATATTTATCAGCACCCGGACTAAAAATATGTGGCCGGAAATATTCAACATACATATGTGATCTGGAATTCAACAGCTTTCGATATCATCATGATATCAGTCGATATGAAACGTGGAATCATGTCAATTCATATTATGAAAGGGACCTATTAAGATGACGTCACTTTTCTACGGAAATGTTTCTGTCACTAACAGACTTTTTGATCAAATTATTTTTTCAATGGGGATCGCGTCAGTTCTTCACACCCTTTGTTAAAGCAGTTCCACAAGAGGTGCGTTCATGAAAATTATAAGAATTAAAGAATTTCAGGTTGATTACCGTAATGGAATCGTTTTTCTTGTCACCCTTACAGTTTTCGCGAAAATGATTTTCTTATCGAGTAACAACAATTCTTTACACCCCTTGTAAAATCCAAACCACAAGATGTGCGTTCATGAAAATAACCCCAATTATGAAGAATTCGATGATGTTCACCGTAGTGAAATCGTTTTTCTTGTCACCCTCAAGGTTTTCGAGAAAATGATTTTTTTATCGGGCATCGTCAATGGGCTTGTTCAAGAAAAAATTAATAATTTAATAATCGAAACTATAACTCATTTTAAACGGATTCCCAAAATTTTTGATTTTTCCGCGAACGTTTAAACCCTCAAATTAATTAAAGAAATTGGAGCGAACGAAAACGGGGCGTGATTACCTGTGACGTCACACTGCATATGCGATACCTAACGTTAGCAACGCCGCGCCGCGAGTCGAGAGTCGACTGTATATTTCGTAAGTACCTACCGTGTTGTCGCTGTGTGTAAGAAGCAAATCGCTGGACTGTTTCGTTATTTTATTGCATAATGAGTGAGAATAAAGTGGTAAATAAATATTGTTTGGTTCCCGACTGTCCTAACACATCCAAGAATGCCCCAGAAAAATGGTTTATTAATGTGCCCTCTGATATTAAAATAAGAAATGTTTGGCAGAAAGCAATGCGTCGTGAAGTTTTTGTATCTAACAAATCGCATGTGTATTGCTGTGAAGATCATTTTAAAGTAAGTTTTTCGATTTTATCTCACAGTTTAAATATATTTAATAACAAAATTTGTATAGTTTTAAAATTAGTGATAACGTATAAGCTCTAGAGAGTTTAACACAGATAACTTTTTTTTTAGGTAGAGGAAGATATAGAAAATTATATGTACATTAAAACAATGAACAGTGGAAAAGTTAGACTAAAACCTGGAGTAGTACCGAGATTTTTTGACTGTCAAAAAAATAGAATTACGACGCATAGTTCAAAGCCACTCTTGTAAGTATACGAAAACAACAAAAAATTGTAATTACTCTATTTTATTTTTTATTTACCCTGTATAAAAATAAGTCCAGAGGGTAATGAACAAATATTTGGGTAATAGTTAACTGAATTAAAAATCATCATTTTTCAATTTCAACGATTCAACGATTTCATACGATGGCTTTTGTTTTCACCTTTTTATTCTTATCGTATACACAAATTAAGAGATAATATATATATATATATATATATATATATATATATATATATATATATAAAGTGTAGATGACTAAATTTGCCCTTCGTCCATTTATTTGTTATTTTATTTATGGTGACCATTTGTTAAACTCTTTTTATTCGTGCTAAACTTCCGAAAGGCATACACTTTGAAAATAAAGTAAACCCCCCTTTTGGGTAAGTAAAAGTTTCACGAAATAAAAGCAAATCAAATTCCTCAAGTTATTTTTGGCGCTGTATTAAGGGATTTTGTGTGTTGTATCTAATCTCTATAATATTTTCGGGGGTGGTCTGAACCCCCCAAGGTACGTAAAGTAGGATGCAATAATAATTGGTTCTTTATTGGACAACATTCAGATAGACCATAAAGCAATTATTATTAATTAGGTTTTGCAACAGAATCTCTCGAACATCAATACACTTTTCAGTCACCAACAACGAATATCCCATAAAATACGTTATAAAATGGTGGTGTCATTTCGGAAAACGATTTTGTTCATTCTTGCATTTTATAAATCATTTCTCCATTTATAGGAATCTTTCTCGAAAAAAACCTCTCAATGAACCGGAAGTCCTGGAAAATTCCCTTCCTCAACTAGAACATACAAATAAGAGCAGGTATGTGACAGTATTTTCAGCTACTAATATTTTTTTTAAATTTGACTAGAAACACAACTAACATAACTTTGCTGGCGTGAACGAAACTTCACGGCTAAACAAAAATCAAGTGTTTCTCAAATAATTAAATATTCAAAATAATAATAGATTCTCAAACCACTCCAATTGTAATACTATACAACTTTTCTAATTAAACTTTTTTGATAATGTCGATAATAAGGGTAGTTTACTGCTGATCAAAATTCCAATTTTTTGTTCTCTTCTGTACATCATTTGGAGATTTATAATTTTGACGACTCAGATGCAAGTTTTCCGCAATGCACCAATGTTTATCAAGAATACAATTTTCTGACAAATAGATAATAAAAAAAGTTTCCCATGTGGAAAAAAAAATTTAAACTCAAATAGACGTATTTGAATTTTTTTCCTTTACTTATTTCTAAGCTTTGAAATACTTGTGTACCCAATATTTAAAAAAATTACGAAAAAACACGGAAAGGTGTAGAGACAAAACAAAAGAGATGCGGCGGATAATACAATGAGAATAAATAACTCAACAGAGAATGAAAAATTCAACAGAACGTGTTCGTAGATTTCGTGAGCGTTAAATGACATTGAACATTGCATGTATGTAATTATTAGTTGCAAGGCACTGTAACGATATATCTGTTACATTTCTTATTTATATGCTCTATGCGTGATTTATTCACTTTATCTATTGAAAATCTTAGCGACATCTAACCGTCGGTATTGGAACAATCATTACGGTTAAGAGAAGAAGAGCTGTCGCAAATGATCTAACAGTACGAGGATACTTAAGACGATGATGTGACATTCTCGCCCCTTTTTTCTCTTCTGATCGTTCAGCAATTAAGATACATGTTTTCTTGAAGCTCGTCGGCGTCGGCCATTAAAGAGTTGAATATGCCATGTTGAAATAATTTATTTAATTGAGAGATTTTCCTTTCTCCGCGAATACGAATTCAAATCAGTGAATAGTGATATCAAGAAAGGTGAGTGAGAACTTATGTTTGGATCGTAGATATATCAAATATGTCACATTCAAATAATTTCTGAGTGAACGTTAAATAATTCTTCACAAGGGAAGAATCTGAAGGCATCTATGCATTTTTGTGATGAAAACAGTAATTTGTTTTATTTAGGTCAATCTGATTAAGAATAGCAGTGTCGTTTACTATATATTTTTGAGGAATTCTGTCAGGATTGCGAATTCCACATGTATATATTTCAATGAGTTTATATATATATATCTTTGGTATGGTTCCATATTTGATAACGATAATCATCAAGATGTCGTTTTGATGTGGTTGATGTGATTTAATATGTTTTTTTCATGTATAAATGTGGTACTTGGAATTTTCTTTGAATTTTCAGAAACCTTTCTGAAGAAGTATTTGACAGCAGGTCAGACATTTGTTCTCATATACGTTTCTTGAATATCGCTGAAATTGAAGTCATTTTCGTGAATCAAATTCAACAAACTTGATTGTCTCAAATATTGAATTTTAATTGTTGATAACGAAATATCTTAGCTGCTTATGATCAGAGGAGAAATCATCTCTTCCATATATAAAGCAAAGATCAATTCTTGTTAATCCATAAGAATTATTAACAATAATTCTTCAATTTCAGTTTTGGATATTATTCATTTGTATACTCAATTAATTTTAAGTAATAATCTCTTAATGAGATTACACTCCACTGTAACAACAATGAGTTGAGGATTGTATTGTAAAGATTCCAAGTTTCAAGAAATATAATCTTTTGTATATCAAACTCTGACACAAATAATATTGTTTTCATGTGAAATCGCTGAGAACACACTTGATGGACCAAAAGCTGATGTTCGTGTTAACCTGATCGGTAGCCCAGCAGCCATAAGTACCCCTTGATTGCGAGCCAATTCACTTCGTGTAGTTTAGCTAAGTGCTAGACAAGGAAAAATACAATCAAGGTACATCGTCTACGAAAAAACCGACAGTTCAGCAAAAGAAAACAATATTTATATTCTACATTGGAATAAGAAAATAAATTTATGAATTAAATGTTCAGAAGGGGAGAGATTAATTTTGAAATTTTAAGTTGGTATTTGTTTTATTTTGAGTTATTTACAGAAGGAAGGTTAATTGATTACAATCATTATTGAATAAGGTTTTGAATTTTTGTCCTAGTTAAATAAAAATTCTGGCGTCCATTCAAATTTACAATTTCTAAAACTTTGCTTGAAACATAAAAAAATTTGAAACTAGCAAAGCGGTCGAAAGAACTCCACACCGCTCTTCACTGAATAGTCTGGGCATTCTATTTTCAACAAATTACAAGAACTTTCATTTCAGCACGACGGGGCCACCCACACATACAAGTAACTACGCACACTACCCGTGTTTTGTTTTCGCCAATAAGAGGGATTTCGCATCGGCCTTCAGTGCGGCAGTGAACGGCGATCAGAGTGCACGCGTTTATTTTTGACGACCAATTCTTTTTTCCGGCGACATTTCATCTAATTTTGAGTGGTTACCAAAACGCGTCTAAAAAGGTAAGTGTTTAGATTACTACTATAGTTTTTTTTAATGTGTATTACTACTAACATCAACTATTGACATGTTTTGAGTAAAATCACTCTGACCTTGAATTCATTTTTTTGTTCGTTATTTAAAATGCTGTTAGACATGGGGGCATAACGGGGACATGGCAATGGGGTACCCCGTTGTGCCCCGTCCCCATTATGCCCCTGAATGGCCTGTTCATTTGATAATATCACAATAATATTATTCATTTCATTGTAGGTTTTTAAAAAATGGTACGAACTTACAAAAAGAAAAGTTCCAGATGCAGTTGGTCTGTAGAAAGCATGAAACACGCAATTGATGCAGTTTTAAGCAAATCAGCAGGTTACAGAAAAGCAGCTCAATTGCACGGTGTTCCACAGACCACATTGGAGCGTCATGTCGCAAAAATAAGGAAGGGCATGGTATCTCTTAATTCAGCTCGAGGTAACTTTAAACCCGTATTTTCCAAACAAGAAGAAGAGGAGCTTGTTAGGTATGTAAAAGATATGGAGAAACGATTATTTGGATTGACAACTGTCGTCCTACGAAAACTAGCCTATCAGCTCGCAGAAAAAAATGCTAAGACTCACAATTTTAACCATGTTAAAAAGATTGCTGGCATAGATGGCTTAAAAGGCTTCATGCAACGTCACCCGAATTTATCAATTCGAAAACCAGAAGCCACATCGGCAGCGCTATGGGTTTTAACAAAGTGGCCGTGAATAAATTGTATTCTTTGCTTGGGGAAGTATACAGTGCTTCTCAAAAGTCCCCTCCCCCCTCTTATTTTTGGAACGATTATACATAAACAAGTGAAATTTGGAAACTGATTATTAAAGGTTGTAAACTTCCCTACTAGTGATGATAGATGACGAAATCGTCAAAGATGACGTCACAAGCCCATTGTGATCAATAATTTTAAATGGAACCCTACGGCAAGCGACACCTCTTTTAAAAGGTATCGAAAAAAACCTATTCAATGATACTAATTTTGTTTGTGTTTATGGCAGTTTTGGCAGTTGCTTTTAAAAAACGCAAAGCTGTGATGAATTAAATCAGTTAATACTACAACAATGAGCTGACGTTTTGTAAGTTTCCCTAATTCGACGTTTTTGTAATTGTCCTAGTTTTTGTACATTTAATAATTTGTGTATTGTTGATCGAACGTCTAACTGTTTTAGCAGCTTTTGGTACTTTTAATATTTTTGTACATTTTAATAATTTGTTAAACTGTTGTGAGCCGAACGTTTAAGTGCTTCAAGAAGCGAAATGGTACGTGCTTTAGGTGATAAAGTAGCGATCCTAATTCTTGGTGAAACTGGACAAAATATTCATGCAGCAGAACGCATTTTTAATGAGAGGTTTCCCGATCGCCCCGTTTCGAGGACTTATTTCAGGGAGCTTCTTCGTAAGTGTGAAACAACGGGTAGTATTAATGATGCGAAACGATCTGGCAGACTACAAATTTCCGATAAGAAAAAAATTGATATACTGGCAGAAGTAATAGTTAATCCTACTTCTTCAACAACTCACTTTGCATCTACCTGTGAAGTCAGTCGAAGTACAGTACACAGGGTGTTGAAAAAAAACAAATTTCATCCATACAAATTAAAAATGGTTCATCAACTCTCAGACGACGAACCAAACCGAAGACTAGAATTTTGTGAAAATATGGAAACTAAAATTAACCAACAGCCAGACTATGTCAAAACAATTTGTTCTAGTGACGAAAGTACTTTATATCTAAATGGAAATGTAAATACACAGAATGTGAGGTATTAGAGTGACGCAAATCCTCACCTGTTTCGTGAAACACATACGCAATTTCCCCAGAAGGTGAATGTTTGGGCAGGTATCCTGGGAAACCACATCGTTGGGCCTCTTTTTTTAAATACTAATTTAACTGGTGAGGTTTATCTGGAGCTGTTGCAAAACGCAATAGAACTGTTAATCCTTTAAATTTTGGAAGATTATCCAGATGAATTCGGCAATTTGGAAATAACATTCCAACAGGATGGTGCTCCTCCACACTATTACGCTGCAGTAAGACGGTATTTGGATGAGGAGTATCGTGGTAGATGGATTGGACGACGAGGTTCAACGGAATGGCCAGCTCAATCACGGGACCTCACATCTTTGGATTTTTTTCCGTGTGGTACCTTAAATCGAAGTTTACGCCACTGAACCTGACAATATTGACATTTTAAAACAACGTATTGTTGCAGAATGTGAGGCTGTTTCCGCAGACACATTTGCAAAGGTACGAGAAGAGTTTGAAAATAGGATATTTCACTGTCAGGAAGTAAATGGAGGTCACTTCGAGCAATTTCTTTAAGTAGATACTGACTCAAATCTGTAATTAATATCATACTGAATGGAATTTAAATTTTAATGTTTACTAATGAGCCATTAAAACTGCCATAAACACAAACAAAATTAGTATCATTGAATAGGTTTTTTCGATACCTTTTAAAAGAGGTGTCGCTTGCCGTAGGGTTCCATTTAAAATTATTGGTCACAATGGCCTTGTGACGTCATCTTTGACGATTTCGTCATCTATCATCACTAGTAGGGGAGTTTACAACCTTTAATATTCAGTTTCCAAATTTAACTTCTTTATGTATATTCGTTCCAAAAATAAGAGGGGGGGGACTTTTGAGAAGCACTGTATGACAAATATAATTTAACGCCAGATAGAATATATAACTGCGACGAGACTGGAATATCATGCGTCTCCAAAACAAAGAGTAAAATCATTGCTGAAAAAGGAAGAAAACAAGTAGGCTCCCTTTCTTCTGCAGAACGAGGGCGGGCGATTACCGTCGAGATATGTTTCAATGCAGCCGGAACTTATAGGCCTCCCATGCTAATATTTCCTCATTCGTAGGGCGCAATGTCTTTAATATCAAAAATAGATCAAGCTATCAACTTTCTACTACATTGAATTAAAACTAGTCGAATCGATTATTTATCCTCACCAGGGCCGATCCTAGGGTATTGGCCGCCCGCGTGCAAATACCAGATGTGCCGCCCCTCCAGAGATTTTTTTCTTATTTTGACTAATATTTAACGTTGACGATATTAACTCTTAAACTCATCTACCTGTATAACGTCTATTTCACACACAACGATTTTGGACATACTCAGTGCGTATACCAACGAAAAGTATATAAATCAGTTGTTCTACAGTCTACAGACTAGGTACCTAATCATTATAATTACCTAATTATAAAATAACCTTTCTGGCTTTCTGGGTGGCAAATTTATCAATAATTTCCGTAAAATCTATTTTTTCACAGATTTCGGATTCAATAGAGATGATGGCCAAATCTGAAAGCCTTTCTTGTGTCATATTATTTCTCAAGTAATTTTTAATAATTTTTAATTTGCTGAAACTTCTTTCTCCTGAAGCCACAGAAACAGGTAAGGTTGAAAAAATTCTTATTGTTAGAGCAAAATTAGGAAAACAGGAAATGAGATCATTTTTGACTATGATTTCTAATACCTCAATTGGCTGTTTCTTACCTGGAAAAATATCTTTGAATAAAGTTATTTCATTAAACAGTTGTATACCGTCTATATCTTTCACGATACCTCCTTCCTCCTGTACCTGTAACTTAATATCTAAGTCCATGCAGGCTTTCATGAGATCATCACTAGAAATGTTGTGAAACTCATACAGAAAGCAGAATATTGAAAAGCACTCAGATAATAATGTAAATCTTTCATTTACCGAAGAGATCGCGTGATCAAGAATTGCAAAATAGAAAGAAGTCTTGAATTGCTGGAAGGGATTCAAAAGGGTTCATCACTGCCCTCGTAATCAAATAAACGGACCTTTTTCCTGAGCCTCGAACTTGGAAATTCGGGATCAATACCTAAATCTCTAGCAAGTGTTGTGGCTGATTCGATAAATATTTTGAAATTATCGTCTGATCTTTGTGAAACAAAAACTTTTTTTTAATTATCTAAGCCTTCAATGCATTCCGCGATGTTTAATTTAGGATTTTGAAGCATTTTACTCAGAACATTAATTCTTGATAATAAATCATGCCAAATCAAAATTGAACACAAAAATTTGAATGATTCAAGATTTTTAATTATTGATTTTGCACCATTTTTTGTTTTCGCGTCTCTGGTGAAATCTTCAATTAAGGCATTTAATGCGGTAATAATGTTTTTGAGGTCTTGCTTTAGAGGTCTAATAGCATTGATACGACTTTCCCACCTTGTTTCACTTAATGGTTTCAAAGTTAGACTTTTTACGTATTTTTTTAGTAAATCCCATCGATATGGGGACGCAGAAAAAAAATTATATACCTCTTGTACCATATAAAAAAATCCAGAAATTTCACCACTGGAGCTGGCAGCGCCATTAACGACGAGGTTTAAGGTATGAGCCGCACACGGCACGTATAATGCTCTAGGATTGATATCGAGAATCCGTTTCTGAAGCCCTATATTTTTCCCCTTCATGTTCGATCCATTGTTGTAGCCCTGACCACGTATATCTTCAACTTCGAGCTGCAGACTAGGTAATAGCTTCTCTAATAGAAAATTGCACAGACCTTCTCCAGTGGTATTAGTTACTGAAAAAAATCCTAGAAAAAATTCTAAAATATCTACTTTACTTTTACCATCAGTAGTGTTCACACATCTAATTACAAACGTTATTTGTTCTGTATCACTAATATCGGGCGTAGAGTCGAGAATTATAGTGTAATATTTGGCTTTTTTGACAATGCGTGTTATCTCATTACGAATAGATTCGGCTAAAATATGAATTACTTCATTTTGAAAATGGTGCCCTAAGTAGTGTGGAATACGTGTTTTTTTATCTTTGTATTTACTGATATTATTAAGGTGTTCTGAAATAACTGGATCAAATTTGGCCAACATCTCTACTGCCTTTAAAAAATTACCATTATTTCTATGATACAACTCCGTACTAAATTTTGACTGGCTAAAAATTGTACTACAGCAATCATTCTTTCAATGATAGCGCGCCATCGTTTTTTCTCTCTATTGTAAACATTTTGTTGTTCCGCGCCAATAGTACAATTTTTTTCCATCCTCGTCTTTATTTCGCACCACGATCTTATAGAGTTAACGTGTTTTAGAGTTTAGAGTATTTTCATGCTTATTGAGGTAATCCGAACAATGACGCCAATCAGGAAAGCCAGTACTTACAAGTTGTGTTGAACTATCACTACTAAACAATTTACATGCAAAACAAAAAATACAATTTAGTTTTATGGAATAGCAGAGCCACGCGCGATTTATTTTCTCCCCGTTCACTAAAGTTTTGTTATAATATGAACAGCTAAATTTTCTGCCACTCTCATCAATCGGAAATTTGAAATCTGCAACTTGTTCGGGACCGTGTTCTACCAATAAATCAATATATTTTTTTGTCAAAATGTTAGGCCAAGTACCTGGATCATCTAGTGCTACTTGAGCAGAGCCCTCTTCCTCTTTGCTCTCATCTTCACATTCGGCTTCACTGGGAATGGGACTGCTTGATGATGATCTTGCAGCTTTATCACCTTCATCGGGTGTGAAATCTATTGATTCATTGTTTGTTTCACTAGTAGTGGTGGATGTTGATGGTTGAGAATAATCAAACTCCGCGATTTGATTCAAACCTTTTTGTTCGGGCTCACTTTTATCCGGTTTTCCAAAATACTTTTTCAATGCTCCCGCTTGTTTTGAGATTTCTTCTATTCTTCTCTTTTCTATAGAAGGCACCTGACTCTCTTTTAGTTTTTCTGTTTTTGGACGAGGACGACATCTAAAGGTAAAAGGTAAGAAGAACGATAAGTATATCATGGCTCACAGATGCAGATAAAATTAATAGGAATTCTTCAGAAATTTTGAAATTCATCGAAATGACCTCTAAAAAGTACCTACCATTGTTAATATTTTTTTTTTCTAAAAGTGTAAGAATATGGGTTATTCATAAGAAATCCCCATTCCTGTTGAAAAAGTTAGAGCAAATTATTTAAAATAAATAATGATTCGTAGCGCTCTTTCAAATTCTGGGTAAAAATTAAAATTTTCATAAACTCCCCCGGTTGGTAACCTATAATTTTGTAAGAAAATTATATTTTGATTTTGTGCTAACGAATTTTGAAAGAATTGAAAATAAATTTTGAATTTTCAAACATTCTGTACTTATTTTCAAAACGAATCATCGCGACAAAATTAGTTTAAAAATATGCCCACTTTTTTTATCTAATTAGAAAACACCCTGTACAACATTTCATTCGTTCATAAATCTAGTTAAGAGCTTTGGTACTTACCACAGTTCTGATTTAAATATTTAAACGATACTCAACAGCAACACCTTGTCACTAATTTCCAATATTAACTTACACTTGCACTTGATTGTGTTTATGACCAGTCTTATTGTATGTTGATTCAAAATTAAATGAACATTTTGAAATGAAAATGGTTTATATATAGTGGTGAAGTAGCAAAAAAAATTCCGATGCCGCATCCCTTTAACTTTGTCGAAACAATCCATTTCTTATCTATAAAGAAAACGCTAAAATAAAGTTTATTTTGACCATTGACCTGCGAGCCGCGTGCCGACTGTGATATATATAGTCTTTACAAGTAAGTTGGCACGGCGAAATTAAATTCAAAGGAGGCCGCAGCGGCGAAACCTTTGAAAAAAAGTCGCCCGGCGAACAGCAGCACGTTTTTTTCAAAGGTTTAGCCGCTGGTACCCCCTTTAAAAAAATTTTCGCCGTTCCAACTGACATCGTAAAGACTATACGTACATAAATAAGCCGCCGCGCCGCACACAGGAACCAAACATACTTAGTAGTGTCAAAAATATGGCCCTTGGTTTTTTTTTATAGAAATTTCAATTTTTTATGCTGCATTGCCGGCTCTGCCATGAATTTTGCTCTCAAATGAAGAATGTGTGTACATGAGAGTAGGAGAAGATACTAATGGACAATAGACCAACACACAACACAACTGAGCACTAACGTTTCATTTTTCTTCTTTCAAAAAATAGCTGATTGTTATAACTGAATTCGGCCTGGGGCCGCCCCTTAGTTTGGCTGCCCGCGGGCGGTGCACGCGCTGCACACCTGCTAGGATCGGCCCTGATCCTCACATAGAATATTGTGCTTCAGTATATTACAATTTCCTACCCCCCCCACTCAAACGCGATTCGTCTGCTGTATACCCTATTGAGAGCTGTATACCTGATAAGGCTGAATGAATTAAATAATTTCTATTAAAACTTCTGAAAACTAAAACACCCTACTTTTTGTTTTAACTTATATCACGTCGTACTGATATACGTAATTCAACATTAGAGCTTCAATATTCCATATCATATTCCAAAAAAGTAAGAAGGATGCATTTCTTACTTGGCATATTTTATTTGAACTAGGCCTAGGACTAGGAAACTTTTTTTTAATCCTTTTTTATGCTAAATGGTTTAACTATATAAGTTTAACCATTTTCAATTGCAGAAGCATAAAAAACAAGTTTCGCAGTCTTGAGGCGGTATCCTTTGAGCAGCATAGGCGGAGATAACTAATTTTATTCAGATATTTAAATATTTTAAATATTAAAAAAAATGCCATAAGCGAGGGAGTATGTATTAATAGGCAATCGGATCATCATAATTTCATTTTCCTATGGTCGAAAAAAAGCCATATTATCCAACAAAACACAACAGAACTATAGAATATTTTAAAACGTATTTCGATCCCAGACCAAAGACGCTACTGGCTTTTATTCATTCCGACCTCTTGAAACACAAATGTAACTCGTGTTTTATTAGTTTTATTGGCCTCTCAACGTATCGACACACCTACAAGCATTATTATTGGCTTGCGGTCCATTTTGATTGGCTCAGGCGAATCTGCTGTAGAACTAGACAGCTGTCACTCAAACCCACGTTGACTGTCGGCGACGGTGAATGTTTACCAGTAGTACACATTATTTTTCGTTCCGATACTTCGCATATACGCTCGTGTAAGCGAAGTGAGTTTTTGATTTGCTCCTCATAGAAACAGCTTCTGCAATTGAAAATGGTTAAACTATAATTAAGTTGTTATAGATAATCAAAGTTTCGCGCGCCGGCGAATCGTATCAAACAAGTTTAGAACCCCGGGAACGGTCGTGATGTCATTCCGCGCGACTGAATAGGTTCAAGGTACAAGTTATTCTGTCATTCGGTTACAGACAGTAGAAGTATCGTGTAGGTTATCAGGTGTCGTTGCAGTTTCAGTGCCTATATTCGCAATGGAAAATAAAAAGACTTTTTATAAATATTGCATTGTACCGATGTGCAAGAGCACAACAGTTAGAACACCGGACAAAATATTTATAAGGTTACCAGAAGATCGAAGTCGTCGCTTAAAATGGCTGAGAGCTTGTAGGAGAGACGAAAGAGAGATATCGCTAAGCAGGTGTGGTCTCTATGTGTGTGAAGATCATTTCAATGTAAGTATACCTATGAATATTTGTCTGCTGCTAGTTTGAAAAGAGTTGGGGACTACGTTTGGTGTGGTTTATAGGTACTTAAGTATACCATGAGTTTGAGAAGTACCTATCTAATAGATACATCACCTAATATATGACTTGCATCAAAACTTTTGGGGATATAGTACTAAGTATACATAATTTATAACGTTTCTTATTGATTGTATTGCTCTTCCTCAGTCGAAGTCGATTGGCATAATTGAAAATACCAAAGTTCAAAATAGGCATGGCAAACATTGAAAAAACTGTTCTGCGTTCTTTTGAGCCAAATTCACTTACTTATGTGGAAGAATTTACCTGAAATTCCGAACGTTCGAATGAACGAAATGAACAAATGTGAGTCTGGCATTGTGATTTTTATAAATACATTCCCTAGAAAGGGAGATAAACGATGGAATTCACAACAGCCCTTTAAACATCTTTAAAAAAAACAGTTCAAAAACTAAAACCGGTCTACAGAAAAAAATTGCGCTCTGAAAAGTACGAAACTAGAAAATATTCTTGTCCGAAATTCTTATCTACTAACTATTCAATTATTTATCGTCTAATAAGTGGACAACTTATATATTTCAATTTAACTCATAGATATAGTGATGTTTGGAGGATAGCCTTGCCCTAATAGTGCGAGATCTGGTATTAGAAATATAGGTATACCCTCATCTGTTATTTGACGATAAGATTATATGTAAGATGTCTAAAAACTCTGGTGCTTGCACTTATACCTGTAGAAGTTTGGGATCGACTTGTCGACACTTGGCCTACTTGATAATAGAGATTACTAGTGTGTCAGATGGCGCCATTCTCATTTTTGTTTCAATTCACTAACAGGGTATATTTATTTCCTCAGCTTTCTTTTTGAGGCGAACTGTTCTAATTCTAGCTTTGCTATTGGTTGAAAAGAGACATCTGCAAACTTCACCAAAGCTAGAATTAGAACATTGCATAAAGAAAAATATTCACCTTTTAAAATTAATAAATTCAAAGGAAATCATTGTAAAAATAATAATAAAATTCACGATTCGTATTTTGTACCATTTGAATTTGAGCTTAACTGCATTTTGACAGACGGAGAATTAGAAATGAAATTGTCATTGAATTGCAGAAAATATAAAATTCAATGCATACATATGATTAACTATGAAAATATCATAATTAGTCAATTCGTCAAGATTTGTACTTGCTTTTGGTACTGAATACAGGTGAATATTCGAATCTGCGGCTTTATACTGTCCACACAAAATACAAATGTGGCCCATTCTACAAAAAGTAAAAGTAAAAGAACAAACTCAGGAATAAGCTAAGCAAGATTTCAAAACAAAGAGATGGAAAACGCATAGATACTGACAAAACACTGAAAATAATTTCATATAAGATGCTGTAGATGCCAGAAATTAAGTTCTGACATTAAGCGAGAATATAAACAAACATCTACCACAGAGAGAAGTAACAGGTGGTGTCCCGTCGAAAATCTAAACAATATCGAATCAGTTCATTCACCAGGGTTTTTAGACATCTAAATTATATGTTAGATAATATCTGTAGGGGGAAAAGCACATAAGTCAAAATATCGCATTTTTGTATTAAGTCATATTCGTCGACAATAACTGCAAATGTATGAGTCTGTAAAATCACAACAGTCAATAATGAAACGTAAATACGTTAAAAATGATTGTAATTATAAACATTAGCCAAAATGCTATGCTATACGGTGGGTATAATAATATAAGTCAGACTTATCACATATACTATTGACTTATGTGCTTATTCCCACTATGCACAGATATATACATTGCACTATGCACAGATATATACATTGATAAATCGTTGCCTAGCAAAATCGCGTACGGATGCTGTTCAATAATATAAGTTTTAATTAACTTTTTTGGATCAAATTCCCCGATTTGTTATTCATAAAAATCTAACATTCGCTGAGATAATATGACACAAGGAATTGGAAAAATATAGGTTGTTTACTTTCCCCTCGGCACAACTATGAAGTTGCCAGGTATAAACAGGTAAGCAAGCGATATTAATATACCCTCATCAGTTATTCAATCGATTTTTTTATAAAATGAAAGGTTATTTTATTCCCTACCCAACAGTATTAGGTTGCCTTAGCAAAAGTTTGTCACACCCATGGTTGCCTAGATTTTAGATGCTGAGTTTGAAGCGCGAGCGTGGAAAGTGACAGAGAAGCGTTGCGCGCACTCTCCATGTGACAGACAGGGATGCAGAGAGGCAGGTGTGTGCCAGGCAGCTGCTGAGTGAAAGACATGCTCGTTACTCCGTGTGATAGACAAAGATGACTTGACCGGCCGGAAGATGATTGGAATACTGGTTTGGAGATCTCGCATTCCGTTGTAAACAAGCGTGTGATTGCGTACACCATTCATGAAAATATCGGTGTTGACGAAAAATTACATAGTCAAAAATGAAGAAGTGTTTTGTGTGTGGTTCGGAGGATTCCATTATTGATTTTGATAATGAATCCTTTAAGAAATGTTTTTTGAAGTTGTTGTTTCGGCGAGAAAAAAACTTTGCGTACAGTGAGGTTAGGTTATGCTTGGATTCTATTGATAATTTTGGTTATCATTCTTCTTGCTATAAAAAAGTAACAGTTCTAAGCAAGAAATATAGTGAAGAGTACACACAGTTTTGCAAGAAGCATGATGTGAGTATGGAACATTTAGTTTCCTATTTAAATAAGATAATACTGAAATTAGCCGACATCTGACAATTTTTAGGGTTCCGTACAGCCGAAGGGTCCAACGGAGCCCTCTATTGTTATGCCAACGTTGTTCGTCTGTCAGAGGCGTCTAACTTCTAAGTTGCAAGAGGTATATCAATGAAATTTTCACATTTTATTTAAAGTTGCGGCCCAAAGGCGGTCGTTGTGTCACAAATTAAAAAAAAAGTTTCGAAAAGAAGTCGCCATACATGCAAATGAGAAGAGAAAAAAATATTTCTGTGTTATATTAATTTTATATACTTAGTTGTCTAGAAGTTTGCTAGCAGAGCTCAAAAATATTTTTCTGAAATCGCTCAAGAATGCCTACTTTCTCGGAGCAACTTCAGACCCCAAAATACGCTAACCTAGTATTTTAGTCCGTTGCTAAGCAACGAACTTTCCCGTCAAAATCGGTCCCTATCGGTTTTTTATATACGTTTTAGACAGTAAATAAATACACGCAAACAACCAACTCACATTAAGAACATTTATTGAATATATTATTACACATATGAACGTTTATTATAACTATTTTTGTATATTTATAGTTATGTTGCAGTTTGTAAATTATTAAACATAGGCTGAACTCTACCTGAAAAGTCATTCCTTTGTCACTTCCCCCTCTAAATTTATCTGTTATGTTACCTGAATAGTCAGCGACATTATTGCTGTTTTCTTCTTCGGCAATAATACTAATAGTATTAGCAGATTTCTCTTTGTCACTTCCCCCTCTAAATATTTTATCTGCTATGTCTAGTTTATTTGTAAAAAATTCGGCAACGGTTGAGGATTTCCATCCCCCATGCCTCTTTAAAGCAATTAAATCTGCCCCAGCATTAACCAAAATTGTCCGACGGAAATCTGTGCATATGGCAAATTTAAAAAGTTCCCACTACTTGCCTACAACCTTTCCCATTTGAATGTTTAAAGAAAAAGAGGCAACTTTCAAAATTTTCTGGACGACATACAACATATTTTCTATACAATGGCATATAAGTTTCGTTTATCACAAATGATCTTGATTTGCTATTGATAAATCAATGCGTGAATATTTAATCTGACTTTCACCAGTATTTTGAAAGATGTACCTATTGGAACAGAAAAACTTTCTATTTCATAATTATGTATTGTCGCTGATAAATGAATGTGCGAGTGAAAAAAAATTTATATCATTGTTAATATTTAATCTGACCTGAATCTAGTATTTGATCAATGGAGCGCGCTCAGACGATCGGAAAAATCTTCCAGAAGAACTCTATGTATCCCTGTCTGTCACATGGAGTGGTGCGCGCAACGCTTCTCTGTCACTCTCCACGCTCGCGTTTGAAACTTAACATCTAAAATCTAGGCAACCATGGATGTGACAAACTTTTGCTAAGGCAATCTGATACTGTTGGGTAGAAAATAAAATAACCTTTCATTTTATAAAAAAAAATATTAAATAACTGATTAGGGTATATTAATAACGCTTGCTTACCTGTTTATACCTGGCAACTTCATAGTTCAAAAAACGAACGAAGATAAGACTGTTTACCAGTTTGTAAATGTGCTCTCAGTAAAAACGTGAATTTGACTGGTTAAAGACATAACTTATTTATTGTGTTGTATATCAATTTGTGCAGAATTGTGTGTTCCACAACACTATTTCATCATTGAATCAGTATCATTGTGCACTTTCTAGGAATTTGGATTAATAGTAACTTCAAACATCTTTGCTGAATAAAAAAAGTGAATAGTTCATTGGTGCAAAAACAATCATGTGGAAGATAAGAAAGCAGTGAATATCTGTATTAGATCCCATGGGCGCACTATTTCAAATTATTCAAGGTGTCCTATATTTTTGGCAAAAATATCAATAACAGACATTAGTTTTTGTGATTGTGTAATCTAGAAGTTGGTATTTAGCAATGGCAACCAACTTTAAATGCTGTAAAACCAAGGAATTCTCAAATGTGTGTTGTATAAAGTGCCACAATATTTTTCACCTCAGCTGTTTAGAAAGAAAAAAAAACGTCCAAAAATTGAAGGTTACAAAATTATATGCTCAAAGGAATGTTTAAGCAAGAAATCAGAAGATGATGAAAATTACTCTAGACTTGAATCTAGTATTATGAAGCTTAAAGATCTACTCAACCTCAAAGAAAAGGAAATGTATGAATACGAAATGAATCAAGAAGAAATTACAAGAAATATGATGGAGACGATTGCTAAACTGCAGGAGGAAATTACCGAAAAGGATATTTTCATACAAAAACAAAGAAGATCCTCAATAGACTTGCAGGATATAATTAATGATACAGAACAAGGGTATATCAAAGATATTAATGAACTAAAAAGAATTACTGTTGAACTAAAAAAAGAAAATTTGAATATGATGCAAAACAATCAAGAACTACATTTAGTAAACGACAAACTATCTTTAGAATTGAACAATTTAAGCAGTGAAACTGGAGAGTCAAAAATCCTCAAGACCAACATGCTAACTTCAATTGAAACATTAACTCAAGAAAATAACATGTTACAGGACGAATTCAAGCAGCTGAGGCTACAACACTATACCACCTTACATGATAAAAGTGAGGAAACTATTACTAGACATGCAAAAATAAATGGAAAGAAGAATGGATCAGTTTCAGATAATAATCCAAAAAACAAAAAATAGGAACAACTTGCTCCAAGCCTCAGCTTACCAACTCAAGGTAAGTCTACCAAACGAATCCTTCTGATATCCAATATACATGGAAAAGACTTGACTATTCATATGTCTAACAAAACATCATCTTACACTATATGTTCCTTTGTTAAACATGAAGCAAGTGACAGGGAGCTTATTCGAACTGCTATTGAACTGACAAGGAAATTCACATCAGAGGATGTAGTTATATTATGGCCAAATCAAGTTATTCATATGATAATCGATGAATTCATAAAAAATGTCAACACACTCGAATGGTGATTATATCCGAACCATATAGATTCGACTGCGACATTTAAATAACTCACTACGAAGGAATAACAACACTCCACAAAAAGGACTTACTTCCTCAGCTAAATTTATAGACTGTAATAACTCACTACGAAGGAATAACTACAAATCAAATGGCTATTACCTCTCAAAAAATGCTAAAGTTCACCTTGCTAAAGTTTTAGTGGAATTTATAAAAAATTGGGACTTGACAATAAAACAAAACGATATGAACTTCTGTGACAGTGACCTAATCGAAACAGTACATGCAAACAGTAAAAATTCTACGAGACCTAGTGCTGATTCAGAAGGTAATAAAAATTTTTTAGGAAGGAAGTTTGTAGGGAACATGTCCTTTCATTAATGCTACTTAATATTCAGTCAATAAGATCAAAAACTGATGAACTATTTGCATTCACTAGTACTGTTGGTGAACCAGATATCCTTCTGATAACTGAACATTGGTTGCGAACTAATGAGCTTTTTTATATGCCAAATTATACTGTGTCTTCAATTTATTGTAGAACTGATTACCAACATGGTGGTACTATGATTTTGATAAAAAACTCTATATCTAATAAGCTGGAACTTGAAAAAATAGAAAAATTTAATCATCTAATAACAGAAAAAGTGTTTGAAATTTCTGTCACTCATAGCAAGAAATTAAATATGTACATACTTTGCATCTATAGGTCTCCAGCCTGTGATCCAAACCACTTCTTCACTAAGTTAGACCATATCCTTGATGAATTACCAGTTTCATCGACAATTACATTGACTGGAGACTTCAATATAAATTACAATGACAATTCAGGTCAAACTCAATATTTGCAAAATCTCTTTAATTCATCCAACCTATTAATGCATGTAAATGCGCGTCCGCGTATTTCACTACATTCCAGAACTACTATTGACTATATATGCTCTAACTTATCGGAAGAATCTATTTTTTGTGAAGTAGTTCCTGCCGGACTTTCAGATCATGAGGCGGTACTTAAACAGCTTAAAAATTATATATGATCAGAATAAAAAAGACTGTAGATTTGGTAGAATATACAGTAAAAAAACTACGATAGTTTCTTCCAAAAATGTTCTAATATAAATTGGGAAAATATCAGTCTCCTAGCTCCAAATGTCCAATTTTCTGATTTTTATAACCGTCTATCAGATGTTTTCAATTATGCTTTTCCTATATGTAAACTAACAACAAAACAAAAAAAGCATTGGCTCACAAAAGGATTAATAACATCATCAAGAAACCTACGCTGTTTGCATTCTATAAGAAAATTTACCGACAGCCTTTACTTCCATGATTATTTCAGGAATTACCGTTCTATTTATAGAAAGTTAATTATACTAGCTAAATAAAACTATTATAAAGATAAAATTAACAAAGCACAGAATCAAACAAAAGAAACCTGGGAAATAGTTAACAACCTCAGAGGGAAAAATTCCAGAAGACATGAAATTCCTATCTCCCCAAACATCTTGAATAAACATTTCTGCACAATCGCTAAAAAAATCCATGATGACATTAAACCAGGAATAAATCCACTTGACAATATGGAACGCTACAGAATAAATGATTCATTTGTACTTCATGATACTGACCTTTATGAATTGAAACTAGTTATTTCTGAAATTAAAACTAAAAAATCCTCTGGAATTGACGGCATATCGATACGTATAATAGAAAATCTACCAAATGAAGCACTGGCAGTTTTAGTACAATTAATAAACCAATCATTTCAAACAGGGATATTTCCTGACCAACTTAAAACTTCCATTATTATTCCACTGCACAAGGGTGGTGATACTGATAATCCCTCTAATTATCGACCGATAGCACTAATACCAACTTTAGCGAAATTAATAGAAAAATTGGTAAAATGAGAATATTGAGTTTTCTTCTAAACATAAAATTTTAAGTGATACCCAGTTTGGATTTCAATCCAATAAAAACTCAAATGATGCTATCTTCGATCTCTTATTCAATATATATACTGTAATCAACGATGGTGAGCCTTTGACTGCGTTGATTACGGAATATTGCTGCAAAAGATTCAGTACTATGGTTTCAGGGGTCTGTCTTACAAATGGATAGAATCATATTTACACGGTAGAGAGCAAATTGTCAAGACTAATGTACTTTCTTCATTGGGACAGATACAATTTGGGGTTCCTCAGGGCTCAGTCCTTGGACCAGTTCTATTTTTACTATATATTAATGATATAACTAACATCAATATCTCAGGTAGGTTCACATTATTTGCTGATGACACTGCTATTACATGGTACAACAAAAAGACTGACGAATTAAACAAAGCTGTTAACGAAGATTTAACTAAGGTAACTAACTGGTGTGACTCCAATAAACTAGCATTCAACATCAATAAAACAAATCTGCTTACGTTTAAATGTGAGCTTAGACCTAGAATCAGGAATCATTGAAAATAAAAACAACATAAAATATTTGGGTCTTCACATAGATAGTAAATTAAAATTTGTTGATCATGTGATCGCACTGAGAAAAAAACTCTCTTCTGGGTGTTATGCAGTGAAGCTTACTTCACAAGAATTAAATTTATCAGCTGCAAAGATGGTTTATCACTCCCTCGTCGAATCACATATCCGCTACGGCATTGCATTTTGGGGAAGTTGCAACAATTACTTATTGAACAGTGTACTCATCCTACAACGAGCCTTAAGATACTTGTGCAAAGCTAAACCTCGAGATTCTTGCAAAGAGTTGTTCAAATCCCATAAAATATTAACAGTAATTGCCCTGTATATCTTGGAAACAGCATCAATAATAAAAAAACATAAAACTAAGTTTGGCTCTCACTCCTCTACACACAATACTCGACAAAACAGAGATGTAAAACTTCTGCTACCCACCTCAAGTCTCATTAAAGACTCATTTATTTACAATGGTTGCAAAATCTACAATCATCTTCCCAATGACTTAAAAGAAATTGAACCACCAACTAAATTCAAAAAAGAGCTAAAATATGAATTAATGGAAAAAACCTATTATAGTTTGGATGAGTTTTTTATTGACTCAATAATTTAGTGATATATACCTAAATCTTTTTAATTAATTTTTAATTTTTTCCTTTTTAGTGATATATTATACTTAAATGTTTTGTAATTAATTGTCTCTACTCGTTTAAAATGTTTTATTTTTTACCTTATATGTTTATACTGATTTTTATTGTAATTTTATCCTTACATTGTATTGCTTTGTAACCATGATTTCTTCATGAATACAATGAAGTATATATTGATTGATTGATTGATTGTGCTGAGGAGAAAGTAGGCAACCTATATTTTTCCAATTCTTTGCGAATGCTAGATTTTTATGAACAACACATCGGGGAAGTTGATCCCAAAAAGTTGATTAAAATGTATATTATTGAACAGCATCGGTACGCGATTTGCTAGGCAACCCATTTGCGATTTATCAATGTACATATTATCTAACATATAATCTTTGTCATCGTCAAATAAAAAATGAGGGTACATATTTCTAATACCGGATCTTAGACTAAATCTATTTGGGTGAGAAGAAAATTATTTAAAAATATATGTCGCAAAATAGATTTTGAGTCAGTTAATTTGAGTTTAGGGTTACTTAGAGATGGTAAAGGCTACCAAAACAAAATATTGAGAGGTTGAAAGTGGGAGTTGTGAATAGGTGTTGATTAAAATTGATTGTTCCACATTAATGTCATTGTTTTTATTCGTTGCAGCTTCAAGAAGACATGGATAACTACATTAAATTCAAGCTCATAGGCGGCCAGAAAAAAATGAAGCCAACAGTCGTACCCCACATATTTGACTGTCAGCCAGACTTGACTACGGAAGAATGTCAAGGAAACCGATGGCGCGGCCAGTCGAAGAGGTAGATTTCAGAATTTAGTTATTGATTCTGAAATTGCCATCAATCAGGCTAACAAATCTTGTGTTAGGTAATGTTCAATGGAACCAAAGATAGCATTTCTATTTTTGTATAAACCTTAAACTTTTCAATCAAAAGTTGAAGAAGGATTCAAATCTCCCTAAATGCTTTCTAAAGCCGGCGTCTCACGGCGCGATACTTGACGAGCTTGGCTTGGGGGATTGTGCTCGGTGCACAGGAGTGAGGTTTGTGCAATCTCGAGCCTGATCGGTCTCACGGCGTGAATGGCTAGAAGTTGGTACACGAGCCTAGGAAGGGATACATTATCCAGTGCAGTAGCTATAGATAGCGCCGTTGAGAGGATAGCATGTGCAGCAGCGTATTTTCATGTTCATATTTTTCCTTTCTCATATAGATCTGAGAATTCAATAATTGCTTCTGACTGCTCAACAAGCCATACAGCACGAGCCAGCTGGTCGAGCCTCGCGCCAATGATGTTTGGGGATTTACCGACATTTCATGGGAACGGTCGTGCCTCCTCGAGCTCACGACGCGAGACTCGACAATCCCCAAGCCGAGCCCGTCAAGCCTCGCGCCGTGAGACGCCGACTTAATGTTTCTATGTAATCTGACTCGTATCGAAAGAAAGAACTATAAGCAGCACACAAAAAAAATTGTTGAAAATTGTTTTTAACCGCCAACTTAGTTGCAAAGCAACCCTCGGAAGTCAGAGACTTGTGTGAGTTAAGAAGACGGGGACCTTAGCTTTTTAAGTGTTATCCGAAGCACTAAAAGGATATAGACAGTACTTACTTGGGTTTTAATTTTAATAATTCGGGAAAATTATAACTAATATTTATTTGTATAATTTAGCTTTGAATTCGAGAAATATTAAAATTAAATTATGTTCTGTTTATCGGCGGAAGAAGAACTCGAATAGTATCTGATTAACGAATTAACCAAATGAAAGGAGCATACAGGGTAAACACAAATTGTTAATTATCATGAATGGTAATTCACAGCGATTTTTTATTTGTGTGTACTTAGAGAAAAACTTTTCGAATAAAAGTTGGGGAGCTCATGAAGCTCTATCAAAAGATTTATAGTTCGCCGATATTGGTATAAAAATGAAAGATTGAGTTTTTTTTTCAATCTTTCAATAGCCGCCATTTTCAAAACTACTCGGCCGATTCGGTTCATCTTCGAACTTGTATATTGTCAGCCTCTCTGTATCTCGACCTATAAGATCTTTTGTACATTACCCTTCATCTATTCGAGGCCCAGGATTTCGAGACTCATTACTGGGAGCTAGGTTCCTAATGTCTGAGGGCGTTATCGAAACCCCTTCGAGGAACTCAAGCCTTTTGCAAAACAGTGCGCTTGTCAGTCGCAAAGCAGGTGTTCTGTAGTTTCAACGAAGTTCTCGCAGTAACGGCACAGTTCACTTATCTGATCTGTCTGAGGTGATACCGGTGAACAGTCCCGTTACCAATTTCAAGTCTTTCTTATCCAACTCGAGAAGCTGTTAAGCTTTCCTTGGCGATGGGCTCAGAAGCCTTTTCGCTAGCCTTTGTGCTGGAACCTCATTTCAGTGGTTTTTAATATGGTCAGTATCCCAGCGCCGAAACTATTCTTCAATGTGGGCTTTGGAGAGACCACAGAAGGGTTCTGGGCCAGAACATTGAGTGTTTGCCCCTTCCTTGGCAAGGAGGGTCTGCTTCTTCATTGCTTCTGATTCCCTTGTGACCTGGCACCCACATCAGGGTCTTAGGGAGAGTTTGCAGTCCCAAGTCAGTCTAGACCATAGTCCTTATAACTGATGGACTGGCCGTCACGTGACTTTAACACACAGTTCCTGGCGGACTATATATGAGGGAGAGAGATGTTGTGAAGGATAGAAATACGACAAGGCAGAAGATACAAATTGGTTATGGCATAACATTGAAAAAACCTATTTCTTGTTATTTTTCAAGAGAAATATTGACTACTTTGAACGAGATGAGTTTTGAAAAAGTTCAAGGAATCACAGTGAGGAACTTTATGCGACATATTTTCATGATATCTTTCAGAAACAAAAGAATTCCATTGAGCCTCCATCTGAATGAAAATGATTTTTATATCTCTTCCAAAGTTTTCATAAAGTTCAGGAATGAAAAAAATATTGATATTTAAATTTATATTCGATATCATGAAGTTAGAAGTGCAATTGAAGTAAATTGGGAACTCCGGCGATTTCAAAATTTGTTATCAATAATGCCTACATAAAAAACGTTTATGTAATCTATAAAATTTCGTGTATGTAGAAAAAATGGCCCAATTAATTTTGGGAAATACTAAGGAAAATAGTACGTGTTATTGGGAATAAAAGTGATATTTTTTCTATCGAGCGTGACGGAGGTCGACGGACAATCCATAGGGAAGTCTATTCCAGCCTGGCGCTGTAAAAGAATATATTTACTCCGGCGGAGTAAAAGTATGCCGTTAGTACAACGGAGTAAAAATTCCATGTATATTTGAAACGTTTGAAGAAAACATTCTTCGATTTAAAAACATATATATCTGCGTTTGTTCTCGGAAAAAAAGGAAAATTTTGGGAATCAAATAAATCACATTATACTTTTATAAATATTATTAACATTAACATTAGTTTAAGCAATTGCTCGGGAAAAACATCAAATTCTACCCCCGAATCAAATAAAATCCTACCAACCCAACTATGATACTAATAATAAATCTATTAACTTCAGCTCAATATAAATAGAGGCACAAAAATAAAACAAAGTTATATAAACAAGAGGAGTCACGTAAAATGTTACCAGTGCGTGACTGAGAAATTAAATTAAAATTTTCTCATAAATTCGGAAACCTGTGAAAATGTGTTAAAAAAATCCACAAATCACTACACACACACTACACCCCATGCTTACTCACCTATGAAATTTCACATCCAGCCCTTTTTTGTATCTAACTACACAATTGTTAGGCTGCACACGGAGAAGGCATAGATATTTAAGAATTATTACTTGTCAAACAGTTCAGAAACACTGGATAAATTTATAAATAAATAATAGTTTGAAAAAACTAAAAAACACGCTTTTATAGAAAACCAGACTAAAAAAATAGAAAATAAGAAAAAAAATTATTTTATTTAAAAAAAAGCGTGGGGTGCATGGTATCGCCTCGGTCTGTAATGTACTTTATAATTATTGATTTCATGCACCCCACGCTTTTTTTATAAAATAATTTTTTTTCTTATTTTCTATTTTTTTAGTCTGGTTTTCTATAAAAGCGTGTTTTTTAGTTTTTTCAAACTATTATTTATTTCCTACTTTTTAGTGTGGTTTATTTGAAAAAGCGTGTTTTTTTAGTTTTTATTATTTTTATTATTTTTTTGCAAATAAAAAAATGGAATGATCTTATCAAATTAGGTAATCATAATCTCCGACCCTAACAACCCCCACATACCAATTTTGAATAGAATCAGACCATAATCACAAAACTCGGCCGCCATTTTAAAGCCGCCATATTGAATTTTCCAATTTTTACAAAAGAAATCATAATATTCGACCCCAAAAACCCCCACATACCAATTTTGAATAGAATCAGACCATAATCACAAAACTCGGCCGCCATTTTAAAAAGCCGCCATCTTGAATTTTTCAATTTTTATAAAAGAATCATAATATTCGACCCCAAAAACCCCCACATACCAATTTTGAATAGAATCAGACCATAATCACAAAACTCGGCCGCCATCTTGAATTTTTCAATTTTTACAAAAGAATCATAATATTCGACCCCAAAAACCCCCACATACCAATTTTGAATAGAATCAGACCATAATCACAAAACTCGGCCGCCATTTTAAAGCCGCCATCTTGAATTCTCCAATTTTACAAAAAATCATAATATTCGAACCCAAAACCCCACATACCAATTTTGTATAGAATCAGAGCATAATCACAAAACTCGGCCGCCATTTTGAAGCCGCCATCTTGAATTTTCCAATTTTTCACAAAAGAAACATAATCTCCGACCACAAAAACCCTTGGATACCAATTTTAAAGCGAATCGGACCATAATCACAAAACTCGTACGCCATATTGGAGCCGCCATTTTGTTTTTTCTTCACACAAACATTTCTTAATGCATTGTCACCGGAATTATGTACACCTGCCAAATTTCAAATCATTCGGACGTCTGGAAGTGGGTCAAAATCGCGCCCAAAGGAGTCGGTTACAAACAAACAAACAAACATACAAGTGAAGCTAATATAAAGCGTGTAAAAACTTCCAAAACACCACACGAAAACACATATAAACAATATACGAAACCAATGTTATTCTGTACTTTTTCACAGGTTCTGACATCAATGGTCTCTTTCTCACAACCAGTCCATATTATTATAATGTCTATGGTCTAGACTCACAAGTATGTGACTTTAGAGCTTTTAATGCTGCTTGGCTAACTGATGGGATATAGATATGTGCCCCCTGGAGCTTCTTGCAAGGCATTCTTGGGCGCAAATTTCTATAGCATGGATTTCTGATTGAAAAATTGTTGGGGCTTTGCCTAGGGGTTTTGAGAGACTAAAACTAGGTTCCGTTACTTCCACTCCAACCCTTCCGTCCATCTTGGAACCATCAGTGTACCATACTGATGCATTACTTTCTAGTGGAGGCCCATTCGTTGTGAATATATGGTGGTTGTTTATAACCACCTCATAGTTCACTTCAAAGTCGTGCCTAGCTGGCATAATATCTGATGGCTTGTGGATTCTAGGGGAATAGGTATTTTCCAGAATCTTCAGATTTCCAGCCTCCAAGTTTGATGCCTGGTGTAGTCTCAAGATAGTCATTGCCACTTCCTTCATTACACACAAGTGCAGTGGCGGAAGGTTCAGCATTACTTCTAGTGCTGCAGTGGGGTTCGTGAATATTGCCCTTGTTATTCCCAGATAGGTTAACCGCTACTCTTTTTGCATCTTGATTTGTGCCGGGAACTGTTGAATTTTCGGCCACCATACTAATGATGCGTAGGTGACCATGGGCTTGATGATTGTTTGGTATGACAATACTTTTATAATTTTTGGCTTCAAACCCTATGTCTTGCTAAATACTATGCGGCACTTCCAGGTTGCCGCTGTAGCCTTGGACAGAATGAGATTGATGTCACTGTTCCATGTTAGTCTTTGGTCGATTATAACGTCCAGGTATTTGACTTCCTTGGAAAAAGTTGGCTGATTTCCATTCAGGGTTGGGGCTTTCAGTTGCCTCTTTGTGAATGGAACCAGCACTATTTTGCTACGATTTACTTCGAGTCCCTCCTTTGCGCACCATCTTCTGATTATATTTAGGGCTGTCTGCATGCGATTGGATATTATTCCGTCATGTTTGCCCCTAATAGTGACGATCAGGTCATCAGCGAAGCCTTGAATCATGGTTCCAGAGTCATGTAGCATCACTATCAGATTAGTCAGTGACCACAGCAAAGGCGATAGGACTCCACCTTGCGGGCAACCTTTTTCTGCTGTCATTCTGACCGTTTCCTCCCCCAATAAAGCCCAAGGATTCTGTTTTTTAGCATTGCATGTATCCATCTGATCTGTGAGGTGTTTATATTCCTTTCTCTAGTGATCTAATGATGGAGTCATGGGAAGTGTTATCGAAGACACCCTCTTTATCTATGAATGAACATAGGGCCATTTCTTTGGCCAGGTATCTCTTTCCAATGCTTTCAACTAAGCATTGTAGTGCATCAATCGTTGATTTGCCTGCTTGATAGGCGAACTGTTTTTTGTGTAGCGGTCTGTCCAAGATAATTTCACTTCTTATATAACAGTCTATAATTTTCTCCATTGTTTTCAGGAGAAAGGAGGTGAAACTGATAAGGCGATAAGATTTTGGTTCGTCTGCCAGACGTCTCCCAGTCTTTGGTATAAACACCAATGCAGCCTCTCTACAGGCTTTCGGTATGTGACCGAAAATGAAACTGGCTTTGAACAGCCTTTTCAAGAAGGGCTCTATTATCTCAAGGCGATTGTGTAGTAAGGCGGAAAATATTCCGTAATTTCCGGCCGATTTGAAGCTTTTAACGGCCCATTTGATCTTATGGTTGGTGAAGATTTTCCCCGCTAGGCTCTTGCCGGATTTATTGGGTTTTGTGACAACCCCTTCCAGCTAAGCACTTTGCAGTTCGTCTTCAACAAACTTGGACCCAGAAAAGTGTGTCTGGATGAGAACAATTATGCTTTCCTTCTGGTTTTCTGCATAACCTCCATTCGGATTTTGGAACAGACCGATACCCAGTGCCGGTTTTAGCACTATCAGCGCCCTGGGCGGGATTTCTACGGCGCCCCCTAACTTTCTACGGCGCCCCCTAACTGCAATTCAAACCAATACGAAAAAACGCAAAGGATATAATGAAATAACTATTTATTAAAAGAAATAACCATATATTAAAAAAAAAATACTCTTCTAGCCTTTCTATCGGCGAACTCTTTTATTGGGTTATCAAAGTCGATGTTTTGAACAATTTCATTTTCGATTGACAGAGTTGCCGAGTTTGTCAATCTAGATTGAGATATTGACGATCAGATCAGCTTAAGCTTAGAAATACTCCTCTACCCACTACCAACCGTTACGGGTATAGTCAATAATATTCGCAATGCTATCCATACATTTGAATATAGTTCTTGTAAGTTGCGATCTTTGATAAGATTTAAAACAAAAACAGGAGTAACAACATTTTGATGAGGCAGAAAAGATTTCAGACTTACGAGTTCATCACTCAGCATAGAACCATCTATATCTGATTTAGAGTTTAGAGAATGTTGACACCCTGTATCTTGAAAACTAAGCATTACCGGACCTATGTTTATATGAACTTTTCGTCTTGGAATTACTCGAAGAATCACCCCTTCAAGTTTGGCCACGTACTTACATAACACCCTGTATAAAGATGCGCCTGCGGCGCCCCTTCATATCCGGCGCCCTGGGCGGTCGCCCAACCGCGCCCTACCCTAACGCCGCTACTGCCGATACCGTTGGTATGTTCTTTAGATATAACTTTCTGGAGGCGTTGGGTTGGTATTGATCCCTGAGTACACCGAATTTCAAAATTCCAAAATCAGATCGAATATTTAGAGATAAGTATGGTTCCGTGTTTGCACTTCCACGTATACTTTCGGTTTTCCAAATAAAATTCAATATAGTAATATGATGTACCACGAATACCATAATGACGTAATTTTTCCAAAAGAATTGCATAATCCACACAATCAAACGCCTTCGATAGAAACGAGCCATAATCTCTAGCAAAAATTCCATAATTCATTGTCACCGGAATTATGAACACCTGCCAAATTTCACGTTATTCCGACAACTAGAAGTGGGTCAAATTTAACTTGTAAGATTTGATTACAAACCCACAGACAGACATCGAAACAGGTCTTGAGTTCATGAATTTTGACAAAAAATTCGTGATCTCTGTCCCCGAAAACCCCCTCATACTAATTTTGAATAGAATTGAACCATAATCACAAAACTCGTCCGCCATATTGGAGCCACCATTTTGTTTTTTCTCTAGCAACCATTCCATAATGCATTGTCACCGGAATAATTGAACACCTGTCAAATTTCACGTTATTAGGGCAACTAGACAGACTTCGGAAAAGGTGAAACTAAATAAAAGCTGTAAAAAATATTTAAACCAAAAATTGCATCTCTTGCCCCAAAACAAAATATTACGAATAGAAGCATTTCATATTATCACCAACCTTCAGTTTATTTCAGTATAGTTTTATTGTATTTGTAGGAATATGGCTTGGGTAATTTTTAAGGTTTCCATATTTGTGTACATTTCCGCATGTATTCTTAAGATTTATAAAAAATACCTAATAAAAATGAATTTACATAAAAAAAAATATTGTATTACTTCTTAAATATTAGTAGAGCTGACAACACTGTTTGGTATTTTATAACATCCTCGGATAATGTAATTTTTGCTTGCGGAGCGATCTCGGACCCTACCTTTTCCAGTGCAGGTATAATTCTAATTAGCGGGAGCCACCTCGTCCGTTTTACCTGCGGAGGTCCTTACCTGATACAAAATATATAGCAATTGTATAAGATGTCAATCTTAGTCCCTCTGAGTAAAGTGTGTTTAAAATGGACGTGTTTGAAATGTTAAGCCAAAAAGGCAAACCGATGTTAGTTACTGGCGGTTATAAATTTACTTTTCATAAAAGTTTGGTAAATAATAAAAGGTGGAAGTGTACGAAAAGAAACTGTAAAGCATATTTAAAAAGTGACAGTGATAAAAATACTGTGATAGTGGAATCAGTGTTTGAACACAATCACGAACCAGATTCACAGGAAGGAATAACTAGGCAAGTACTAAGCAATTCAGCAAAAAAAGTGCACAGCAGCAGTAGACAATGTATCGCAAGAACCCTTAGATCATATATGCTACGCTATATACGGCACGTAGGTTATTGTTTTGGTATGTACGGGGGAGATCAGCGTACTCAAGCTATTGACAGTTACATGCGGTACTAGCTATTACGTATAGTACGCCAACGTCCCCTTCACCCCCTCTCATCTGCACCCATCTAATACCAAACAAACAATACAGAATGCCGTTTCTAGCGTAGCATATATGGTCTAAGGAAAAACCTATAAAAGTGAGAATTTCATTCATCTGTCAAAACTGACATTTCAAAAATAAACTGACATGTTTTAAATGCCCAAAAGTATCAATCTTGTAAAATTGAAGAGAGCTTCCCTTTTGATGTACAACACTTGCCAGAATATTAGTGTTTTCAGCAAAGGAATTCTTGAAATTGTCTCCAAATTGAAGCTTTAGACCTTTTGGTGTTTTTTGGGGTAAGAATTTCAATGTTTTGTTCATTCTTTTCTAGCGTTGCTACTCCAAATCGCGACATATTTTACGAAATTTAAAGAAAGACGCGCCCGTTCAAAGTTGTTTGTGTTTTATCGCTGTATATATTTTTGATCGAGACGTCCAGCAAAGAGAATAAACGTTATCTGAGTAGAGCTCGTCCAGTATTGAAACGACCACTTTGGCCTTTCCGTACCTAACAACCAATTTTTCTCGAAGATGCTCGAACCATTGTCTAACTGTGGCTATTAATAGAAATTCCATAGGCGTACCAAATTATAATAGAAATTCCATATGCGTACCAAATTATTTGGTATAGGCGAAACGCGAGACGTAGTTTTTGGCGGACGAGTTTTGTGATTATGGTCCGATTCGATTCAAAATTGGTATGTGGGGGTTTTCGGGGTCGGAGATTATGAATTATGAAAAATTAATGAATTCAAGATGGCGGACGAGTTTTGTGATTATTTTCCGATTTGATTCGAAATTGGTATGTGAGGGTTTTCGGAGTGATTTTTTACTCATGAAATTCTCTCATAAAATACAATTCGTGCAATGGAAATATATCTATAATTTTTGACAAATTTGCACTCATGCATTTTCAACTGAAAAATTCACTCGTACACTCGTACTCCTTTTTACAAGCTTTCATTTAACTTACTTCGTTCGTATGTCATTTTGTCATTCGTTCGTTCTGTTACTCGTTCGTTATGTCATTCGTTCGTTCTGTCATTCTTTCCGGTTAAAAATTTGTAATCCATTTTTGGAGCACTTGCCGACATCTGAAATTTGGTAGGTGTTCATAATTCCGGTGACAATGCATTAGGAAATTTTTGTTAGAGAAAAAAACAGAATGGTGACTTTAAAATCGCGGAGAGATTTGTAATTATGGTCCGATTTGATTCAAAATTGGTGTGTAGGGTTTTTCGGGGTCGGAGATTATGAAATTTTTGTCAAAATTCATAAATTTAAGGTGGCGGCTCCAAGATGGCGGACCAGTTTCGTGATTATGGTCCGATTCGATTCAAAATTGGTATGTGGGGGTTTTCGGGGTCGGAGATATTAATTTTTTTGTCCAAAATTTATAAATTAAGAGGGGGTCCAATGGGAGAAAATTTATGAAATTGAAATGGCGGCTAATGAATTTGAAATGGCGGCTAATTGAATTTTTGTTAGAGAAAAAAACAAAATGGCGCTCCAAGATGGCGGACGAGATTTAGGTTTTTGGTCCGATTCGATTCAAAATTGGTGTGTGGGGGTTTTCGGGTCGAATATTATGAATTTTTCTCCAAAATTCATAAAATCAAAATGGCGGCTCTAAGATGGCCGATGATCTCTGTGTTTATGGTCCAATTCTCTTCAAAATTGGTATGCTGCTCAAAGGATACCGCCTCAAGACTGCAAAACTTGTTTTTATGCTTCTGCAATTGTAAATGGTTTAAGGTAGCACAGCACCCCCTATAAACAAAAAAAAACTAAAAGCTTGACAAATTTTCTGTATTTACGTCAAATAGTGGTTTTTTCGGTGTTCGAGTAAGTGGCTTTGCTAACTTTATACAAAAATACCTATTTAAAATCTCCTTCATCCATCTTTGCAGTGAATTGTGGTGTAAAATTTATTTCATGTGCGAAAAAGGTGGCCGAGGAATGGTATTTGCGAAAACGACTGGTGTCTTCATGGGTTTTACTGTTAAGGTCAATTTTATTTAACAATATCCGAGAACCGGCTGGTTAACAGGTCGAGTCACCTACCTGGCTCATTTTAATCCTACCCTTGAATTTCGCTGACGAAAGGATTCACGCTAGGTATCTGGCTCATTTTAACCCCACTTGAATTGGACGCTTAGAAAAGGATATTTTAATATGCTATTGAAATGAGAAGGTATATATTCTCAAGTATTTGCAAATTTGTCTTTGCTTGTTTTATGTGGTAAAAGTTAGTTGTGTTGTGTCTATTCGCTTACTTCAGTTATGGAGATATCCAAAGTAATAAGTGAACGTGGTAAAGAAGTGCTTATTGTGCAGTCTGGTAAATTTACCAAAGATAAAGTGTTGAAAAGCGGTGAAACCTATTGGAGATGCGCTATACGTTCCTGCAAAGCTAAGATTTTTACTATGGGCATAGAAGACCTCGTTTCACGGAGTGATTTGCAACATAATCACCACAAAGACATTACAAAGTTAAATCGCCAGATGATCAGCAACAGCGTGAAGAGGAAGGCGACAGAAGATGCAGCCGAAAGACCTTCTAAAATAATACATTCAGTGTTGAAAGAACATAGTGAAGCAATGAATACAGTGTCGGTCCGGGATATTGCTTACATTCGTAACAATTTGTACAATAGTAAGCGAAAACTTCAACTACCAAAAACCACCGACGATGTTAAAGATAACTTAGGGCAAGTAAATATTTCGACAATTACACATGGAAAATTTCTTTTCAGACAATCAATATTCAAAGATTGTTGTGTTTTCGTGCTTGACAAATATTCCCTATTTATGTAGTACAGAAAAAAAGTATTTGCATGGGACATTTAGTTATTGCGCACAACATTTTTTGCATTCCATATGACAGAGAGTGAAAAACATCATTTTTACTGATTCACTAAGTTCCTTGCACGAATTGAGGCATATACCAAGGCCGTACCCAGAGAAACATTTGGGGTGGGGGTAGCAACTTTTATTCGGAAATACTTCATTAGTTGGAATATTACGAATAGTTTGTATTTAGAAAAACTAAGGGTACTTAAACAAAATTGAAAAATGTTCATTACTGTATGGTATGTACATAAAACTACCTGATTTCCACCTTATTCCAGATATATTTTACAGATTTAACTCCCCTAACACCCCCCTCCCCCTGGGTACGGCCTTGCATATACAGAGTGGCCACTTTTTTAATGGGATTGTATTGGTAACTTTTAAACCATAAGAGTTAGAAGGTCGGTCAAATGGAGAAAAGGTTGCATTCATAGAAGCATTGTCAAGCAGTTCAAACAAATCGAGATTATCAGGGCCGGTTATTGAGATATCATAAGAAAAGTAAATTCTGTCATTTTAATTTTTCTTTTTTTCCCACTTTATTTCGAATATTATCAAAAAATGTCACAGAAGTTTTTTATTCGACAGTAAATTATCCTCAATTTGACATAATCAGATTTTGTATCCAACGTTTCGTACGCTCTGGGCCACCCTCAACCTCATTTTTTCCAATACGGACCTGCATATTTTATGACACTTTTCGAAATAATTTTTAACGCTGAATTCAACGATATATCATACAATGTCATTCAAAGTTGATTTTCAGGTGATTTTGACCCTTATCCAAATTTCTTTGGGTCGGATCTGTATTACATTTAGGTACCTTCAGTTTAATTAACAACATGCAATACATTTCGAAAAGAAAATCAACTTACTCATCTTCAACTGAATGGAACGTAACAGAATCAAAGCAAGAAACAAGTAATTATTATTTACAAATTTCAAGAGGTGAAAAACCTAAATCATAATAATTAAACGAAACTATCATTTAATGAAAGAAAAATCAAATGATTATTCGAAAGTAAATGATGAACATTAATGAAGTAAGTGTTCGAAATGTCCACCATTTTGTAAAATGCACTTTGCGGTTCTGGAACCCATACTTCTTATACATTTGCTTATTTCGTCTCCTTGAATACCTTCCAATACATTCTCAATCTTCTCGGAAGAATCTCTATTGTCGGGTTCGTAGTATCATAAATTTCATTTTGAGATATCTCCACAAATAAAAATCCAGCGGATTCAAATCCGGAGATCTGGCAGGCCATGCTACTGGACCTCTTGTTCCAATCCATGAATCGGGAAAAGTTCGATTTAGATAGTCTGTGACTATTCTTGAGTTGTGTGGACCACATCCGTCTTGTTGGAACCATGGACTCCTTGAATACCTTCCAATACATTCTCAATCTTCTCGCGAGGAATCATTATTGTTGGATTTGTCATTTGTTCCGTTGAAACAAATTACAGAATCAAACTTTATTTTGAGATCATTACGATATAATTTTTGCAAGGCTTGGTATTGAAATTTAAAATCATTGTATTCGCGTCTCTTGACTATTTTATTAACAGCAGTTTTTGATAAATTGCATTCACTGGCCACAGTTATCGATTTTTTTCTGGGTTCAATTGAATTTGGGTCAGAACATCGATATCGTTGATGGACTTGTTTTTCCTTACATACACACAACTCTAGGTTTATTGAATGTATTACTTTCAAGTAGTAGGCCGTGGATAAAAAAGAACATAACAAGAAATGTCATATTATTTGTCACTTCGTTTATCATTGTGTCACAAGAACTTGTCATCAAATACTTTTCTGAGTAATTTCAATTCAACTTATTCGATATGGTAAGATACACAAATGAAGAGAGGAGAGATATGTACGAAGTGTACATAAAACTAGATATAAATTCGTTCAAAGCACAACACCAAATATTAAAATGTTTCGACGTTTGTCTACAACGTTACTTGCACATAATTCATTCATCAAACCTAGAGGTCCTTATGTACGACGAAACGAGCCTATCAATGACATCAATGTTCTGGCCCAAATTCGAATGAATCCAGGAATAGGATCGAGAACTATGGCCAGTGAATGCAATTTATCAAAAAGTGCTGTTAATAAAATACTCAAGAGACACGGATACCATGACTATAAATACCAAGCCGTGCAAAAACTATATCGCAATGATCCTGAGAGAAGGTTGCAATTCTGTAATTGGTTTCAACGGAAGGTGCGGAATAACAACAATTTTGCGCACAATATCATTTGGGGAGACGAAACGACATTCACAAATTCTGGCATGTTCAATCGAAGGAACAAACATTTTCATGCCACAGAAAATCCTCACTTAATTCATGAAGTTAGACATCAATATCGTTTTCCTTTGAACATATGGTGCGGTTTGTTGAATAATAAATTACTGGGACCCTATTTTATTGACGGCAACCTAACCGGAGCAAAATATGTAGAAATTATAGAAGAAATGTTGGATGATCTTCCTATACGCTATCGGCGTAATAGTCCATGGTTCCAACAAGACGGATGTGGTCCACACAACTCAAGAATAGTCACAGACTATCTAAATCGAACTTTTCCCGATTCATGGATTGGAACAAGAGGTCCAGTAGCATGGCCTGCCAGATCTCCGGATTTGAATCCGCTTGATTTTTATTTGTGGAGATATCTCAAAAATGAAATTTATGATACTACGAACCCGACAATAGAGATTCTTCAAGGAGACGAAATAAGCAAATGTATAAGAAGTATGGGTTCCAGAACCGCAAAGTGCATTTTACAAAATGGTGGACATTTCGAACACTTACTTCATTAATGTTCATCATTTACTTTCGAATAACTATTTGATTTTTCTTTCATTAAATGATAGTTTCGTTTAATTACTATGAATTAGGTTTTTCACCTCTTGAAATTTGTAAATAATAATTACTTGTTTCTTGCTTTGATTCTGTTACGTTCCATTCAGTTGAAGATGAGTAAGTTGATTTTCTTTTCGAAATGTATTGCATGTTGTTAATTAAACTGAAGGTACCTAAATGTAATACAGATCCGACCCAAAGAAATTTGGATAAGGGTCAAAATCACCTGAAAATCAACTTTGAATGACATTGTATTATATATCGTTGAATTCAGCGTTAAAAGTTATTTCGAAAAGTGTCATAAAATATGCAGGTCCGTATTGAACACAATGAGGTTGAGGGTGGCTCAGAGCGTACGAAACGTTGGATACAAAATCTGATTATGTCAAATTGGGGATAATTTACTGTCGAATAAAAAGCTCATTGAGAAAAATAAGTAGATATAATTTGAATTGTAGAGAACTACTAGAAAACACTGAAGTTCCCGGCCACACTCAGTATGTTTGTAGCATAGCAGTACATGGCAAGACGGGAGGTTAGTCAAAAATGAGTGTATGTAGCGGTTGATAAGTGTGTCATTCATTTAAGTTGAAGGATCTTAGTTTGAACATGTTCATCACCGAGTGAACCAGAGTTCAATAGTCGAGTGATATCAACAATGCTGTTAATTGTCTGAAAAGATCATTTTCCCGTATTCCCTGTATATTCAGTTGACATTTTTTTTCTTACTCGGACACAATTCAGACAAACCGTTTCCAGTTTGGTTTCTGACTAACCTATAACCTGTCAACCACATGTAATATTTATTAAGTACTCCTGTAATTGGGCTTCGGCCTGCTGGATGTATATACCAAATAAATAAATAAAATAAATAAATATTGGGCAATCCAGCAGGACATGTTCTAGGAATTCGATTTCGTGGAGGTTACACATTGAACAAGTTACCTCGGTATCTATATAAACTAGGCCACCAAATGCGAATCTCAGGGATTTTTACCTGCAGGTCCGTAATTGGGAGATCAGTCTAACAACATACATGGGTAAGACATACATGGGTAAGGAGGCTTTTTTTAGGTAAGTCAGAACGTTGATTAGCAGAGAGAGGTCTTGGTAAATGAGTGGATGGGATGCACAAAAAATTAAGGAGGAACTTCAGGAAACCCGGCAACATGGGAAAACAGTTCACTTCATTTGGGTACCGTCTCATATTGGGATTAAGTGCTATCAAATATTATGTGAAACCGTGGCCTGACAAAACAAGTGATCCTCAATCGGTTACGCCTAGGACATTCTAAACTCACACACAGTTACCTGCTCAACCATACTGAGGAGCCAATGTGTAGCGACTGTAATATAAAACTGATTGTTTAAACATATTCTTAACGAGTGTCCAAAAGTGCAGCGAAAACACAATAATTTTCCCATAGCAATACACAACCTAGTAGGCAAAGAATCTCATATCGAAAATCTTATAAAATTTGTAGACTGTATTGATCTGATAACAAAATTATAAATTGTAATGAATCGCTAAAACCATATGGTTATTGCGATTAAGCTTTAATAAAAAAATATTCGCCATCCATACGTTTGAAAATGGACACTAAATTACACTGGCATTTTGTTTACTTCCGTGAAACAAAGCCATCAAAAATAAGCTATCGGTAACATACCAAAAATTATTTAATTTGCTAAAACAAAATATTAAAAGATTTTAATTTAGATTTTTAACCAAAATAAGTATTAGACCGGGATCCCATAACACATTTTTTATGTCTCATCCGTTCACACTTAGCAGTACAAGAACCACCCAAATACTACCTTCCACTACACGGAGGTCACTGCGCCGAAGTTGTATTAAAAAACCCACTATCTCGAATTATTACTTACTGTCGCAAACTACTGTAACTGAAAAAAATATTGGGCAGACGGCATAGCCGAACATGTAGGGTGGATATGAAGGGCAGTGGCGCTGTTTATTGTTGTAAAAAATTGTTAATAAAAAAATATAATGTCCTAATGTTCGGCATTTTGTTAATACATCTAATTATTTACTAAAACTCGAGATAATATGATCGCCGAATATTTTAGTTGGATCGGGGGCCAGCCACCCCCGCGTACTTTCGTTTGGCATTTTGTATTATTTCTCGAATAAAATGGAAATATAAAAAATACATGCCGAGCAAATTAATTGGGTATTGACCTTCGTAGGCCTTAAAATCTAATTTTAGATAACAATATTATTTGTTACTGTTCGGCGATGGTGTTTTATGATTAATAATAGTATAATATACGTAATGATGTAATCCCCGAACGAAATGATTGGAAATGTTTTATGTAACTAGCGAAAAAAGAATCCATAAATATTTTTTCAACATAATGGAATAAACGGCCGATTTTTTTATGTTGAGGGTCTGAAAAAATTGAACGACAAATAATTTTCAATCAATTATGGTGTGCCGAACAATTTTTTTTTATCTCCGAACATATTAATATTGCTATGGGTTCCCTTCCCCCATGCGCAGTTGTCCGCTTTTGGGTATATTCTTCTTGTTGATTATTTTTCATCATTGAATAATGTATAAAAATGTTATTGCCGAACGAAATGATTCGTTACAAAAAAGATAACTGGCATAAAAAAAATTAATCCATAATGACACGGTATTCTATATACTGTATGAGTTTGTTTGTTTTTCTGGTTTTAATTTTAATAAATGGTCTTATTCGTATTTTGCAGTCGGTGTGATATAGTTATGTTGTGTTTTTCCATTGTTTTATTAATTTTATTCGATATTATGTCTATGTATGGTATGTATGTTGTTGTTTTCTTTTCTTTTTTTCATGTTTATTGTAGAATCCACGTATTAATTTTTTTATTGTTTTTTCTGCAAAGTGGATGTGGTAATTTTTTTTCATTCAAAATATTCTTGATTATCTCTATATTACTTTTCCTGAATTTTGGGTGAGCAATCTTTATAGCTCTGTCAGTAAAATTTTTCAGATCCATTCAAATTGTTCGGCAATAGTTAGTTCTTAATATTTTGCATTGTATTGAGTTGCTATAAAAATTCCAAAGGTAAATATATGATACACACATATTCCACACCCTTGACACAAAAGTACACGGGGGTGGCTGGCCCCCGATCCAACCAAAATATTCGGCGATCATATTATCTCGAGTTTTAGTAAATAATTAGATGAATTAACAAAATGCCGAACAATAAGAAATTATAATTTTTTATTAACAATTTTTTACAACAATAAACAGCGCCATTGTCCTTCATATCCACCCTACATGTTCGGCAATGCCGTCCGCCCAATTTTTTTTTCAGTTACATTAGTTTGCGAACAGTAAGTAATAATTCGAGATCGTGGGTTTTTTAAAACAACTTCACCGGCGCAGTGACCTCCGTGTAGTGGAAGGTAGTATTTGGGTGGTTCTTGAACTGCTGAATGTGAACAAATGAGGCCTAACAAATGTGTTATGGGCTCCCGGTCTATATTTGTAGATTTGTACAGGAAAAAACAGTTTGGGCCTAACACAGCACTATAAAGAAAGTCAGAAATTGTGAAGTGGCTAAAACGTTCAGGATCCCAACATTTTGTCGAAATGTTCAAATTTAAAGGTGCTCCTCAAATCAAACTCGATTTGACTTGAATAACTTCCCCCAAACTCTAGCGCCAATTGTGATTATTTCAGGAATATTGATGTGATTTTCCAGTGACAATTAAAAATACTATGATAATAAACATATCAGGTGCGCTATGAGTGCGTTTTTGAATGTGATGAAATAATTAAAACTTATTAAAAAAAAACTTGAGAGGTGTCAAGGGACACCCGGATGGAACGAAGTTCCTTTCGATTGATTAGTGATGGAATTGTAATAATTTTTTTTTTCAAGTTATAATAATGTTTTATATATACAGTGCTAGTCAAAAGTCCCCTCCCCCCCTCGTATCTTTTGAACGGGTATACTTATAATAATGAAATTTGGAGGGTGGAAATAAACGGATGTAGGCTTCTCAACTGGTCATAACAGGTGACGCAATAGTCATAAATGACGTCACAAGGCCACTGTGACCAATAATTTTAAATGGGACCCTATGGCAAGTGACAGCTCGTTTGAAAGGTATTGAAAATACCTATTCAGTCATACCAATTTTGTTTGGGTTTCGGCTGATTTTGATTGATAAATTGAAGAAATACGAAAATTATAGTTTCGCATTTAATTAATAAAGATTTTAAAGTACGCCTCTGGTTAATTGTCAAAAAGGTTGACGTTTTTGAATTCTCTACTTGTCAAAAGTGTTTATACCTTGAAAATTTACCTAAGCTATTGTTTAACGAGACGTTTAAGTGTTTACATAGGCAAAATGGTACGTACTGTAGCCAACAAAGTAGCAGCTATCTTAATAATTGGTGAATGTAGAAACAATTTCCATGCAGCGGAACGACTGTTTAATGAGAGGTACCCCGATCGCCCTATATCGAGGGTTTATTTGAGGGAGTTTCTTCGGAAGTTTGAAGCATCAGGTAGTGTTCAAGATGCCAAACGATCTGGTCGACCAACAATTAGTGATGACAAAAAAATTTACATAATTGGAGAAATGGTAGTAAACCCTACTTCTTCCACAGCCCAAGTTGCGTCTATCTGTGAAGTCAGTCAAAGGACAGTACATAGGGTGTTGGCTAAAACAAATTTCATCCATACAAATTAAAAATGGTGCACCAACTTTCAGATGATGACCCCGACCGAAGACTAGAATTCTGTGAAACTATGTCCAATAAAATGAACCAACAACCAGGCTACATACAGACAATTTGTTTTAGTGACGAAAGTACTTTCTTTCTCAATGGAATGTTAACACTCAAAATGTGAGGTATTGGAGTGACACAAATCCTCACATCTTTCGTGAAAAACATACTCAATTTCCAGAAAAAGTAAATGTTTGGGCAGGTATTTTGGGAAACCACATAGTTGGGCCTCTTTTTCTCAATGCTAACTTAACCGGTGAATTGTATCTGGAGATGTTACAAAATGATATTGAGGCGTTAATTCTTGAAATTCTAGAAGATAATCCAGATGAATTCGACAACTTGGAAATAACGTTTCAACAAGATGGTGCTCCTGCACACTATTACGGTGCAGTAAGACGTTACCTAGATGAAGAATATCGTGGTAGATGGATTGGACGACGAGGTTCGATCGAATGGCCAGCTCGGTCACCGGACCTTACACCATTAGATTTTTTTCTATGGGGGTACTTGAAATCTAAGGTTTACGCTACAGCACCTGACAGTATTGCCATTCTGAAACAACGAATTGTTGAAGAATGTAGGCAATTTCCGCTGACACACTGGGACGAGTACGACAAGAGTTTAGCAATAGGATGCATTACTGCCAGGAAGTAGATGGAGCACATTTTGAACACTTATTATAAGAACTGGTTCTTAAATCTTTATTAATTAAATGCGAAACTATAATTTTCGTATTTCTTCAATTTATCAATCAAAATCAGCCGAAACCCAAACAAAATTGGTATGACTGAATAGGTATTTTCAATACCTTTCAAACGAGCTGTCACTTGCCATAGGGTCCCATTTAAAATTATTGGTCACAGTGGCCTTGTGACGTCATTTATGACTATTGCGTCACCTGTTATGACCAGTTGAGAAGCCTACATCCGTTTATTTCCGCCCTCCAAATTTCATTATTATAAGTATACCCGTTCAAAAGATACGAGGGGGGGATATATATATATATACTCTCTCGACTTCGTAAACACAACAGCGTATAGGTTAGAACACGCACGGCTTGCTAAATACATACGCATTGATATTGTAATATTAAAATATAATTTGCTTTTAAATTTATTAAAGTTATGACGCGTACACTTGCTAAACACACAATAATGGAGAGATTATAACGCGTATGACTTGGTTAGCACAATAGTAAAGAGAAGTTATAATGCGTACTTGCTAAAAATACATAAGCATTTATTATTGTCTGTATAAAATCTCTACTTACCTAACTCCATCAGCAATATCCGGAACTTGTGCAGAAACACTGTCAGGATTCATTATTGTTATTATTTTTTATTATTTATTATGTACAAAAAACCTGTATACACTCAACAAAAATAATCGTCGCGACACCACACTGTTCAATGTGAAATAGAAAGACGAAACGAAAATAACTGGCTTGCTTTCTATGAGAGAGAGAGAGAGAGAGAGACAGAGAAACACGCGTACGCCGCACGGCTTACAACCATAGCGAAAGTATCGTTACAACTTTTGGTCTTAATTTATTCCATCTAGCCCTCTTTCGCAACGCGCGATAAGGAACTACGTTCCAAAAACAATTCCTTAGTTTGTTGCTGAGCTTTCTAGGTGGTAATCTCTATGTGCAACTCAACATAATTGAGAAAAGGGGCACATGCGTGTTCCCTATTGTAGTAGATTTGAATACGGACCAGTTGCGACCGAAGAGAATAGTTTAGTTTAACCATTTTCAATTGCAGAAGCTGTTTCTATAGGGAGCAAATCAAAAACTCACTTCGCTAACACGAGCGTATATGCGAAGAAACGGAACGAAAAATAATGTGTACTACTCGTAAACATTCTCCGTCGGCGAACGGTAGATCAAAAGAGCCGATAGTCAACGGGGGTTTGAGTGACAGCTGTTTGAGAGACCGCAAGCCAATGATAATGCTTGTAGGTGTGTCTATACGTTGAGAAGAATAAATCACCAGTTTCAGGAGATCTGAGTAAATGAAAGCCAGTAGCGTCTATGGTCTGGGATCGAAATAGGTTTTAAAATATTCTGTAGTTGTGATGTGTTTTGTTGGAAAATATACCTTTTTTTAGACATTGGGAAAATGAAATTATGATGATCCGATTGCCTATTAATACATACTTCCTCGTTTATGGCATATTTTTGTATTTTAACGTATTTTTTAAATATTTAAATATCTAAATAAAATTAGTTATCTCCGCCCCTGCTGCTCAAAGGATTGCGTCTCAAGACTAGGAAACTTGTTTTTTATGCTTCTGCAATTGATAATGGATGAACTTATACCTGCTTCAACCGGACCGCTTGCGGCCGCTCATTAGGCAAGATTAAGGATACAAATAACAAATACCAAACCTAATGTACCCTATAAGTAGATTATAATGACTAACGATATGAAAGAGTATTTTAAAATGCATAAGTGATCAGTTATATTTTACTAGTCAGTGTGTAATAATCGTAAAGAAAACTGTTGTTAAATTTCAAGTGATATGGAGAAATTAAAAATCATCGAGACAAGTAAAGGTAAACCGTGTGCGTTATACAAGGGTTATCGATACCGCTTGAAAAGTGAAAAACTTGATGGCAAAACTTGGGTTTGCACAAAAGAGAAGAAGGACAGGTGTCGTGGCAGAATTGTTGGTGATAACAGTGATGACTTTAAATTAATGGTTACCGATCATGCGTGTAAACCTGATGAAGCCCTAAATGAAGTTCATGTTTGCATCTCGAAAGTTAAAAAAAGTGTTAGAGAAGAAGAAAATATCGGACGTCCTATGTCGAAAATATATGAGGCAGAAGTAAGAAAACTCTACGACCGTGGTCTGGATCTCGTCACATCAATACCCAAATTTAAATCCGTCAAGACAGTCTTAAATAGACACAGATACAATGCAATTAACTTGGGGCAAGTAAATATTTCGACAATTACAGATAGAATATTTCTGTTCATTGACGATCAATATTCATTGGATGGGACATTTAGTTGGTTTGAAGGTTGTAGACGATGTGGTAACTTGATTACTATCGTTTCGGACGTCCATCGTCTTAATGTATTTAAAAGGTTTTCACGACGTTTCGAATGCTTGTACCTGCAATCGTCTTCAGGTGAATACTGACAAGTTTAGGTGCTACTTAACAATTTATATGACTGTCGGCGCAATGATTCGTGCAATTCCGCCATGTGCAGCGGTGCGTGTAGTTTCGCGCGGTGTGGTGGTGCGTGAAATTTCGCGCCTCTGCAGCCCGACAGAAAGAGCAATCCGGGGTTTCCATACGTTCTTGATCTCAACGCTTGGTTGACTAAAAGCGTTATTGGCTTCGATGTAGGCGGCCTCTTTGAACTTTCGTTTGAACCAATGCTCCTCTCTATGTAGAACACTTGCGTCGTCCCATAGAACTCGATGGTGCTCAGTCCAGGCGTGGTCAGCGATTCCCGATTTTGATGTTTCTCCACGTTGAGTCCAGTTCTTGTGCTCATCCAATCTTACCGATAACGGTCTCTTTGTCTCTCCAATGTGGAATCTCCGCATTCCATGGAACTTCATAAATGCATTTCTTACTAATTTCATTTTGTTGTCAGGTTTGGTCTTGGTCAGAAACTCCGTAAGTACTGCCGGATTGGAAGCAGCTCTTGATGTTGAACTTGTTTCGATCCTTTCGGAGACACCTCTGATGTACGGAAGACAGATCACTGTGCTTTGTTGTTGCTCTTCAGATGTCTTCGTTCTCCGGAGTTGTTTCAATACTTCTTCTAGGAGTTTCTTGGGATATCCATTCCGGTGGAGGTCCTCTCTGATGTGGTTTAATTCGGCATCTAGTGACTCCACGTCGTTGCATATGTGCGTCGCTCTCTCTACTAATGTTCTCACGATCCCTCTCTTCGTCGAACTCGGATGGTTGGAGCTGTAACTGAGGTACTGCCCCGTATGTGTCTTCTTTCTGTAGACAGAGGTGCGGATTTCATTGCCTATTCTCTCAACGTTCACATCGAGGAAGGGTAAGGCACTGTTGGTTTCCATTTCCATCGTGAATTTGATCGAATCCCTGATTCTGTTAATTCTTGAGAAGAAATCACATACGGGGCAGTACCTCAGTTACAGCTCCAACCATCCGAGTTCGACGAAGAGAGGGATCGTGATAACATTGGTAGAGAGAGCGACGCACATATGCAACGACGTGGAGTCACTAGATGCCTAATTAAACCACATCAGAGAGGACCTCCACCGGAATGGATATCCCAAGAAACTCCTAGAAGAAGTATTGAAACATCTCCGGAGAACGAAGACATCTGAAGAGCAACAACAAGCACAGTGATCTGTCTTCCGTACATCAGAGGTGTCTCCGAGAAGGATCGGAAACGAGTTCAACATCAAGAGCTGCTTCCAATCCGGCAGTACTTTACGGAGTTTCCTGACCAAGACCAAACCTGACAACAAAAATGAAATTAGTAAGAATTGCATTTATGAAGTTCTATGTGAATGCGGAGATTCCTACATTGGAGAGACAAAGAGACCGTTATCGGTAAGATTGGATGAGCACAAGAAATGGACTCAACGTGGAGAAACATCAAAATTGGGAATCGCTGACCACGCCTGGACTGAGCACCATCGAGTTCTATGGGACGACGAAGTGTTCTACATAGAGAGGAGCATTGGTTCAAACGAAAGTTCAAAGAGGCCGCCTACATCGAAGCCAATAACGCCTTTAGTCAACCAAGCGTTGAGATCAAGAACGTATGAAAACCCCTGATTGCTTTTTCTGGTGGGCTGCAGAGGAGCGAAACTTCACGCACCACTACACCGCGCGAAACTACACGCACCGCTGCACATGGCGGAATTGCACGCATCATTGCGCCGACAGTCATATAAATTGGTAAGTAGCACCTAAACTTGTCAGTATTCACCTGAAGACGATTGCAGATAGCATTCGAAACGTCGTGAAAACCTTTTAAATACATTAAGACGATGGACGTCCGAAACGATAGTTATCAAGGACATTTAGTTATTGCGCACAACATTTTCTGCAATTATTCTCCATCCATACGATTGAAAATGAACACTAAATTACCCTGATATTCTGTTTACTTCCATGTATAAACGTGAAACTGAAACTTGCAAAATTCCGATTTATGAATGCACCTTAAATAGTTTGCCCACACAAATTGGGCACAACGCCGTAGAATGTCTTATATGCAACTAAAAATACTCGGTAGTAGCCATGCAATCAGAAAAATAATTTGTACCCCTACCTCTATTCTACAAATATCGAAATTATTCCATATTTTGTTATAAACCATCGACACTTTCACAGTAAAAAATTAACTACATATTTCTTACGAGACATAAATTGTTTTAAAAACATATTATTGTTAGCTCATAATAATAATTTATTGTTTGCTCATAAAGTGTAAGGTAAACGCACCAGTTATTGACAGTGCTCCAGTAATTGACAAAAAATATCAACATATTTTTTTCAAAAATAAGGCCATAGAAGTGAAGTGAAGCAATTTCCATAAATAATCTGTAAGATTGGTACATCTGGCAACCTTGTAGCCATTGGGCGGGAAATTGGGTGCTTCCATATTTGTTTATATGTGATGAAAGTTCAACGTGTCTGATTTTCGAAATGATTTTAAGTACATTGTTAAGGTAGGTCCATTCAAATTTAGTTTTTTTCATTTTCGGTGTGCATGTTTATCGAATTTCAACTATTTGTTAGTATTCAGTAGGTAGACTGTAAAGTTGATTTTGTGTATAATATTCTATCACAATAAATCAGCTGACCCCACTTTTTCTGGAATGTCAATGACTGGACCAAGGAATGCATATGTGTACCAGTCATTGACATTGGGTGTCAATGACTGGTACATTGGTAAATATTGAAAGGTGAATGCCAAAAAGCACAAGAAGACATACATAAGCTCTCCTAGAAATATGGGCTCGAACAAATTTCTGGTTCCAGTCTTTGACAGGGGGTGTCAATTATTGGAACATAGAGTGTCAATTACTGGAACATCAATTGTTACAGATTGGGCCAAGGAAGAAGTATAGTCAGGATCAGATGAATGCAGCTCTAGAAGCTGTAGCAAGAGGAATACCTGTAGCTACAGCTGCGAAAATTCACTCTGTTCCTAGAGTAACACTGATGTATAAATCGTCAGGTAGGCTACCTACGGAGTGTAGAATGGGGCCGAGTACCGTTCTTACCACCAACAAAGAGGACCTTTTAGAGAAGTGGATCCTTTCACTGGCTAAGGTACACCACCCAGTCAATAAGGAGCAGCTACTGGACAGTGTGAGTCTGATAGTTCAGGAATCCAAAAGACCAAACCCATTTGCCAACTCTCGTCCTGGTCGAAAATGGCACGATTCCTTCATGAAACGACATCCAAATCTGAGTGAGAGGGTCGCCCAAAATTTAACGCCCGCTCGCGAAAACGTTTCTGAACCGCAACTTCGACAATGGTTTCGAGAAATAAAGGAATATTTGATATCCAAAAACCTATTTGCGATAACAAACGATTGCACACGAGTTTTTAATTGTGATGAGAGCGCTTTTTTTCTTCAGTCAAAGGGCGACAAAGTGCTGACAAAAAAAGGTAATAAAAGTGTGTATAATGCAGGAACAAATGACGAAAAAGAGAATCTTACCGTTTTGGTAACTGCTAATGCGGCTGGAGAATTAGGTCCTCCTATGATTATTTTCAAATATGAAAGGATTCCGGGTCATATAGCCCTTAGTGTTAATAAAAGTTGGGGCATAGGACGGTCCGAAAGTGGTTGGATGTGTGGCTCCACATTCTATGAATATATATTTAAAGCCTAGCTCTTTCAAAATGTGTTTCGATTTTTATTGTAATTGTTTTTCTTTGTAAGAAGTTCATTTCCAATTACTGATTTGAATAAATGTTCTTTTTTTGCGTGTCAATCATTGGTGTGTCAATAACTGGTACATAGAAAAAATCTGGGTGTCAATAACTGGTGCATCAAACATATATTTTTGTTAAATTTTTACAAATAAAAAATATGTTTTATTCAATGAATCTATTTGGTATAGTGATTGTCAAAGTACAAACTACAGGAAAAAAAAAATATAAACTAAATCTGAGGTCATAATTGTGACCCATGGAATTGTTTTAATGCAATGTATTTCCTAAAAGTGTCAATAACTGGTGCGTTTACCTTATTTTCGATGGAATATTTTTTCTAAGATATGATTTTTTTCTTCCAGGCAACCTCCTGAGACTTCTGGTCAGCCCAAAGACGAATTTGTAGCTGAACATGGAGCAACTAGAGAAAGGTATGTTAATTGGAGCTTTATTGGGCTTTATCAACTGTTTGTATGGGTGTTGGTAGTTTGGTTCCAGTCAGGTAGAAAATTAGAAATTTATTTGAGATGCTTGATAATAATATGTAATTTAGTTCCCAATCCCAAAAAGGTCATTAGTCATTTGGTTTCCGGGGACTACCTGCGTAATCCCTTGTTCGTGTAACTTTTATTTAGAGTTGTATTGCTTCTGTGACAGTCAGTTGTGTTTTTGAATCGTGCTTGCTCAGTGACATTCAATTTTCTTTAAATTTGTCTTAAATTCTCGTCATGAATCCAGAAATAATTTTGAGTGGACGAGGAAAACAGTTATTAATTTTTAATAACTATAAATACGGTTTTCAAAAGATCCTGAAAAGTGGTCAGAAGCGATGGTCTTGTACAAACAGAAAGTGCAAATCATTTGTTCTTACTTTGGGCGAATGTGTTGAAAGTTTAACCATTACAAAACACATACAAGAACATTCTCATGATGCAGTTGTGCAGGACTTAAATCGCCAAATTGTTAATTCTGCCTGCAAACGAAAAGCTGTGGAGGACCTGTCCGAGAAACCTGCGAAGGTCATTCGCAGAATATTACAGGAAAATCTGCCATCAACATTTACTACAAATGATATTTCTTGCGTCAGAAGAAACATCTATAACGCTCGCAGAAAAATTCAGCCAAGTTTACCAAGAAACATCGAGGATGACTCTCTTAGGTAGCATTAGAATTGCTTTTTATGGAACTCGGTTTTTAAACACGCTTTATTATACAGTGTGTCCGTAAAGTATGGAACAAATTCATTTTTAGCTAAACAGGTCATTTTAGGAAATAATCCTGAAACACGTCGATTTTTGATGTTAATTTACCGTATTTTAAAATAATAATCTAATATACAGGGTGAATTACGTTCGAGTAATGACGTCACCGTCATTTTTTTTAAATGGAACACCCCCATTTTGTCTCAATTTTCGGATTACTCTAGCTGAGCTGATTCCAAAAATGTATCACATGTTGATTCCAATTGGTACAGGGTGGACAAAAATACAATAGTTCTGTGTGTGCTCATAAAGTAACGCGTAACATTCTTTATTAGGTAAATTAACAATATTATCAAAAATACTTATTGTCTAGCGGACAGAATATGCTGGAATACATGACTTTATAAATGTTCGAACTGCAGCCCTTGCTGTATTTGACAGTAACCCAAACGGTGTACAAATTCTTGTTGAACCTTGTGTATGGTTTCTTGCGTAATATTGTTTATTTCTGTTCGAATTTTCTCTTGTACATCTGCAATATTTGCTGGTTTCGTTTTATAAATAACATTCTTCAGATGGCCCCACAGAAAATAATCCAAAGGATTTAAATCTGGTGACCTCGCTGGCCATTCAGTGGGTCCACGTCTACCAATCCACCTGTTCGGAAAAATTTCATCTAGGTACCTTCTAACATCTACAGCATAATGTGGAGGTGCACCATCCTGTTGAAACCATAAACTTTCATCAAAACCTCCAGGATTACGTCTGCTGGGAAACAAATTACGTAAAGTAGGTACGAGATACCCCCTTAAAAACTCAAGGTACGTTGCCCCGTTTAAATTACCTTCGAAAAAGTAGGGTCCGATGATTCGATTTCGTACAATTCCAGCCCATACATTTACCTTTTGAGGGTATTGTGTATGATGCTCACGCATCCAGTGGGGGTTTTCTTTTGCCCAGTATCTACAATTCTGATGGTTAACCTCACCATTTAACATGAAAGTGGACTCATCAGAAAAAATAATGTTTTGTATCAAGAGAGGGTCTCGGTGACATTTATCCATCATTTCTTCGCAAAATTGGAGTCTTCTATCGGGATCATCTTCGTTTAATTCTTGCACAAGTTTGATTTTATAAGGATGCCATTTTTCAAGCTTCAATAGTTTGTGTACCGTTGTTTTGCTAACACCGATATAGCGACTAACTTTACGAACAGAAGTGTGCGCATCTTCTTCAAAACTCAGTAAAACATCTAATGCTGTATCAGCATTTGCAGGGGGACGACCTGATTTGCGTACATTTTCAACATTACCAATTTCTCGAAATTTCTTTTCAATCTTACTGACTGTCGAACGCGGTATAGGTCTTTTTGGATATTTATCATTAAACAAATTGCACACTTCCATCTGAGTTCGCGATCTGTCTCCATACCCAATCATCATAAGTATTTCAATTCTTTGTTCTACACTTAACTCCATTTCTACTTCCAATTAAATTTAAGCAATCATTCGAATATTCACGAATATCAAAAATATTGTAGTACTAAACTGTCACTGAACATCAATAAATTACTAAACAAATAATGACATTTCCCAAAAAAGTAGACGACTATGTTTTTTATAAATAGATAAGAAATATTTTTTGTCATATTCTGTCTGCTAGACCACAAGTACCAAACATGTTTGGAAACAGTTCATTTTTATTACTCTAAACATGTAGCAAACTACGGGGTGTTACATTTAAACCAATTGCCGCTAGACAATAAGTATTTTTGATAATATTGTTAATTTACCTAATAAAGAATGTTACGCGTTACTTTATGAGCACACACAAAACTATTGTATTTTTGTCCACCCTGTACCAATCGGAATCAACATATGATACATTTTGGAATCAGCTCAGCTAGAGTAATCCGAAAATTGAGACAAAATGGGGGTGTTCCATTTAAAAAAAATGACGGTGACGTCATTACTCGAACGTAATTCACCCTGTATATTAGATTATTATTTTAAAATACGGTAAATTAACATCAAAAATCGACGTGTTTCAGGATTATTTCTTAAAATGACCTGTTTACCTAAAAATGAATTTGTTCCATACTTTACGGACACACTGTGTGTATGTATGTATGTAACGGAATCTTTGAAATTAATTTTCACCCACTTACACCAAACGTACGATTTGTTTGAAATTTTGCACATATGTTTAGAATCGATGACAATACAATAATTTCATAGCTATAACCTGGTATTAACACCAAGATTGTCAGAAAAATAGTATATTACATTACTCTCGTTTCGAACGTTCATCGTCTTAATGGATTTAAAAGTTTTTCACGACGTTTCGAATGCTTGTATCTGCAATCGTCTTCAGGTGAAAACCTTTTAAATCCATTAAGACGATGGACGTACGAAACGAGAGTAATCAAGTTATAGTTCATCCATTATCAATTGCAGAAGCGTAAGAAAACAAGTTTCCCAGTCTTGAGGCGGGATCCTTCGAGCAGCAGAGGCGGAGATAACTAATTTTATTTAGATATTTAAATATTTAAAAAATACGTTAAAATAAAAAAAAATGCCATAAACGAAGAAGGATGTATTAATAGGCAAACAGATCATCATAATATAATTTTCCCATGGTCGAAAAAAGCCATATTTTCCAACAAAACACATCATAACTATAAAATATTTTAAAACCTATTTCGATCCGAGACCAGAGACGCTACTGGCTTTTATGTATTCAGACCTCCTGAAACACGTATATATAGTTTAACCATTTTCAATTACAGAAGCTGTTTCTATAGGGAGCGAATCAAAAACTGACTTCGCTAACACAGGCGTGTATGCGGGCGTATTACGGGTTGCACTCCGGGAGTGCCGACAGAAGTGAAAACTTATTTTGGCGCGTTAGACATTTTTTAGATGTGTACTAGGGTTGTTGGGTAATTGGGTTTTGAATTGCATTTTATTTATGAATTGTATTTTATTAATTATTAGAAACTTTAAAATACATTTAATATTATTTTATGAATCATCGTTAACAATTTCGACAACTCTTGTATCATTATCATTAAAATTATCACAATCTAAAATAGAAACTATAGGTTCATGGTAACTAAAATAGGAAATAAACAATTTTGATTCAAGTTATTTAAATATCTCGTGAATACCGCATCAATTGTACTTTTATATCTCGTTGTGCTAATATTGCGTTGTAGTCTACTCGACAAGTTGAAAATGGTCTAAAATAGAGATACTGCTCTTAAAATTATGTGTGATAGCTCATTGGATGTGGAAATTTTATGAAAACGTTTTAAAAATTGCAAAAGTTATAAACAATTGAAGATGAAAAAAAAATGGTATTTCGTTTTTTGCCAATATTTCATAAACTGTTGATATTTAAGATTCAATAATAATTTCAAAAAAAGATTCTGAAAGAGGAGGAAATTTTCAATGAAGAACTCCCGCTCCCGGATCTCTATCTCCATCATTTATAATTTCAATTTAACGCTGAAAATGGGTCTCCGAGCGACATTTTTAGGTTGCGCGCGCGGCGTCAAAAGCGAGTACGACACATTAATTAATTTATTTAAGGTATTAAATTTTTTTTTTTCAATTTGAAAAAATCATGGTGTATTCGGAACACTATAAATATTTTATTGCCGTTAGAAATTTTACTCAAAGTTAATTTTCCAACAAGTTAAACGATTGTTAACTAACAAAATTTTCTCGAACTTCTGTCTTAATTGTAAATGAAAAAAAATGTTTAAATAATTGTCGTAAAAATTTCTCGCTTCGTAGAGCCTTTCTTATATACATACTTAACAAGATCACGCCATAAAAGTTAAAAAAATATTCATACTTTGTTTATAATAATTTTTGAACTTGAACAAAAACAAAAAATCCAAGTAATGTTGTTAATTTTTTTTTCCTTAATTATCATATTATCGTTTTTTTAATAATACAAGATATGAATTGATTTTCCCGCCATTTGTTGATAATTTTTTTATAAACAAATTGATTATTTCAATATTTTTGGAAAAATGTTTTTCCCAACTTCATTATATCACAAACAAAACAAAAATTTCCTTAATAACAATTTTTAATTGTTTATAATCGTTTTTTTTTATATTTTATTGTTTAAATAATTAGTTAGAAATTATTTTTCTCCTTAAAAAATTAAAAACTTACCAATTTGTTATAAACAAATTTTCAACTTTGTTAGATTTTTTTTCTGAAACATCTAAAATTTACAAAAACAACCATATATAACAAAGTATAGAAAAAAAAAATTCCCAATTTTTCCCAATTCCAATTCCCAAAGTACAATAAAAAATTGGAAAAAATGTTTTTCTTACTTTGTTATATATAATTGTTTTTGTGAATTTTAAAGTTTCAGAAAAAACTAACAAATAAAAATTTGTTAAAAAATTGGAATAAAAAGGAATTGTTGATTTTTTTCTGTTACTTTATAGAGGACTGTCAATTATGATTTTTAAATAAAAAATAATTTCTCAAATAATTATTTAAACTTTAAAAAAAACTATTATAAACAATTAAAAATTGTTATTAAGGAAATTTTTTTTCAAATCATAATATTATTAATATAATGAAGTTGTTACAAAATTTTTTTCAAAAATTCTCAAATAATCAATTCGTTTATAAAAAAAATATCAAAAAATGGCGAAAATTTTTTTTTGTAAATCAATTCATATCTTGTATTATTAAAAAAACGTTAATATGATAATTAAGAAAAAAATTTTTTTTTACAACATTACTTGGATTTTTTTGTTTTTGTTCAAGTACAAAAATTACTATAAACAAAGTATGAATATTTTTTTTACTTTCATGGCGTGATCTTGTTAAGTATATATATAAGAAAGGCTCTACGAAGCGAGAAAATTTTTACGACAATTATTTAAACATTTTTTTTCATTTACAATTAAGACAGAAATTCGAGAAAATTTTGTTAGTTAACAATCGTTTAACTTGTTGAAAAATCAACTTTAAGTAAAATAAATTATTTATAGTGTTTTGAATACACCATGATGTTTTCAAATTAAAAAAAATATATTTAATACCTTAAATAAGTCAATTAATGTGTCGTATTCGCTTTTGACGCCGCGCGCGCAACCTGAAAATGTCGCTCGGAGACCCATATTCAGCGTTAAATTAAAATTATAAATAATGGAGATAGAGTTCCGAGAGTTTTTTATTGGAAATTTCCTCCTCTTTCAGAATCTTTTTTTTTAATTTCTTAAATATCAATAGTTTATGAAATATTGGCAAAATACAAAATGCCATTTTTTTCATATTCAATTGTTTATAACTTTTGCAATTTTTTATGTGCTAATACACGCTTTTGGCACATTCTTCTAGGCGTTATTCCACATCCAATGAGCTATCACACATAGTTTCAAGAGCAGTATCTCTATTTTTGACCATTTTCAACTTCGAGTTGACTATTGATTGGACATAGTAAAAGCAAATTCTCTATTCACAAATTCAATTTATTTATCTAGACGCGTTCGCGGTCTGCTATATGTTCATGCATATATGCACACTATAGCCAATAATATGCGTACCGCTACAAGCAGTCTTCACTTCAAGCATATATGCACACACTATAGCTGCGTCTCATTACGGTGTCGCGAGTCCAGCGATTTTCTCTCATCTAAAAATATGCCTACCGTGCCCCATAAGAAGTTTTCACTTCTTATGGCGCGGTAGGCATATTTTAGGTGAGAGAAAATCGCTGGACTCGCGACACCGTAATGAGACGCAGCTATAGTGTGTGCACATATGCTTGAAGTGAAGACTGCTTGTACGCGGTACGCATATTATTAGCTTAGTTGTGCATATATGCATGAACATATAGCAGACCGCGAATGCGTCTAGATAAATATATTTAATTTGTGAAGAGAGAATTTGATTTTACTATGTCCAATCAGCGCAATATTAGCACAACGGGATATAAAAGTACAATTGATGCGGTATTCACGAGATATTTAAATAACGTTCCTATTTTAGTTACCATGAACCTATAGTTTCTATTTTAGATTGTAATAATTGAAGTGAAAACTTCTTATAGCGCGGTACGACGTTTAGTTTGGCGTTTCGCCGTCGGGATCGTATCGTGTTTGGTAAGTTTCGGAGCATTAACTGTTTCGGAACCAATATGTGTGCCAGTAGCAGCGCTGCCGTTTTGAGAGTAATTACTCCATTTGTAAGCAATTCGAAAGCTTTGGAGTAATCGTGGAGTAATGACGAATTGTAAGGATTTTGTAAGCATTTTGCACTAAGGCCTAAGGAGTGGGAGAAAAGCGTTCATCTTCCTGACTACTTGTGTTTGTTTCGTGTGGCACATGGCCAATGGCCAGTCATGTAATGGCACAGAACTCGTTACTCTTTACGTCTTTGTCTATAGTAGTTTGCTAGTTTTAGTTCTGTGTTATGTTTATTTATCGAAATTAAAATTGGCATGACACGACATATCTGAAATCTTATCTCAGCCTCAGGCTTCTATGACTTTTATCATTGTTTAGATTATTCTATGGTTTTATCAACAGGTTTCAATGCTATCAACTCAACTTCTGACATAGCACCGAGTAGACAATGGGGAACACGCATGAATTTATTTTAATTTTTCTTTGCCTCAGTTAGATCCACAATAATTACATTTTGTGAAAATAATTTCTCATATCCCATAATTTTGTCGAAATTCACAAGTTCAAAAGTGCTCCTCAATTCAAACTCGATTTGACCTTCATTTGAATAACTTCCCCCAAACACTAGCGCCAGTTGTGGTTGTTTCAGGAATATTGATAGTCGATACCATTTCTTTCAACCCAAACATAAATTCAAGCTTACTTTTAATGTGATATTTGAAAATACTATGATGATAAAAATATTAGTACAACATATAAACGAAGGCAGTGGTAAAAAATTGAACTGTGTGAAATAACGATGCTTACGTCCACCAGAGGCGCTAGGAGTACGTTTTTGAATGTGACGACAAAATTGGCGTTTTCAATTTCGAATTATGAAAAACATTTTAAATTTTTTCAATATCTAAGTTTGTTGCTGAGCTCCCTAGGTGGTAGTCTTTACGTGCAAATCAAAATATTCTAGTTCTGGTTTCGTTTCAGAATCAGTATCTATCAGAACAAGTCGACCCTCGAAATCATCCATATAATCCATAGATTATGTATAAATTAGGTTTGTAAGGATTTTGTAAGCATTCTCAACATTCTGGGAGTAAAACTCCGCATTTTGATAGACGCCAGTCAGCATATTATATACTTTCAATTAGCAGCACTGGCCAGTAGGCATTGTGGAGCCGTGAACTCTGTACAATTCGCAGTATACATTTATATTTAACACTATTTTCTTTCAATTGAACAATATAAATTTATTGTAAAAATTGTTTGTAAAATTGTTTTTAACCGCTTTCTTAGTTGTTTGAACAACCCTCAGAAGTTAATGAAAATTTGTACGAGCTAAAATCACGGGTAATGTTAATAATTAATATATTGACAATATATTTAAGCTATTGCTGTGAATAATATGTCATAAAATTAACTTAAAACTGTGAAGTGTCAATAATTATATACTGTACAGTGGTTTAATAAGAAGTGTTGGAGAGTTTGTACCACAAGTGTTTTGAATTTAAGTTTATAAATCTATCATTGCTGATATCACTGTTCCTCATCTCGTAGGTGAATATTTATTTTAATTTAATGTAATTACTTGATTAACATAATAAAAAATAGAATAATAACAAATAGAAAAAGCAACACGTGGCAGATCATGTGTACGACTGTCGGTAACACTGATAACTGCTACCTACAGCATTACCAATAGTCGTATACAAATAACACGCGGGAGATACGAGTGCGCCTATGGTTTTGTATATTTTTGATATGAAGTTTGGTAACTTGATTATGCTACCAGAGACCATGAACGCGTTCATATTATGCTATACTGTTTTACACATATGAATGTATATAGGGATAGCGAGAAAAAGCGCTATAGGTATATACACATTATAGCAGACCGATATACGTGTATAAATCTATACAGCTATATGTGTATATAGCTATATGTGTGAATACTTTAGTAGGCATTTTGCATGTTGGCATTTTGGGGAACTTAAAAATTCAGCGCATGCGCATATTCTCTCTGCCTATGAATTGTGAATGCATAGTAAAATGTCGCAACATGTTTCAGCGAAAAAAATGGAAGAAAATACAGATGATTCTCACGAAGATCGAAAAAGAAAAATACAGATAAATGACTTATCTGATGATGAAAACAAAAAAGAAGAAGAAAAAAAACGAAAAAGGAGAGAAAGGAATAAGCGGCACAGAGAAAATAAAAAGAATAAGCTCGCAATGCCTGTTAATGAAGAAAAAAGAAAAGCTGAAAAACATAAAAACAGAGAAAATATTCAGCGATATAGAGAAAAGAAAAAGAATTGTGGGATTGCGGAGGCTACTGTGTCTATCACTTCTGATTCTTTCAGACAAAAAAACGCTGAAAAATGTAAACGTTACAGAGATAAGAAAAGAATGTCACAGTTGCAAACAAAAAGTATGTATAATTCACAGAATGATTTATACGATTCAAATCGCACGTCCCGAAAAAAACCAAATCAACGTCGTACACAAGAATTGGCCGAAATAAAATTGAGAGATTTACAAACGTAAGTTAATTTAATATTTACAAATCAAAATTATAATATATGACTGAATATTATTGAAGTGAAAACTTCTTATGGCGCGGTAGGCATATTTTAGGTGAGAGAAAATCGCTGGACTCGCGACACCGTAAGAGGACGCGACACCGTAATGAGTGAGACGCAGCTATAGCACAGTTTATAGCTAAAGAAGCAGTTAGCTCACTTGGCCCAAATGCATGTTCCAAGGTAACATTCACTCCAGGGAAAGAATTCAGGATGCGCAGAAGATTGTACGCGATTATCGCTCTTCGAAGTATCCGAAAAATGTCAGTATTAGTAACACAGTAACACGCGGTATGCGCGAGGGATAAAAATCAGAGTTGCGCAGTGTACAAACGGGAACATAAAGACCAAAGTGCCGACGCCAAGTGAGCGAACTGATTCTTTAGCTATAAACTGTGGCTATAGTGTGTGCATATATGCTTGAAGTGAATACTGCTTGTAGCGCGGTACGCGTATTATTAGCTATAGTGTGTGTATATATGCATGAACATATAAAAGACCGCGAACGCGTCTAGATAAATAAATTGGATGTGTGAATAGATAATTTGATTTTATTATGTCCAATCAACGCAATATTAGCACAACGAGATATAAAAGTACAATTGATGCGGTATTCACGAGATATTTAAATAACTTCGAATCAAAATTGTTTATTTCCCATTTTAGTTACCATGAACCTATAGTTTCTATTTTAGATTGTAATAATTTTAATGATAATGATGATGATACAAGAGTTTTCGAAATTGATAACGATGATTCATAAAATAATATTAAATGTATTTTAAAGTTTCTAATAATTAATAAAATACAATTCATAAATAAAATGCAATTCATAACCCAATTACCCAACAACCCTAGTACACATCTAAAAAATGTCTAACGCGCCAAAATAAGTTTTCACTTCTGTCGGCACTCCTGGAGTGTAAACGGAACGAAAAATAATGTGTATAGTCCATCCAATATCAATTGTAGAAGCTGTTTCTATAGGGAGCAAATGAAAACTCACTTCGCTAACACGAGCGTATATGCGAAGAAACGGAACGAAAAATAATCTGTACTACTCGTCAACATTCGCTGTCGGCAAACGGTAGATCAAAAGAGCCGATAGTCAACGTGGACTTGAGTGACGGCTGTCTGTTGTACAACCGATTCGTCTGGGCCAATCGAGTCGGGAATCAATGCTGGCAGGTGTGTCTATACGACGGGGGGCCATAAATCACGCGTTATATTTGTGTGTTAATAGCTCTGAAAGATTAAAAACCAGTAGCGTCTATGGTCTTGGTCAAACATCAAACAATTAAATAAAATATTTTTCTTTCTTAATATGTATTTGTATAAATAAAAGCTTGTCTTTAATTTTTTTTCATTTTTCATTATTTATGAAGTATTTTTAAAATCTTAAAATATCTAAATGAAATTAGTTATCTCCGCCACTGCTGCTCACAGGATTTCGCCGCAAGACTTTTTTATGCTTCTGCAATTGATATTGGGAAAACTATACTACTCGTAAACATTCTCCGTCGGCGAAGGGAAGATCAAAAGAGCCGATAGTCAACGTGGGTTTGAGTGAGAGCTGTCTAGTTCTTCAGCAGCCAATCAAAACGGACCGCAAGCCAATGATAATGCTTGTAGATGTGTCTTTACGTTGTCCTAACTCAAGTTGAGTTCGAAACAATCGAATGAACGAGACATCACCTGAAGATGGCAAATGTGAATTTGCCGGGACTATCTCAACATATATAAATGAAAGGGAGGAATATCGAGGGGACTGTTAAAAACAAAATGGAAGAAATTTAATGGACATATACCTCAAAGAAAAGCGATAACCGTAGACACGTGTTTCGGGTTTATATTATATATATATATATATATATATATATATATATATATATATATATATATAGAAGTTGTGAAGGTTAGACGACTGTCTAAGTTAAAGAAGAATCCTTTTTAAATTCGGGTATGCAGTCAACAGGGGTATGGAAAAAGTGTACTCTTTTTTCTATTCAAGCTTTCGAGTCATTTATTGTCTCTTCATCAGGAACTCTACAATGAATTAAATTGAACATTATAATATTTGAAAACCAATTAGGCATGTGTACTTACAAAAGTGAGGTTAAAAATCCCTTTCACTTGCAGCAAATTATAAAATACCATGTCACAACAGACAACACTCTTGGTAAAGTCATATATAGTTAAAACTTTGATCGAAATTGATCAAGATTACTTAAACATAAGTGTATAAACATTTTAAAATTCCAAATGGGCTCTTATGGAGGACATGTTGGATTCAAGAGGCAGTGGTGACAAATGAAAAATGGATGATTATTGAAGTAAATGAAGTTGACAATTGACAAGTATGAAAAATAGATCTACGACCTGTTGCCAACATACAATGCGATGAAAAATAATATCACCAAACAATTACATGGTACCAACTTATGTTAATTAAAACGATTTAGGTAAGTCTCATAAGGAGACTGCCAGAGAAAATATGAGTTTTTTAACAATTAAAAAAATATTAAAAATTAATATATAACAAAATTTGACAGAATGCAAAATTTCATTACCCACCATTCCAGGGGACACAATAATGTTAATGTATTGAGTTGTGGTCTGTCTCATACGGAGAACGACTGAGTAAATATGAATAGATTATGCTGAGATTATCGATGTCAGTTCTCGAATTCATTGAATTAGGTTCTTTGAAAATTTGTGTCATTTCGAGAAAAGTTCTCTTTTACATTAGATTCATGTTCCAAGATATTCACATTATCATAATCTGGGTTATGGTTCAACGCCATGGTTCAACGCCATGGTAAAAAAGAGAACTTTTCTGCCTCTTGAATCCAACATGTCCTCCATAAGAGCCCATTTGGAATTTTAAAATGTTTATACACTTATGTTTAAGTAATCTTGATCAATTTCGATCAAAGTTTTAACTATATATGACTTTACCAAGAGTGTTGTCTGTTGTGACATGGTATTTTATAATTTGCTGCAAGTGAAAGGGATTTTTAACCTCACTTTTGTAAGTACACATGCCTAATTGGTTTTCAAATATTATAATGTTCAATTTAATTCATTGTAGAGTTTCCTGATGAAGAGACAATAAATGACTCGAAAGCTTGAATAGAAAAAAGAGTACACTTTTTCCATACCCCTGTTGACTGCATACCCGAATTTAAAAGGATTTTATATAACAGGATCATGGTACACCCCCCGTATCTCCTTTAGTTTTGGAGATAATTGATTGAAATTAAGGATATCCCATATACATAATAAGCGGCACTTTTTGACCTACAAATGATATTTTTTACCAATACCAATACCAACTTTCGATTTTTGGATAGAACACCCTGTATATTATTACATTTCTGAAATCTGCATAATTTTCTGAATCCAATGATACCACATAATTGGCATTTCAAACGTCAATATCTTTGATAATTAAATTTTTTGTTTTCCATTTAAGTGTGCCATGATGGTTCCGATTTATTCCAATTCACCCGTCTAATGCTAGAAAAATCGAAATCCCGTCCAAAATATTAAATTGCGTTTTTTATGAGCAAATAAAGTTCATCGTAATCGATTTTGGGGTAAAACTCAATTTTTTCAAATGGAACCATATTGGTACCATGGTACCATTTATTAGTACTATTAATAAGGAATTTATTGATACCTGCTAATAAAATGTGCGATGAATACAAAATTACAGCTAAAAGAAAATAAGATAATACAATTACTTTGTTCTAATTTAATGCTAAGAAGTTACTAAGGTGGCTTTGAAATACAAAAAATGAACTCAAAACATTACAACAATTGTTCTTAATGCTGTCCATTAACGTCAATTCACTTCTGAACTCGCATAGCTGTTTCTTGAAGAACGTTCGCCAATTGCTGGGCCGTTATACTATTAATTGCCCGTCTTACTCGCAACTCCAGGTCTTCGCGGGTTGTAACGGCGGTTGTATAGACAATGTTTTTTAAATGGCCAAAAACAAAGAAATCAAGAGGTGTCAAATCAGGTGACCTTGGAGGCCATCGCACAGGACCATTTGTCGAAATTACGTTTTCTTGGAATGCCTGTTGAAGGTAATCAGTTACTATTCTTGAATTATGGGGAGGAAATACATTCCCTGTCGTAGATGGACAAGTAATTCAGTTAACCTGTCCTCAATTTAATTTTGCAGAAATCCCAAGTATCTATCTGCAGTCAAGCATCCTTCAAATATTATTGGACCAATGATTCTACGACCGAGTATTCCAAGCCAAACAATGAAACCGAACCGCACTTGAAAGTTACCCTCCCTCAATAAATTTTGATTTTCTTGTGACCAATACCTTGTATTTTGTTAAATAATCCCATATTTGTAAACCTAGACTCGTCCGAAAATAAAATCCTTCCCAAAAAAGCATTGTTTGGCTGCACATTATTCTGCAAGATCCAATTGCAATATTCCACCCTACGTTCATAATCATTTTCGTACAGGTGCTGGTGCAATTGATATTTGAAAGATTTATAATTATGTTTGTGCAAGATTCGGCTTACCGTTTGGTGACTAATTTCCAATTCAAACCCAATTTGCCTTAAAGAAACAGTCTTATCAACTTATATTCGTGCTAAAACATTAATTTCCGTTCGTTCGTCAATGATAACGTTTTCTTCGGGATCATGAATAGGCTCTCTTCGGAATTGATTTTCAAGACGATTAAAATAATTTCTCGCTGGACATTGTCTATCAGGATATCGGTTGGCATAAAGGTTTCTAGCCGCAACGGCATTTTTTCTACATTCCCCATAAATGATTAACATGTCCACTTTTTCATCCCTTGTATAAATGTGGGGCATTTTGAATAAAAATAACAACAAATGTAAAGACTTTTCCAATACACAATAAAAACACTGATAAACCAATACCTATTTATTTGACAATCTGAATGAATAATTTCATTGTTTTCAAAGCCTCCTTAGTAACTGCTCACCTTCAACAGGCATTCGAAGCTATGCGAGTTCAGAAGTGCATTGACGTTAATGGACAGCATTTCGAACAATTGTGGTAATGTTTTGTGTTCATTTTTTGTATTTCAAAGTCACCTTAGTAACTTCTTAGCATTAAATTAGAACAACGTAATTGTATTATCTTATTTTCTTTTAGCTGTAATTTTGATGGTATTTATCGCACATTTTATTAGCTGGTATGAATAAATTCCTTATTAATAGTACTAATAAATGGTACCACGGTACCAATATGGTTCCATTTGATTAAATTGAGTTTTACCCCAAAATCGATTACGATGAACTTTATTTGCTCATAAAAAACGCAATTTAGTATTTTTGACGGGATTTCGATTTTTCTAGCATAAGACGGGTGAATTGGAATAAATCGGAACCATCATGGCACACATAAATGGAAAACAAAAAGTTTAATTATCAAAAATATTGACGTTTGAAATGTCACTTACGTGGTATTATTGGATTCAGAAAATTATGCAGATTTCAGAAATGTAATAATATACAGGGTGTTCTATTAAAAATCGAAAGTTTGTATCACTTCCGGCGAAACCGGAAGTGAACAAAAAATCATTTGTAGGTCAAAAAGTGCCGCTTATTATGTATATGGGATATCCCAAATTTCAATCAATTACCTTCAAAACTAAAGGAGATACGGGCGGTGTACCATGATCCTGTTACACACGGTATATATATTATATATGTATGTATGTATTATATATGTATATATATATATATATATATATATATATATATATTTGTGCTAATTATGCCCTTTCATTTGATACCCAACACGGCACATTTAATTTTTTTAATATTGGACTTTAGGGCGCCATATCGAACTTAGTGTGACGTCACATAGCCTATAACCAGCGGACTAGAGTCTAGAGTGATATTTTACTTTTCAACTGTAGGGTCATGTTCGAAGTAAAAGTAACTAAATAGTGTGTTATTTGTCATTTTCACATGTGGTCGTAGGATAAATAATTTAAATCACATAGATATGGTGAACGCCCAGTTTGGCCTCAGCACATTCGACAAAAATTAATAAAAATTCAATCTCATTTGTACACAAATCAAAACCCCAGATATGAAATCCCTGCAAACCTTCATTTGAGGGCTAAAAGCGCAGACTGGGAAGTGGCTAAACGAACGGTAACTCAGTCAAAAGTAGTGTGGGCAATAAATTCCTTCAAGCCTTACAAGTCTCCGGGCCCAGATGGAGTATTTCCCATACTACTTCAGAGCGGAGTTGAATATCTAGCACCAGAACTGTGCAGACTGTACAGGCTGAGCCTAGCATTGGGATGGCTACCTCAAACCTGGAAAACTGTAAATGTGGTCTTTATTCCGAAACCTGGACGAGACTCATATGACCAGGCAAAGGCATACAGACCAATAAGCCTATCGTCGTTTCTTCTGAAAGGCTTAGAAAAACTGATAGATAGAGACATAAGGGAAACCACTCTTGTAGAACGGCCTTTACATCAAAACCAACATGCCTAACAGGAAAATCATGCGAGACAGCACTTCATCAGCTTGTTTCAAGGCTTGAAGAGTCTCTAGCAAACAAAGAAATTGCACTATGCACTTTTCTAGACATCGAAGGAGCCTTCGACAACACCTCCTTTGAAAGTATGGTCTCTGCGGCCACTCGAAGAGGCATTGACGAAACCACCTGCAGGTGGATACACTCAATGCTTCATAATAGACTGGTCCAAGCCAACATGTTCGAGGAAACAGAGCAGGTTGAAATTTCCAGAGGTACCCCACAGGGGGGCATACTCTCCCCCCTTCTGTGGGACATGGTTGTAGACGAACTGCTAATTTCTCTGAATAACCAAGGGTATTACTCTCAAGGGTATGCAGATGACTTGGTCATCCTCATCAAGGAAAGAATACTCGAACAACCTCAGAGCGAATGCAAAATGCACTGAGGACAGTAGAGGAATGGTGTAACAGAGAGAGCCTAAGGGCAAATCCGAACAAAACAACACTAATTCCCTTCACCCGGAGAAGAAACATGGGAGATCTCATACCTCCCAGACTATTCGGTGAAACATTACAAGTAGTAGAGCAGGTGAAATATCTAGGGCTGATTCTTGACAAGAAACTAACCTGGAACCCGCATCTTCAACATGTAACCAACAAAAGCAAGATAACCTTCATGATGTGCAGGAGAGCTTTTGGAAAAACCTGGTGGCTTAAACCGAAAGCCATGCACTGGCTTTACACAGCGGTAATAAGACCAAGAATAACTCATGGCTCACTCTTATGGTGGCCAAAAACAAATCAAAGACAGGCAAAAATCAACCTTGGGAAAATCCAGAGGCTTGCCTGTCTCTGCATCACGGGTGCAATGAACAGCACTCCAACAGCTGCAATGGAAATCATCCTAAACCTCGAACCCCTTGACTTGGAGAGGCCAGGATGAGTGCATACAGACTGAAACAAACGGAAAACTGGAGAATCCGAACAACTGGACATACCAGAATCACTCATGTAATCAACATCGAAGAACTCGAAATGATTTCAGATTACATGCAACCCCTATACTCATTCGAAAAACCATTCGAAACACGAATTGATGAATCTGGATGGGCCCCGAGTATAGAATCACAATCAACTGCGGGCATAGTCTGGTATACAGACGGTTCAAAGACAGTTGAAGGAACGGGAGCAGGAATACATGGGGTAAGGCCAAGAAGGGATTACATAATACCACTTGGTAAATGCTCCACGATATTCCAAGCTGAAACACATGCTATCATGGTATGCATTCAGAAGAATCTAGAAAGTGGTTATAGGAAAAAACACATCTACATTCTATCTGACTGTCAAAGTGCTATCAAAGCACTCAACTCTACACAGATAAAGTCCAAACTGGTCTGGGACTGCCTCCAGAACCTCATCGAGCTGGCAAAACACAACAAGGTCACCTTGATGTGGGTGCCAGGTCATAGAGGTATTGAAGGCAACGTCAAAGCGGACCAGCTAGCTAGACAAGCATCTGAAACGCTATTCACAGGGCCAGAACCTGCACACGGGATTAGCAAAAACCGATGCAGGACCCTGATCGACGAGTGGATAAAAAGAAGAACCAACAATATTGGGATCAAACTGTCGGGCAAATACACAGCAAAGTCATGGTAGGGCATCCAAACCGGACCCTGACGGCTGACCTTCTGAACCTGAACAGAACGAAGGCTCGTATAATAATAGGTCTGTTGACTGGACACTGCGGCCTAAGAAAACACCTAAACACCATGGGAGTACGCAGGGAAACCGTGGAGTGTAGGCTGTGTGATGAAGAGGAGGAAACAGCCTCTCATATCATCTTCGACTGTGACGCCCTAAGTAGTAGGCGACACAGAACCTTTGGAGAGATCAGCCCAAAAACAGGCATGAATCCGAAGAACCTTATCAACAGGCTTCTTAACCTAATTAAAGGCACAAACCTGTTTGAATGAGGAACCACTGACGACAGAGTGATACAATAGACCCCAGCTGGTCGCAGTGTCAAGGGAAGCTAAGTGCCAACCCTGTCTCTGGCTCGTCAGCCTCAAACCAACCAACCATCTCATTTGTATGAATCAAGCGAAGAGTTTTTCTTCCGTAGTCTTTTTTGGCATATTTTGAAAATAGTAATCAATGTTATTGTTCATTCCGATCTGAACAATAAATTCACTCGTTTGGCTCAAAATTGAACAATGTATCTATAATAATCCAAACTGACCATAATTTAAATTTTTTGACAATACCTACCTGATTTTGACTATACTCTTCTTAATTTTGGATGTACACTTACCCGATTTTGTCTGAACCTACCCGATTTAGCCGACTTACACATTTTTCTCTACCCCATACACACACACACACACATTATTAAGAACTAAAAAGTTACAAATGAAATTAGAGTTTAAAAAATTAAAAAAACACGCTTCCACTTTGTAATAAAAGCGTGAGGTGCTCTTTACTTACCTTTCATAATTATATTAACTAATATCACGCGTCAATTTTTTGGTCAATGACTTTACTATTTTCAACTTTTTAGTCCGAATTGCTATATGAGAGTGTTTTATCAGTTTTTTTAAACTATAATTATATTTATGTTTGAGACCTTCTAGGACAGTTCAGCATTGAAAGATACATCATACCAAAAATAAATTGATATGAGGTTTGGGCGGAGCTCTTTGGGAGATATACCATTTTGTTTTATGTTAATTTAAGACATTTTCTTATGTTTTGACAATAGGAATTGAGTTGCCAGAAAAAAGTATATTTTAAATTGAATTTGTTCCACAATATGATTAATTATAATTTTATTGTTTCAGTAAACACGATGTTGTGGATATTAAGAGCGAACCACTTGAACCACATGCATTATTCATTCCTGAAACTTTTAGTCAGCCTACAGTTGATTTTTTACCCGAACATGTATCAACTATAACAGGGTAAGATAAATTGAAAAAAAAATCCTATAACCACTTTTTGTTATCCGAACAAAGTATATTTTATATCGAATTTGTTCTACAATAATGATGAATTCTAATTTTTTGTTTCAGTAAACATGATATTTTGGAAATAAAGAGCGAACCACTGGAGCCACGTATAGCATTCATTCCTGGAACTTCTAGTCAGCCTACAATTGAATTTTTACCCGAACATGTACCAACTATAACAGGGTAAGACAAATTGAATACAAAATCCCATAACCACTTTTTCTTGAGTTTTTTTCCAAGGGCGTACAAAGTATTCGAGTACTTCATAGATATTTTTCAATATATTTCACCTAAGAAGGCCACAGTGCAACATTAAATCGTGATCTGAAATTAATGTTTACACTTGTTCTTATTCCAAACCTGCAATTGTTTTCCAATGTTATTTTTTTTAAGACAGGTGACTGAAACCTCGCAGAAACCCGCTACAAAGAAAACTATCTCAAATAAAGTCAACTGCAGGATGTGTCTCGAACCTGTAACAAAAAAGCAAATGGTCCCACTCTCCCTGATAGATGTTAACTACCCTGGCAAAAGTGAGAATTTCAAGCAGAGCAAAGCAGTTAAAATCGAAAAGGTCGTCAGCATGATCCTTGTTGTGATGCCAGATTTTGTAAGTACTTCAAATGCAAAAAGAAAATTAATTTAAAGGAACCATATGTACAAACATGCCCTGTGAAGTTTCGCAGGTAATTTCACGTGATATGTGGAATTTTGAACTTTTTCCGTGCTTCAAACCATTATACCAGTGCTGCTGAGATAAAAAATTAGCTTGCTTATATTAGGTATGGCATTAGAAGACCCAGTAAACCAAAATATGTGTCTGTAACATTTCTGGAACCGATCATTTTCCATTTGAAACATTTCATCTTTTGACTCAGACACGTTCCTGAAACATGGCAGAAACCAGAAATGACCTAGATGTGAAACGTTTAACGAGGAATGTTTCACGTGAAACATTTCTGATACATAAGATAAGTGAATATGAATACATAAAAACACATATCTGAAACATTGCTGGAACATGGTAGATACAAAACATATCCTATGTATGATGCATGAGAGGAAAAGAGCTCTAAATAAATGTTTACAATTTTTGAATCGACTCTCAGTATAGCTATTGATTCATGAAATGGATGTGAGAAGGTAGTGTGCAATGCCAAAAAACAGGTAGGTAGGATTTCATCATGCTTCATTAGTCATACAACAATATTAGTCATACAATAAGACTGTTGATTATTGGTTTCCTTCCCTCTTATATCTAAGGGCTGCTTGGCGAAACCATGTTGAGGTGCACCTTTCAGTTACTTCAGTTCTTTGTCTATCCATATTTGTATCATCAGTGAAATAGCTGTAAATAAAAATGCAACTCATGAAAATATAATGATTAAAATTACAAACAGATATAGGTCCAAGATTGGTCCATTGAATTTTTAATCCACACAAGTATGGCAGTGAAGAATTGTCTAGAATTAATCTCACAATATAATATAGCTATTAACTGAGCCACTATAACCATCGTTGATTCAACAAATTAATCGCACTGTCTGATAATTCATGTAGTGTATAAAACAAAACATTAACAATAAGCTTATCATATAAAAACAGCATGCACACTATAGATAGGTGAATATGATGCACACAAATTAAAATTTAAGAGCATATCAGAGCTAGTTCATGAATCCTGCCACATTTTATTTAACCTTCAAATGCATAATTTGTATTGAAACTGTAACCTATAACTAGGGATCGTATCAATCAATCAAATCTGTCTCGAGAGACGTAAGTATCGCGAGCTAACCCTCCTGCATTCAGTTTGGGCTTCGCTCTTCCTCCCCCCAACAGCAGCACAGGACCTACCTTCCGGTTTAAACTGTGCTACTAAATTAACAGGGGGAATCCGAAATTGGGATACGCCCAATCAGCGCGCTAGGTCAACCCAGCTACCGTTATAGCTCAGCCACGGTAAGGCCGCTTGATACAACAAGCTACTGGCTATGGGATGTCAGTACCCGAGCGGGTTAATGCGCCGCTCCCCGCCGAGTCAGCAGGGAATACAGTCACCTCAACCCATAGGTGAAAGACTCCCCCGTCTCTACCGAATTACGGTATTGTTTTCCATTGGGCCCACTATCTAGCCCACGCCCCCCAGAGTCCAACACCATGTGGAGAGGCACCGGCGGTGAAACCGGTGGGGCTATCCTCCTCCCCCTGGGTACCCATGTTAACAAGACTCCTCCTGTCAGCGTTTGATGGGTCACCGCCATATCAGACTTTCGACCTGATATTACTCGTGTAAACGTTTGACGAGTCACCGTTCGTGTGAGAGTTCGCCGAAGCTACTAATCACGCTACCATGTTATTTGGGAGGGGGACCTATGACGTTGCCCAGAGGTATCTGGGATTGTCTAAGGTTCTCCCGTCCCGACGGCCTAGTCACACGGTAGGGCTAGGCCCAACTAGGGATCGTATATCAATTATTTACATACCTGTTAATATTTCTGACGAGTATTTATAGTCGTAACACATTGAACTAGACCTTAAATTGAAATTCACGGCCATGCAGTCCAAGCACATTCGATAAAACTGATAAATGATAAAAGTAACCAAACAAAAGAGTCACAGGACACAAAATGGCCAGTGCAGTTGGCGTTAGCCAATGAGTAAATGTCGGAATGTCCTCATTGGTCACAACTGATCATGTGATACACTAGAGCCCGGTGGCCTGAGGCGCGGCTTATTTGAATACTTCTTTGTAAGTATCTTTTTATTGTTTCAGAAACATAACTTTTCTTTCAGTTATTTTATAGGAAATATTTGGATGATTCAGATATATGTCTTTTGTTAACATGTTTTATCTGTGCATTTGAAACATTACAGACACACTGCTCCGCACATGAAATGTTTACGATATATTTCTGGAACGTATCTTTTCAATGTTTCAAATGGTACGTACCTCTAACGGTTCCGTTAACATGTTTCAGACACATTATGTGTTTACTGGGGAGCACTAGAATTGTGGGAGGCTAAAATTCAGACGAAAAATATTTTAAAAATTGACAAAATGGATTGTTTCAGTTTTAATGCCATAAAAGAGGCATCAAATGTCTAATACCGCAGAAATCGGAAAAAATAGAGGACATCAGTACTGAAATCTTTAGCTGCCATATTTTGACAAAAAAAAAGCATATATAATGCTCGTTTATATGTTACGGTAGAATTTTGTTCAACTTGGGACTTCTTTTCTACTGCATTCAATTTGAAATTGCTAAATAATAACAAATTTGTTATTGTTCACTTCCCAGAACTGAAGCCATATTGCTGGTTGATGATTATGGTCTTTGTAATCCAAGTTTAGTAATAAGGGTGTCGAGGAGTTTTGAGATTTCAGATTGGTTGCAAACTGTTCATTCTGTTTTCCACTACTCAGTGACAAGTTGTGTTGGTTTCCATTTTTTTTGTTACTTCCACTCAATTGGGACTGAAAAAATCCATTCTCAAGGGCAGTGCCGGATTTAGGGAGGGGCTATGGGAATATTAGCCCCCGGCGGTAAATTTTAAGAGGCGGCAAAGGGCAAAGAAAAAGCAAGCAGCAATCTTCAAGTAAATGCGCAAATCAAAAGGACACTGTTTTGTGAAAATTATATTCACTTTGATCTCGAGCGGCAGCGGTGCCTTGGACGCATCAATACACACGGCTGCGGTACATACTTTTCTTTGAAGAAGAAAAAAAAGCCGCAAGCCGCATTCATTAATGGCGCTTTTACACAAAATATGACGACTTTACGGGCAGGTCTCATCGATATCTAAAGCCAAGCAACATCGGGCGCGGCTAGTACTTGGATGGGTGACCACCTGACAAGGAAGGTGCGCGTTAAAATGACCTAACAACTGTAGCGTTATTGTAATTTATATGCCAAAGCCGCGAAACACCTTTTTAGCGTACTAAAAGAAAAGTTATCGTCGAGGCCGCTTGCGGCCGAGGAGGATAATCTTGAGGTCGCGAAAAAGTTTTGCGGTCATGGCATACACACTATTTTTCGTGCAATCGTCAAAATTACTAAACTAGATAATTGCAAATAAATAAATTATTGCTTCAAAATCGACAGCAGTTCAATTTTATTAACAAAGTCACAGCGTTGCTATGGAAATGATATGGTTGAATATATACAAATCATTTCGACAGTTCTTGACAAAACGCAAATTTGTCTGATACTGATAGTGATATTTTAGTATCTTGCATTCCTCCAGAGCGTATTGTAAACTTGGTGCCTTCCGTTCTAATACCTGAAAATTCTAAACGGCAGTACGAAATATTTTAGCAAGCGAGTTTAAAGATTGGTGTGACAAACAGAATGTAAAATAATCCTTGTCATTGTCGTATTTTAGAAATGTCAAATTTGGAAATGACGTTTGGTTTGGCGGCCGTTGCTATGGGTAACGGCCGCGAAATTGAATTTCGCGGACTGTGTTGAGAACGCGAAATACTCACTTCGCGTGCGATTGCACGAAAAGATACTTTTTGCAACGTAGAAATAGCTCTGAGAATGTTCTTATCCCTGATGATTAGTATAGTTCTTCCATTATCAATTGCAGACGCATGAAAACAAGTTTCCCAGTCTTGAGGCCCATTCTTTTGAGCAGCAGAGGCGAAGATAACTAATTTTATTTGGATATTTAAATAATTTAAAAATACGTTAAAATAAAAAATATGCCATAAACGAGGAAGTATGTATCAATAGGCAATCGAATCATCATAATTTCATTTCCTCATGTTCGAAAAAAAACATATTTTCCAACAAAACACAACAGAACCATAGAATATTTCAAAACCTATTTCGATCCCAGACCAGAGACGCTACTGGCTTTCATTTACTGAGACCTCCTGAAACTGGTGATTTATTAGTGTCAACGTATAGACACTCCTACAAGCATTATCATTAGCTTGCGGTCACTCAAACAGCTATCACTCAAACCCACGTTGACTATCGGCTCTTTTGATCTACCGTTCGCCGACGGAGAATGTTTGCGAGTAGTATTGTTCATCCATTATCAATTGCAGAAGCATAAAAAACAAGTTTCCCAGTCTTGCGGCGGAATCCTTTGAGCAGCAGGGGCGGAGATAACTAATTTTATTTAGTTATTCAAATATTTTAAAAATACGTTAAAATAAAAAAATATGCCATTAACGAGGAAGTGTGTATTAATGGGCAATCGGATCATCATAATTTCATTTCCCCATGGTCGAAAAAAGCCATATTTTCCAACAAAACACAACAGAACCATAGAACATTTTAAAACCTATTTCGATCCCAGACCAGAGACGCTACTGGCTTTTATTTATTCAGACCTCTTCAAACACAAATATAACTCGTGATTTATTAGTTTTCTCGGCCTCTCGACGTATGGACACACCTACAAGCATTATCATTGGCTTGCGGTCCGTTTCGATTGGCTCAGGCGAAACTGCTGTAGAACTAGACAGCTGTCACTCAACTCACGTTGACTGTCGGCTCTTTTGATCTTCCGTTCGGCGACGGAGAATGTTACGAGTAGTACACATCAAGGGTTACCGAAGGTGTCATTGGCTCAATGCCTGCCCTCTCGCATCGCAAAGCTCCTCTCAGTATGATACGCTTATTAACTGTGCCTTCAGTTGGCAAACCCCTAATGGCTAATTCATATGTTATTTCATCTTCCTGTAATCTATTAATTTCCATTGTACCCGTTTATTCAATATTTAAGATAATGAATAGCTGAAAACGCAATATGTTGTTGCAACACAGCCCCCCCATTTCCTGATAGAATAAAAAAAGAATGAACACGTAACCACTACTAACAGGGTTCACCCTGTCGCTTCTTGGATCGTACCATAAAGTCCAGGTTTCAAGATTTAATGTTTGATGCCCGGTGCAGCAGTGGGGCACGTGGATATTGCCCTTGTGATTCCCAGACAGGCTAACCGCTGTACTTTCTGCAGCTTAATTTGTGCCGAGTGCTGGTGGCAGTGTTGTTCCTGCTATTACAATTGCAACAGATCTATTACTAAAAATTGTATTTGTTACGCTATTACGCCTTTTACGAAATATGCAAAAATCTATTACTTTTTGCTTGTGTCTTGACTGCAGTTTGATTGAGCTTACAGTGCCATCTATTAATCAAGTGATATTAAATTGTATGTTTGTTTGCTTCTAACGCCGAGTTCACAAGGACAATGAATACTAATTAATTGGCGGCGGCATCGTAAGAATTGACCCCCGGCGTAAGAAAAATCAGTTAAAAATAACCTTGAGGCCCTAAAATCAAGGTCTCCATTTGATTTTAATTATTTGATTTCGGATGTCCCTTTTTACAATAAACTCAACGTTCAATGTTTTTAACCAAAATATAATAACCCGAAATTATACATTCCTCTAATTTTTTCATTTTTTTTCTTTCAGGACTTTGATGTAGCCTACAATCCGATAATCTGTCACAAATGTAGTGCACGCCTCGAAACAGCCTATAATTTCGTCCAGACATGCCGAGCAAATGAAAAGTTGATTCATTCCTACAAAGCAAAGTTTGCACCAAATGAAGAACTAATTTCCTGTGATGATGTAGCCCAAAAAAAGAACCTTCTGACAAAAGAAACGCCACCGCCGAAGAAACCGAGAAATTTTAAACAACTTGATTACGGAATTACTGGGGACGGTAATGAGACTGATCGAAATGTAGCCCAAAAAAAGGATCATCTGACGAAAGATATGCCTCCGCAGAAGAAACTGAAAACATCGAATGAAAACGTACCTTCTACCATTGTGAGAAATTTTAGACAATTTGCTGGGCCTGGTGATGGGATCGAAGGGAATGTGAATTCGGAAATTGGTAGAATTCAGGAAAACATTGTGGTGGAATCTGCTCCGGAATCTGGCTTGATAAAACATGAAATTGAGGATCTCGACTATGGAAATGGAGCTGGCACTTCGAACTGTATGATAACTGCCGAAGAACTTTCTTCTATAGTTAAAGAAGAAGATATTGTAGAAGAAGACATTCCCCTTGAACCCTATGATACTTCAACTGATGATTGGAGTATTTCTCAAGCACAAGTGAACGCAATTGTGAATAAAAAAGAATTTGTTGAAAGGGATCCAGATAACTATAAAGATTATCAAGGCAATTCTAACATTGGACTTGATGAAAGTGATTTTTCTCAATCAGTAGGCAATTCTAGTAAAAGAACGATGACTGGTGAAAGTGATTCTCGTAATTCAAAACAATAGTGAAAAACGTGAAGAAATTGATAAAAAGATCAAATAGACTGATTTTTTGGCAGTTTTTCCTCAACAGAATTATATATTGCTGAATTGAATTCTGTAGAATTCGATATTTTTTTTGACTTGTGAAGTAGCTTTCTATTTCAAACAATGAGGTTGTAAATAAAACTATCTAAAGCCTGTTTGTTTTTTAATGTAAATTATATTTTCTATAATTCAATACAGTTTATTTCCTTCAAATGACAAATAACAAATTTGAATCACCTGCGTTTTCCCGGCATTGAAAAATAGATCCTGTGTATTGGAATATCTGGTGGCTGAAAATAAGATTTCTTCACATTTGCGAGATAATGAATGTATTTCTTTAGTTGATACCAGAAAGCAGATATCATCTGCGTAGGTGGTGAATATGCTATTTCTTTATCAATATTATTGATATACAAAAGAAACAGAACTGGACCCAGGATGGATCCCTGTGGCACTCCCTTCTGAACCAGTTTCATTTCAGATGTACAGAAAGATAGTGCATTACCATTATCGTATTTAAGAGATACACATTGATATCGATCGGTAAGAAACGAAAAAACCCACGTCAGTGCCTTTCCTCTGAGACCATATCTCTCCAAATAATTTAGAAGTTTAGAGTGATTGACACAGTCGAATGCTCTGCTCAAGTCACACAAGATCGCAGCAAGGCATTCGCCTGTATCAATTAGATCTGTCAGATTATTGAAAAAATTGAATATGGCAGTTTGGTTGATTTTCCAAAGCGAAAACCGTGCTGCATAGGTATTAGAATATTATGCAAATCAATGAAATTCATTAGGCGTTCTAAAAATGCGTACTCGAAAATTTTTGAGAAACTTGGGGGTAAGGTTACTGGCCTGAAGTTATCAATTGAGAATATTTTTGATTTTTTTTCAATAGGAGTTACCTTTCCCACCTTCAAAGATTCTGGAAAGGTACCAGTTAAAATCAGAGATTTACTAGGAAATTAATTGGTTCAATAATGATGTGTAGGACACTCTTGGTCTTCATCTTACGTGTTATCAAGTTGAGCAATTCTGTTCACTGAAGGGGTTCAAAAACAAAGTATGGCGATTTAAATCTGTGCTTTTATTTATAGGATCGTTCGAGTAGCAAACTTTTGGAATATTAGATATCAGTACCTTGGGCGCTTCAATGAAAAAGTTATTGAGTTGAGTTACAATACGAGTGGGGTCTCTAATGATCGTCCTATTTTTTTCGATAATTAGGTTTCCATGTAAATCATTTCTTCTAATTGAAAGTTCGGATACTACATTCCACAAAGTTCGTGTATTGTTTTCAGATGTACTTATCTTTTGTACCATCCCTATTCAAGGGGGTAATGAACATTTTGGGGTATGACTAAGATTTTTCTTGGAAACAACAACAAGTCAAACTTGATAGTGGTCAGTGGAAATTTTCCAACATTTTGTATCACATTAGATGAAGAATAATAAAATTATAATAATGAAGATATAAGAAATAAAACATAAGTAATATGGAGTGTGCATGAAGCCTAATAGCGTCGTTAGCGGCAGATGGAGAAGTATTGGACTCAAATTTTTCAATAAGCAAATAGCATTTAATCAATCAACATCTTCAAAAAATTTAAGACACATTCTTGTTATTCCTCCTCATTTACCAAAATATTTACAAGAAGCTTTCATACAATGCCACCAAATTCTATTACCAATTACCCTGTGAATTCAGGTTGTACCCCTAACAACACAAGTACATCCCAGGGACGTCCCTTCATTTGCTACTACGACGTCCCTAGGATATCCTTTGTCGGGACATGGTACATACTAGGGACGTCCCTGGGACATCTACTTTCCACCGAAAAGGACATTCAAGGGATGTCCCTTTGGTACGTCCCAGAGATGTACCAAGTCCCGACAATGGACATCAAAGGGAAGCCCTGGGGATGTTCTATAATTAAATTGGGAAATCCCTGGGATATATGAGTTAATCCCCTGGACGTCCTCGAATGTCCTTTTCTTTCATTCATTTAATTTTAAAAAAATATGGAAAATATGGAAAAAATTAAATTCAAAGATTCTCAACACAAAACGAGTTTAATTCAGAAATTGATATGTCATATTGTGTTAAAATATGATAAAAAAACGACAAACAAAAACTCATCCTATATATAAAATCATATGACAAATAAACAAAAAAAGACTAGGCGAATCAGTTGAGAATTCTACACATATTACGGTGTTGCATTTATTGCAGGCATTGCATTATCTTTTTCTCTATGGTTTCTCTCCTTGGTTCTCCTACAAAGTCACCTTAATCTGTTTTTTATTGCCAATGGCTTCAGAAGGTCATGTAACAAAGATATTATTGCAGGTGGAATTGAATTGACAATGAAAAAAATCACTAATACAGATATCATGTTATAGCTCTTTTGGGATTTACAATAAATAAATATGCTCACCAAAAATTATTGCTGCATGTTGTGTTTCAGGGCCCATTCAGTTAACTTTGAATTTACGTTATCATTTGAATTTTCAATATTTTCATGGAAGTTCTCAACAGAATAATTTTGAGCTAGGTCTTCTCTTGATGTAGGGCTCAATTCTCCAAGGAAAGAACCATCAGACAAATTCTCAGAACTTGATTCACATTGATCAAATGCAGGAATATTTTATCTGAACTTGTAGAAGGTAATGTTATGTGAATATTATCATTTACAGCCATTAATCGACTAGTAGAGGGCCCACTACAAGCCTCTCAAGATTCTTCATTTTGTCTTCCAAGTTTTCTTGTCCTTTTATAATATTTACTCAGTGTATGTTTTCTCTCAAGCCTTGAGGATACCTTCCTCCTACGATCCATTATATTAATATGTACCTATAATAGATTAATGATAATGAATATACTATAAACATAATATTCAGAATCGAATAACCATATTATTGGAACAATCAAGTCTTCGATCCAAAAGATTACATTCAATATTTTGATATTTGTTTTACCAACCCTAAACTCAACTTATTATTCATTTGAATTTTTCGACTATGATTTACACAACACAACATTATAACTGATAAATTACTTCAAATGCTCACAAAAATCGTCAGAAACAATAAGGATACCGCTAATCTTTTTACATCGAAGAAAAATGAGAAACTTGCACATTCACATTATGCAAAGTGAGGTTAACATTTTGACAGATCACCAAAGAATTCAAACAACAAACAATGTTACCAAAACCAAACAGGACAAAACCACAGAAACCGAAATGTAATTGTGTTTGGAATTTGTGTATAATTTGTATCATTCTTGAGAATTCAAATTAAGGGTATATTATGCATTAATAATTTTTTGCTTGCGAAATGGTCACTTCCCAGAAATTTCTGAGATATATTTCCATTTTCTTCATAGTTATTTTCCAGATGAAAAACAAACATTTTCAAAACAAAATATCAACTTTTAATTTTCAATGAACATTTTGACGAGTTTCGACGATTCTTATATATGAGAATGGATATCAGAAATACCTAGGACAACCTATGGATATACCAGATGGGATGTCCTCTGGACAACCTCTGCGGGACATCCCCTGGATGTCCCAACCATGTCCTTGTACCGCGGTACATAAAAAGGACATACATAGGACTTCCCTGTGTTGTTAGGGATACTTTGAGTAATTTCAAAAAAAGGCTGAAACGGTTCATAAAAGACACCCTATTTTTTTTTCAAACGTTGACGACATATCCAGGTATGGGCGTAATAATGATAATGTTTAAAATTAATTATTTATTGTTGTAAAAAATTGTTAATAAAAAATTCTAATATCTTAATGTTCGGCATTTTGTTAATTCATCTGATTATTCATCAAAATTCGAGATAATATGAAAGCCGAATATTTCTGTTGGATTGGGAGCCAACCACACCCGCGTACTTTTGTCTTAAGGGTGTGGAGTATGCGTGTATCATGTGTGTACCTTTGACATTTTTATAGCAACTCAATACAATGCAAAATATTAAGAACTAACTATTGCCGAACAATTTGAATGGATCTGCAGGATGTAAAAAACAGTTTTAAATTGTCCGGCAATTGATCATATATCATAATAACTACCTACCGTTCGGCATGCATTGAATTTCACAGATGTTCATCATAGTAAGCAATTTGTCAATTTGCATGACAAAATATTGGATACAAAGGAAGTTATTCCAAAAAATATATTAAATATAGCCAAAGCGCATGGTGACGCCACTGTGCCGCCCATTGGTAATCGGAGACGCCTATGATGTGCTTCAATTCGTCAGTCGCGTTCATGATGGAACGCAAAGAGTGTGCGTTTCCCGAGGAGCAGTTGTGTTTTTTATGCAATGAAGGATCGATTTATTCAAAAAAGTAAAAGCGTTCGATCATAAAAAATTGAATCTGTGCAACGAAAAATTGGAAATAAGAAGAGAAAATGGTTGGGAATTGTGTGATGTTAAATTACCAACAGACATTGAGGGTATTTATGGATACCATTCCGAGTGTTACGCTAAATTAATCAAAGTATCCGGAAAATTGAGTAAAAATATAAAGCGTGTAAAAACTGCAGAATGGAGGACAAGTCGTGATCGATATGTAGAAATAAAACTGTTACCATCCGCCACAAATAAACAAGATAACGCACCAGTTGCTTGTACTAGCCAGGAAGAAGAATATCTAGGGGATAGAGGGCTGTAAGTACCAGTGACAATAAAACTATTTTTCCGGCTACCTCGTATCAACGAGTCTGTTTAATCTACACGAAATCGATCGTTAATGATATAATAATAACCTACATCAAACAATGAAATAAATTATTTTTCTTTCTTAATGTATTTGTATAAATAAAAGCTTGGCTTTAATTTTTTTTTCATTTTTCATTATTTATGAAGTATTTTAAAAATCTTAAAATATCTAAATAAAATTAGTTATCTCCGCCACTGCTGCTCACAGGATTTCGCCGCAAGACTTTTTCATGCTTCTGCAATTGATATTGGGAAAACTATACTACCAGTGTTTTTACTTTCAAAGCGTTCTTGGTACAATCGTAAAAAAGTTCTGTCGTGTGACCCTAGTTGCCCAGATTATTAGTAAAGGCGCTATCAAATATATTTGAGTAATAAAAGCTCGGCTAGCTGGATTGGACACCTGTTATCTGAAGCCGCATTATTTCCTCAGTTCACAATATTCCTTAATCAGTGCCGTGTGTTGGTGAGGTTAGGAATTATCCATTGAAAATAATTTTATCAATATGGTTTTCCGGAGACCTTTCGAAACAAATAATAAAATTCAGTTGAGATAACATGTGTCTACTTTTACATGGGGTGATCAATTGATATGATTGTAAGCATAAGTAACTGAAAAAATACCACTGAAAAATAATATACCGACGCCTATGTCAAGGCAATAACTGCAAAGAGAATTCCTTCCTGAAACTTTTTATGACGGTCCAATTGGGATTAGAATACCACGCAATGTTTTCAGTTTAAATAGGCACAAACTGGTATTCTTGTGCGACGAGTTTTTGTTTCTATTACAGAATAACTAACCTACGTTACACATTTAAAAAAATCCCTTTAGTACGTTTGAATAATTTTGTTTTTTTGTATTTAATTTTTTTTCATATTTATAATAGTTGAGAAGAATAGGTATAGTTTTCCCAATATCAATTGCAGAAGCATAAAAAAGTCTTGCGGCGAAATCCTGTGAGCAGCAGTGGCGGAGATAACTAATTTTATTTAGATATTTTAAGATTTTAAAAATACTTCATAAATAATGAAAAATGAAAAAAAATTAAAGACAAGCTTTTATTTATACAAATACATTAAGAAAGAAAAATAATTTCTTTCATTGTTTGATGTAGGTATTTCGATCGGCACACACCAAGACCACAGACGCTACTGGTTTTCAATCTTTCAGAGCTATTAAAACACAAATATAACGCGTGATTTATGACCTCCCATCGTATAGACACACCTGCAAGCATTGATGTCCGACTTGATTGGCCCAGACGAATCGGTTGTAGAACAGACAGCAGTCACTCAAGTCCACGTTGATCAGCGGGCTCTTTGTGCCGACGGAGACTGTATACAAGTAGTACAGATTATTTTTCGTTCCGTTTCTTCGCATATACGCTCGTGTTAGCGAAGTGAGTTTTTATTTGCTCCCTATAGAAACAGCTTCTGCAATTGATATTGGATGGACTATACCACAATCGATGAATACTGTACTTATTACGTTTTGTGATATTCGTTGAAAATGGAAATTATGACATTTTCCAGGGGCCGGAAGAATTCTCGAGAAATACCCAAATAGTTTTTTAGAATTGAAAAGGGAAACATTCTCAATTGAATATTGATAGAAAGATTTTTCTGTGAATTGAAAAATCCACGATTAAAATGAAGTTATTTTTTGTGAATGTCTAACAGAAAACAACTACTTTCCCGGCTAAAGCCACGCTGGACATTGAACTACATCTGATAGATATTCTGAAAAGGCCCTAACTCAAAAAGAAAAAAAAAATCTGAAATTAAAATTGCATTTTCATTCAGATAGTTATTTGATTTTCTATTCCAGTCTTAATAAGAACTCATAAAGATGAATGAGGCAAAGAATGTTTTCCAAAAGAGAGTACTCACCAGAAATCATTTGTAACATTGACGCAGGAGAGACATCGCATTCACTAGGTCTTCAATACATTTTTGTCGACGAAAATCTATTTCACGCTTCCACGATCATCAGGAAGACCGGAAGAAATGGGAAACACATTTTCAAGAAGCAATCTCACTTTGCAAAGATGGAAAAAGTTAGAATCATTTCTTTGGGAGAGACACTTTGAAATTAGTGTTTTCTGACATTAAAACCTGTCATGGGGTATGATAGATTGATTTGTTGAAAATATAAACAGGATGTTCATAAAATCAGATGTGGAATCATCTGCGACTGAAAGATAACTTTAGTCACTATCTTCCATCGTCAAGATAATCTTGTGGTATTCTTGAAAGAACATTCTCAATTGAATATTGATAGAAAGATTTTCTGTGAATTGAAAAATCCACGAATACCCCACAAGAGGTTATCTTGACGATGGAAGATAGTGACTAAAGTTTATCTTTCAGTCGCAAAAATCTTTCTATCAATATTCAATTGAGAATGTTTCCCTTTTCAACATGAATACCCCACAAGAGGTTATCTTGACGATGGAAGATAGTGACTAAAGTTTATCTTTCAGTCGCAGATGATTCCACATCTGATTTTATGAACATCCTGTTTATATTTTCAACAAATCAAGTTTTTTAGAAATTATAAGGTAATTTTTTTCAAACCATCATTTTACATGTTTTTTATTACTCCAGTTTATTGGAGTTCCAGGTTCTCAAAAATTAAATTACATAAAAAATAAAACTTTTATTTGCTAATTCTTGTGTTTCTTGAAAGGATCAATACTGACTTCTTTGGCGCACTAAGTCGAAATTCACGGCCAACATTCATCATTTTTCAGGTTGAATTGCATTGTATCGAAAATGCCGAAAGCCAGAAAATGCCCCTCACAAATATTGAAGCGTAGCAAACGTAGTATCTCTTTTCGAAAGTATTGGAAAAACCGAAAGGACAATTTGCAGTCGACACTGAATGTTGAGGTGCCCGTTGATTTGAGCTATACGTCAAACACAGTTGTTGAAAATGATGAAACTCAGTACAACTACGTTGAGAAGCTTCAATCTCATTGTCAAAATATTTTTATTGAAGCAGGTCATTCCAAGTCACAGGAAGAGAGTCCTTTTGGGGCACAGAAAGAGAGTGCAGACATGTACGACTCTGACCAAAGTTCATATTTCAAAATTTTTCTTCTGGAACCTGTTACGGCAATGAGTCAGGAAGAATATGATAGGTATGTGATAGTTACTATATTTGCCTTCCAAGATGTATAATGCTGAAAAGTAATAACGGTTTTTGGGAGAAATATCGATTAATTCATAATATTATTAATATAAAGGGTGGTGTCAATTTGAAAACTTCCCACCCTCAATATCTTCCTTCCAGTAAATAATATGAGGAATCGAAAAAACAGGTCAATTTTATTTTCAAGGGGGACACTTTCAGTGAATATTTGTAGCCCTCGTGGTTCAACCCCTTAGGAGGGGTAGATGTTGTTACCCTTAGAATTTTAATTGGGAAGGGGGAGGGGGTCAAGTGGCACATCATTTTGATGGGCGTTCAATTTTCTTTCCAATGGTACCCTGACTTATTATTTTTTGATGAGCAGGTTCCGAAAAATAGCGTTCTAAACTTACAGAAGTAATTTGAACAAACAACAAAAATTATTGTATTGAGTCTCCTTTTAGTAGAACTGGTTAGAAGATTAGGTGGTACCGTTCCAACCCTTTATCAGGGCAACATTAGCTCCAAAAAATTTACATAAAAAAGTAATATAATAGTAAAATGTAGATGGTTGCGTTTATGAAATGCTGGATTTTTAATTCCACAGATCATTTTTTGCTACTTCTGCTATAAAAAGAAATAGAAAGTAATTATCAAATGTTTGTATACCTATTTTACATATTTTTTGTGATTCATTGAAGTGGTCGAAAACATTCCTATTCCTGCACCGACAAAAAGGGTTGTTACCTGTTATCGGATAGGTATTTAATTGAATTCGGATAGGTATTCAATTGAATTTTAAAATTTCTTGTTGGTTAGTACCTCTTGGATTGCCGTTACTTATACTTATACTTAGATATCTTATTATTACGTTTAGAATGGACCTTAAAATTATTGAAAGTATTTACGGAAATGAGCTTTTGGTGCTCAATAATTTTAAGTTTAAAAAAGAAAAGATTTTCAAAAGTGGTGAAACATTTTGGCGGTGTATAAAGCGAAAGGAAAAGTGCTCTGCAAAAGTGTTTACTGTACTAGGACCCGATCATGTAATGAGCAGAACAGAAAGTGATCATAATCACGAAGCAGATGTTCCAAAACTAAATCGTCATATTATTTCTACAAGTTGCAAAAGAACAGCCGGAAATTACATCGCAGATTCAGGGTTCAGGTAAGCAGGTATACAGTGCGCGGCTAATTATGGAACAAATTCGATATTTCGCAAGCAATGTACTTTTGACAAAAATCCTGAAAGAAGTCGATTTTTGTTTTTAAATGCCGATTTTTGAATGTATATTCTAAAGAGGTTATGTCACTGGTATTGACGTAATCGGTGATTTTTTTAAATTGAAATAGATGTCTGGTGATACTTCATCTGAAAGGTCTTTCAATACTGCATTCAATGATAATAAATACTTTGATTTGTTTGTACAGGGTGAACAAAAATAAATATTTTATTTAAATGTTGTATTTTGTTGGATATAAAGTTTTTCTCTTACTGAAATATAGTTTTGGACAGTTTCCCTGAAAGTTTAATACAGAATAGAGGGCTCTCGTGAATTGCATCCAATGTTTTTTTTCCAAGAAAATGTCTGACTGACTATACAGGGCTTTTCACGATGAGCGTTAATTAGACGTTTCTGGCAAACCAAACAACGGATTAACCTGAAAATTTAGACGATGCGGCGTTGCCGCTTCTACTATAAAGTAGCGGATACTTTGATTTTTCAAATGGAATATCATATTATGATTTCTTATCACTTTGTCAACAACTTCATGTACTATTTCCCTATACCTATCTGTTACCGTTTAGAAGGTATAAATTGATTTCGATTTTCTTTTTACTAAACATGTACTTCTATAAACGCTGATAATCTTGAACTCTCTGGTACTAAGATGATCTAATTCGAAATGGAGTGGAGTGATACCATGAGGATCTTCGCTTCGAGTCATATTTTTATTTGCCTCATACAGGGTCTTTAAAAAATGCAGATACTTTGTTCACATGAAAAAATGAGTGGAAGTCAATTTTTTCAAATGGAACACCCTGTATATTTCCACATTTTTGAGCTCTACATCCAATTTAAGATTGACTTTGTTCAGATAATCCCATTTCGATTTCGAACCGTTTTCGAGATAAACTGTTTCAAACAGAAAATGACGTGGTTTAAAAAATGGAAATATAAAAAAACGATTATAAACAATTAAAATTGTTATTAAAAAAATTTTTTTTTTAATCATAATAATTGTAATATAATGGAGTTGGAAAAAAAAAACAAGTAATTATCAATTATTGCCGCCCATACATTTACAAAAAATTGATACTGATAATGTCTTTCACTAACTGCGTGCGGATTTTCCACAGCCCAAACATGGTTGTTATGAAAGTTTGTGATAGCATTTCGGAAGAAGTTTGCCTCGTCCGTGAAGAGTACATATCTTAAAAATTGAGGATTTCCAGCCAATTTTCTCAAAAACCACTGACACATAGTAATGCGTTGGGGAAAGTCTCGTGGCAAAAGAGCTTGTACCCTTTGAATATGGTATGGATAAAATGGTCGATCGTGGATAATTCTCCAAACTGTGGACTGAGTAGAATTGAGAGCTTCAGCAATTATTCTTGTACTTGTTTCTGGATTCTCCTCGAGAGCGTTCAAAACAGCTTCTTCCAATTCTGGGGTTCGGACTGCTCGTGGTCTTCCAATAATATCAGCTGCCCTCTTAAAGCTACCTGTTTCTGCCAAACGACGGTGGAGGCTGGTAAATGTTGGAGCTGAAGGCAGTACTCGATTAGAAAATCGTTCCTGGTAAATACGTCTTGCTTCGCGTGCATTGCCATCCGCAAGGCCATAAACAAAATGCATATCGGCTAAATGAGCATTATTGTTTAAGTAATCAATTTTTTCAAAATTAGTGTTTTAAAACTTACAGAAACTTCAACAAAACAACAAAACGTTTAACTGTGACATAATATGTAATTACCAAAACTACTTAAAACGTCAAATTCATTTCCTAAGCATTCTGTAAAAAATGCAAAATAATGGTAATAACAAAAACACGCATCGATTATCAAATAAGCGACTTGTAACAGGGGTAGCTTTTTCACGTAGATATGATAGAGCAATTGTTTTTTTACTGAAAAATGTGCTAGAAGTACGCTCAAAAAAGCTATGAATCTTCAAAAAAGATAAAGACGTGTAGGTGGCGCCCCCTACGAGTAAGAGCAATAATAAGATCAGGTTCGAATTCGACACCTCAAAAAACCTCTCAATACCAATTTTCGTTTAATTAAGGTCAGTATTTCGAAAAATATTTAAAAAAATGAAAATAAAACTTGAACACCCTGTATCTTGAAAACGATGCGTTTCCGGGCATATATTTATTCGGACAATTCATATTAGAATACTGTGAGGAATCACCTCCTGAAGTTTGTCAAAGTACTTCTGATACACCCTGTAGAACACTATTCGCAATGTCAAGATTTGAATATATGGCAACGTTGCAAAATTAATTGAAGCTGTCAACTGTGGGATAGGCTGATCGGGTGATTACGTCACAACATTTTGCAATGGCGCTAGAAAGAAGCTTCAAGCTTTAGAAAATTAAAAAAGAGAAAGAAAATTACCAACAGAGTTTTCACCAGCTGTAAAAACCATTAAAATATTTTGAAAATTTCGTTTCCTCGCCGATTGACCCCCTGGGACCCAATTCTTGAATTTGCATGAAAATATTCTTTAGAGAAAATGACGATTTTGCTATTCTAGACACTTACTTAAGGAGTTGATTCCTTTCAAAATTGTAGGAATACTTTCTCCAAGTTTTCACTAGGAGAAATATAATTCACTGGTGAGATTGGTTGGCTGAACACGATTCTTTATTTTCTTGAGATTTGATTGTTTTCGTTTTTGACAAAATCAGGAACATGGAAAATGCAAGAAGGAACATTCATTATCAATAATATTACCAACAGGAGAGAGCAGCTTATGCAAGAGCATAGACGCGGTTTATATATCAGAATTCATTCGGGTGAATTTATTAGTAAATTTTGCCTTTCATCATTATTTTCAATAATATCTATCAAAAGAGTTTTTTGTTTATCACTCACAAAATGTCTCTTTGTCATTTGTATCAGTACGAGAATTATAACCAATAAACCCCCACATTCAAATTCATAATTTGCAGGGGCAACAATAAAACCTATCGTTTTCTGAGAATGTGATTGGTTAAAATATAAATTCTACCGAAAACATACTCGATATACGTCACTTACATAGTTCCTTTTGGAAACGCATTCCTAACTCGTCCAAGAATAACTATTCCTACGTTTCATATTTCCCAAGAGAATTTGAAAGTATGGAATAATTCTCTGGAGAAAAATTTCCTGCGATTTCAAGAATTGAGCCCCTGATCCTAAATCCCCTACTCGATCTGGGCACACTGGGCACTGATAAAAACGGGAATACTTCAAAATCATGGACGTATAAATATTATATAAATATATTTATACGTCCATGTTCAAAATCACAGATAGACTATTTTGCCACAATTATCAGTAAGTCATTATTCAGTGAAAATATTGAAGAAATTAGTTTAAGTGATCATTATGGTTTGATACTCAGCCTGAAAATTTCTGATTTTCACAAAAATATTTCTGACAAAAAAATCATAACCAAACGTGATAGAAGCCTAAATAATATAATGAATTTAAGAAACTTCTTGAGTACTGAAAAATATCAGTCTGTTTATGAAGGTAGTTCAGATGTTAACGAAGCCTACACGAGCTTTTTCAGTTTATCTTATGCTCTAGACATAACTCATCCCTTAATAAAAATCAAGACCAATGTACAAATTACAGGGTACGAATGGATAACCAAAGAACTTAAGGCTGAGGGTAGACAATTGAAGGATTTTCATTGGTTAATTAAAAATAGTGATGATGATAACTCTCTGAACATGTATCATACGATGAAAAAACAGCATAGGCAAAATATTAAAGAGTGTAAGCGTACATACTATCAAAACAAAATAAACAAATCAGATAATATACAAAATAAACAAAAACAAGTTTGGAAAACAGTCAATAAATTAGCAGGTAAAAAAATTAATAACGAACATCCACATGAAATGTATATTGGAAATAAGTTGACTGATAATAAAGCAATCATATCGAATACTTTTGCCAACCATTATGCAACCTTAGTTCCAAACAATTTGAAACAACATTTCCGTAATGAAACCTCATCAGGTACCAGTGACTTGAATATAACCGTGAATAGCTTCTATTTTCATCCTGCTACCCCTTTCGAAGTCCTCAATGTTATTGCAGAGCTCAAAAATAAAAATTCCACTGGAATGGATTGCCTCTCCACGAAAATAATCAAATCTGTTTCCGAGTATATCACTGAACCTTTAGCATTCATTATAAACAGATTTTTTGGCGAGAAATTATTTCCAGACTTATTGAAAATAGGAAAAGTTATTCCGTTACTCAAGAAGGGCGATCCTCTTGATATTGAAAATTATAGACCTGTGACCATTCCCAGTGTTTTGAGTAAGGTAGTAGAAAGGTGTATTTACAATAAATTATTACCCTTTTTGGTAAAAAACAATATTATAAGCGAGTGTCAAAATGGATTTTGCCCAGGGAGATCGACGGAAAGTGCTACTGCAGCTTTCTTAGAAACTATTTATAGTGGTGTCGATAGAGGAAAATTTGTTGCCGCACTTTTCTTTGACCTATCTAAAGCCTTTGATTCCATAGATTTTGATATACTCGCTGATAAACTGTACACTATAGGTATTCGTGGAAAATTTCTGGCTTGGGTACTTTCCTATATGAAATATAGGAGATTATATGTAAGATGGGACAATACTGACTCTGATATGTGCGAGGGAGGTGAACATAGGAGTTCCACAGGGCTCAGTCTTGGGACCATTGATATTCTTACTTTCTCTAAACGATCTCCCACAAAATTTGGGTATAAGCTCGATATCATTATTGGCCGATGATACTTCAATCTCAGAAGAAGCCGACAGTCCTGCGGAACTTCAAACTAAACTCAGCATTATTAGTAAACGATTCACAGATTGGTGTTACAGAAACAGGCTTATAGTCAATCCAGATAAAACAGTTTTAATTCAATTTTTTTGCAGGAAATATACATATCATGAACCTCTGAACATTGAAATTAGTAACGTGGCAATATATCCATCAGAGACGACCAAATTTTTAGGATCACACATTGATTCTGGACTAAGTTGGAAATTCCATATAAACCATGTATGTAAATGATTCAACAGCAGTTTCTATGCAATAGTACAACTGAAAAAGATTTTGGATGAAAACTGTTTGAAGGATGTCTATTATGCCATGGTAAATTCAGTTCTGTCTTATAATGTACTCCTGTGGGGAGATGGAACAAACATAGAAAGATCGTTTGTAGCTCAGAAATGTATTATTCGTGTATTATATGGTCTTCATTACACAGATTCCTGCAGACCAATTTTCAAAGAAAATAATATTCTAACATTACCCTGCATCTACTCTATGTGAAAAAAAATGAATACAGGTTAGAAACAAATTCCAAGTGTCACATATACCCAACTAGAAACGGAAACCTACTAAAATTACAACAACATCGTACTTCGTTGTTTCGAAAATCACCTGCAGCAGGCATGAGGCTCTTCAATTGTTTACCACCAGCCATAAAAATTATTTCAGAATTACCTTTGTTCAAACTGAGAATAAAAAAATATTTGTTGGAGGGAAGTTTCTATTCTATAAACGAGTATCTGGAATACTCTAGTAGAAAATAGTTATGACAAAGCTTTATATGTTTATTTTATTTGTTTATTTTAATATTTTACACTGACGATTCCTGTATATTTATTTATTTATTTATATAATGTCTCAAACTGACTATATCCCATGGATTATTTGATGTATTCGAGGAATAATTTTGGTACTATTATATCACATCTTCAAGACCTCTTTACAGTCCTTTGTATTGTGTATGAGCTTATTTAAATGTGTTTATATGTTTGCTTGTATATGAGTGCATATATGTGTTTGTTTATACAATTTATATTATCCTTCTTCTTTTTTTGACATGTCCAATACCATGTAATATGGTCTTACTGGAATAAAGTATATTTGTATGCTACGGATTAAGACTAATGACTTCTTCTCGGTAATACATATTTTCAAAACTTTCTACATTATTTTACCTATAGTTATTCTAATCCCAATTGGAACGACAATAAAAATAATAAACACTACGAGGAGTGTTCATATGCATTACCCGGCTAATGGGAAATTCATATACTACCAGTGTTTTTACTTTCAAAGCGTTCCTGGTACAATCATAAAAAAGTTCTGTCGTGTGGATAAAAATCCTTCTTGAAACTTTTTATGTCGGTCCAATTGGGATTAGAAATACTTTATACCTCTTACAATATGATTTGTCACAAATTATCTGCTAGTTATATTCTAACTATTGTGGTGATAAGTCGCACAAATGGAAGGTCATATAATTGAGAGTTCACGCGGAAAGGAGCTTTTAATAGTCGAATCGGTATCTTTTAAAAAAGCTAAGGTGTTAAAAAGTGGGGAAACATACTGGCGATGTAGAAAACAATCGTGCAAGGCTAAAGTTTTTACCATTGGTGTCGAAAATGTAATTACGCGAAGTGATTTACAGCATTGTCACGATAAAGACATTAAAAAGTTAAATCGACAAATTGTAAGCAGTTGGGCAAAAAGAAAGGCTATGGAAGAACCAGCTGAGGGGCCTTCTAAAGTTATCCATTCTGTGGTAAAGAAAAACTCGATTAATCTAGACTCCCTTTCTGTAAGGGATATTTCTTACATTCGAAACAACGTTTACTATATCCGCAGAAAAAATCAACCATCACTGCCACGTTCTACCGAAGCTGCTATGAACGCATTGAAAAAATACAGGTAGACCATAATTAGGTTTTGCAATAATATCTGATTAAATCAATACACTTCCCAAGTAGCATTTTAAGTGGCCGGAACGTAGCGGCCACGATTCTGGAAAACTTTGAAGTGTTTGACCACAACCACTGCCACGTAATATACACGGTTCTATCACGCGGCGGCTACCAAAATGGGGAACACTTTTTTGGTGGCTGCTACGTTCCGATCTACGATCCTGGATCTCAGATAGCCACATTCCAACCACGTTGTGGTCACCTGGCAAAAACGTGGATATGTAGTGGCCGACACTAGACACGTTGAACAACTGACTGCGTTTGTGTAAATAATATGTAGGTCTATCTCTGTTCAGATTTTTGTGATAAATGTTCCTCATTCTTCCATTTTGCCTGATTCATTTCTAACATTCGATCAACTATGAAAATATATAACATATAAACGCGTAAGTAAGTATATTGAATTTGGATACTTCTGATCGGGATAAAATTAAAACGATTGAAAGTTTTATGTGAAATATGGGTGTTGTAGCTCAATTGTGAGCACGCGCCATCTGAATACACTTTATTTAAGGAAAACATTATAATTTTGGAAATAACTCGCCTCTGAAATTATGTACTTAAATCCCTCAAACATTGTTTTAACAATCTTGGTTAGTTGAAACAAATACTTACGTAACAAATTACTACGTTTGATACAGTGCTGATGACAAATAAATCTTTATTGAATATTTCGATCATTTCTCTAATAATGGTGACCCAGCATATTTCTGTAAATATGGCGGCTTTTGGAGAATATAACTTTAAAGTGTCAGAAAGTGTAAAAATACCACTCTGAAGCTCATCTTATCATAAAGTGCCCGGTGGAACTAAATTATTATCTTTTCCATCACTGGAAAGTGGCACCCACGTCGCAGGCCCATAACTCACCACTTCAAAGTGATAACCTAAAAATTACAATAGGTCTTATACCCTTGAAAGGGGCGAACACGTCGGGTTATTATAACCTGCCACTTCAAAGTTATATTTTCGAAATTGCGGATACATTAATTGTTAAAAAAAGGACATGTAGCAAGTATAGTGGATTTATGCAGCTCCAATCAACAATTATCAAGTAACAAAACAAGTGATGGAAATGATGGCATTTATGCAAACAGAATTAACAATTGAAAAATAAATATTAAGCAGGAGTCATTAAGTCAGAGATCCGATCTATTTAAATGAACTTTTTTATACAAAATCAAGAAAAATTGTCTATTGAAAACGCATAACCCATTTTATTTTGAATGAATATCAGTCACGTTTCACGTTATAGGTGAAACGAACTTTTTGTAAGCCACAATGAAATAATTTGAGAAAAGTTAGGTTAGTTTTCATCATCGCGCTGACCATTCCACGGTCACTTCAAAATTAAGGAAAATTGTCTATTGAAAACGCATAACCCATTTCATATTGAATAAAATCATTCATGTTTTACGTAACAGGTTAAACAAACTTTTTGTAAGCCACAATAAAATAATTTTAGAAAACTTATGTTAGCTTTCGTCATCGCGCGGAATGGTGAATTTTGAAGGTTATTGTAATTTGTAATGACTTTTATTAAATGCAAACTGTGGTTATCACTTATGGAGATACCAAGAACGTGGCAACCATCACCACATATCACAATCAAGTGCCTGCCACATTGAAGATTTTATGGAAGTTACCAAAACGTCAGCGAAACTATCATACTCTCTTGAAAGTGATTGTGACTTCTAAGTGATATTTAAGTGGTACAGGATGGTTACCGCAACGGTTATTTTCCACTATTAATTTTGAAAACTTTTCAATGGTTTTGTAAACATATCAGAAACATTTTCATTTGTTGGAATATATTGTAAAATAATTTCTTTTCGCAAACACAAGTCTTTTATGAAATGATATTTTATATCGATATGTTTCGAAAGTTTCGAATTTTCAAAATTTTTAATTAGAGATATTGCACTCAAATTATCGATTTTTAATACCACTTATTCACAAACTTTGAATTCACTCAAAATTCCTTTAAGGTTGACGAGTTCCTGTGAAGCAATACCAGCTGAGATGTATTCCGCTTCCATTGATGATTGGGCAACACACGTTTGCTTCCTGGAATGCCATGCTATTGGGTTTCCAGCATGGAAACATACGAAACCACTTACACTTTTTCTGGTTTCTTGGTCTCCTCCCCAATCAGCATCACATAAAGCCATTAACTCCTGCATGTTCCCCTTCTTAAATTGTAAACCATATTCTTTGGTATGATTCAGGTAACGTAAGATTCTCTTACCAGCTTCCCATGTACTTTTTCTTGGTTTGTCCAGAAATCTACTTAAGTAAGCAACACTGTAAGAAATGTCTGGTCTGCTTACTAAAGAAAGGAACATTAAACTGCATATTAATCTTCTGTATGGAACGTTATTAATAATAGGTTCTTCTTCTTTGACTTGAAAATTAACTTCCATGGGTGTTGCTACCTTTCTCGTTTCTGTCATTGAAAATTCTTCAAGTAATCTTGTTATCATTCTAGTTTGGGTGATTTTTAGACCTTTTTCGTTCTTACTGATCTCCATACCAAGAAAAGTTTTCACTTCGGTCATTTCTTTGATGTTGAATTCATTTCGCAAATCTCTTAGTAGCTCTTCTCTTCTGGCCCTGTAATCAGCCCGTCATCCACAAACAATACCAAATAAACATCATTTTTCATATACAAACAATAGTCGTAATCAGAACCTTTAAAATTAAGTTTTGTCATGACTTGGTTCAATTTTATGTTCCAACACTTTGGAGCATTTCTCAATCCATATAGTGCGCGATTGAGTTTCAGATATTTCGAGTCTGTTTTTAAACCTTTTGGTGCCTTTATGAAGACTTCAGTGTTCATGACTCCATTTAAAAATGCTGTCGGTACATCGATTTGGTGTAACTTCCAATCTTTTTGTACTGAAACCGACAAAAACATTCTTATCGTTGATAATCTACAAACTGGAGTATAGCTAAATTCATCTGCATTGTTATAAGGCACTCGAAAACCTTTTGCAACCAATCGAGCTTTCTTTGTTCCATCCTCTTTAGTTTTGAAGAGCCACCTGGTGTCAATAGCACTCTGACCCACTGGCAGTTTTGCAAGTTGCCAAGTTTCTAATTTTTCGTGAGAGCTTAATTCTTTATCTATTGCTTGCTGCCAATCTAACATTATGCTTGCTTCTTTATAGGTTTTTGGGTCCTGATCTACTTTGGTCAGCAAACAGTAGGCTGTGTAAATTTCATAATCTTGCAGATTTTGGGGTATTTTCACAGTTCTGCCAGATCTTGTCACAGTCCTATTCGGTTCAGAAAAAGGTATATTTTCCGGAAAAAAGTTTTTTTTTACTTTTTGATTTGAATTTCTGAATTAATAACCATATTCATATGCTCTAGTATAATGATCATTAAGTTTCCCGGAACTGTACATTTGATGAAAGGACACTGATTTCATTTTCATTTCGAAATATTGAAAAATGGGTCAAAGAAAGCGAAAATTAAAAATGCATTCTAATCCACAGAACCTCCTATAGAAGACGCATGGCTGTTTGCGATCGTCACGCCTAGAAATCCCAAGGTCGTGCGGCTTATTTGCGAGTTCAAATTCTGTTATAAATTCGCTTTCGGTAGTTCGGTCTAGTTCGAATTGAGTGCTATTGTGTGATTTTAAACAATGGGAAAAATAAAACAAATAAAAAGTGCTGATGAGAGAACACATTTGTTTCCCAGTGAAAGGAGACGTAGCCGTAGAAAAGTAAGTTTTGTATGAATTATATTTTGTTAACAGTGCGTATGAAATTCTCTTGTTTGCAAGGGCTGACCCAGGATTACATTTCTGAGGGGCAGCCTAAATCAACATGTAACATTTATGTAAGAAACAAAATAATTTATTCATTAAACATAAACATAATATAAAACTTTCACTAAACATAATCTATTAAAAAAGTACAAAATCCAGACGACGTTTTTCCTGAGCAAGTCTGCCAATAATGTTTTCTGGATTTAGATTTTCCTGCAAACGTGATGTGCTGGGGGTCTCAAAAATTGCTTCTTGCGATGTAATTGTAGTTACAGTTTGATTGTCACTTGGGTACTTTAAATTTTTTAGGTTCCAAATATCCGAGTAAAGATGCCTGTCCCTCACTCATGTTTTTCAAAAAAATAAGAAATATGTTTATTATTTTTACAATTTCGTAATTATATTCAGGTTATATAATATATATTAACTTTCATTAGTAAGTAGTTCACTTACTCTCTACTTTACTCTTACATCTTGCACAAATTAACTTAATTTTATGCTGGTAGGTATTCTGATAATTCAACAACAATATTTAAAAAAACACGTTTTATGTATAGTCCATCCAATATCAATTGCAGAAGCTGTTTCTATAGGGAGCAAATAAAAACTCACTTCGCTAACACGAGCGTATATGCGAAGAAACGGAACGAAAAATAATCTGTACTACTTGTATACAGTCTCCGTCGACCATGTTCGGTCTCATGAGATTTTTCACTCGACTTACTGGATTGCTTGCAGTGTGATAGTATGCTTACTGGATGATGATGTTTATGATTGATTGGATGATGATGTTTATGCTTGATTGATTATGAATGTAAGACAACACTTACAACACGAATATTTAATCTCGTATATAAATGACAATGAATGAAGACTGTCTGGTCAACGTGGACTTGAGTGACTGCTGTCTGTTCTACAACCGATTCGTCTGGGCCAATCAAGTCGGACATCAATGCTTGGAGGTGTGTCTATACGATGGGAGGTCATAAATCACGCGTTATATTTGTGTTTCAATAGCTCTGAAAGATTAAAAACCAGTAGCGTCTGTGGTCTTGGGGTGTGCCAATCGAAATACGTTTTAGAATATTAAAATATCTAAATAAAATTTGTTAACTCCGCCACTGCTGCTCACAGGATTTCGCCGCAAGACTTGTTTATGCTTCTGCAATTGATATTGGGAAAACTATAGTAACATGTTTGAGATGGGTTTGGGATTTATTGATTAGTTAACCAACTTCGATTGACTATTGACTTGTCCAGACAATCGTCTCGTTACGAGACTCTCGTAGGTGTAATCAAATTCGGAATACACCGTCGGTATCGTTTCGCTATGGTCGCTGCCTTGCGCACATCCCATATCCGGTACATCAGAATAGGCTGTTCATTGAATGACCGATGATTACCAGTCTCTCTCTCTCTCTCTATGTTTGTGGTCCTTGCTTCCTATTGGCGCATTTGACCAGCTCGATTCCTTTGGAGGATGATTATCAGTCAGTCAGCATCCGTTCATCCGTTGGCAACGATCTAATATGTTCTATTAGTAAGTGGGCTTATTTTCTATTTGTAGGTAATCCCATTTTACAATTATTATCCATATTAAAAATCTAAATTTTTTTGTAACTATTATAAATCTCGGGGTGGGATGCGGACCCTGGGTAAGCCACTGCTTGTTTGAATTCTAAAAATTATAAAAAGCTCTGCCCATAGACAAATTTGAAAACATAATTCAATAATCGGTAGGTGAAATTGGACTCTGATAGTTTTTGCTCGGGATGTAATGCGGAATGTGGAAAGACAGACGCTCGCAAAATCAATCAAAAGTACCTAACCATGAGACGTTATTAATAGTCGGTGACGTCAGTCACTAGTTCAGAAACAACACAATAAGAGCGGCTTAAAATTATATTTAATATTTTACGATAAAAATCTATTGTATCCCGAATCTATACTCCCGAAATGCCGCTTGATCTGAATGCGGACACAGCGTTTTGACACAAAACGGGCACCGGTGTCAAATTTATTTCGGCCCGTGCAAAAGAGCTTACGGAGCATTTGAAGCAGCCTCTATTTTAACGAAAGTTTGGGGTAGACGTTAGTAATTGTACTGATATTTATCGACGGCGGCGCGGAGGTTGCAATACTGAACGATCGATTCATTTCATTCCCAGCATTTACGTTGCATAGACGTGCTTGCGGGATTATTGGGTTATTGGTGCATTGCATTAATTGCATAAAGTATTGTGCCTTGATGATAACTGACAAGCGTCGGTAGTGACCAGAGAGAGATCATTACAGTTTGTTTTGTTTTTGTATTCCAAATATTAATTTGTTATATAATGGAACAGGGATGTCAGTTGAAAAAGCGAAAAAGACTCTGCAAGAAAAAAATCCAAATTATTCAAACAATTAAAGATTTAGAAGATTTTGAGAACGGGGGCAGATATAGTCCCCGAAACGTCAATCAAAAACTATATAGAGTTTTGAATTTTTACTATTTTTTATAGACATATTCAGGGAACGAAAAGTTACTGACAAATCGAATCAATTTTCTATAGGAAATCTAATTTGGTGAACGCAGTAACTTATCGGGGTGAACTAATTAGTTTGCCCTTTCTACACTTGTATAGATTTTCCTGGTTATATTTTCATTTTCAGACTGTGGAACGTTACCCAAAAAACATGTCAAGAAACGTTGTTCCTCCACAAAAAACCACATTCATTCAATAAGGTACAGATAATCATAATTTTGTAATATTTCAGTAATTTAATATTTTCTCAATTGTAGATATCATCAATTTTGGGTATAAGCGGTTCTTCAAAAAGTAATGTTTTGTTTTTTCTGTGAATTATTTTTGCAGTAAAATTTTTTTTTTGCGGTGAAAAAAGAAAACGTTCATGCATCAATAGAGGTGTATCAAGTTTTTTTGACAGTTGTACAAAAATACTTTTTATCAATACCTCGGCTAAGTTCGAAAATGAACCAAATCGGTCGAGTAGATATCTTTCAATTTCATAAAAAAAACGAGCTTATTGAAACTGTCGAGAAAATCGCTAAAGATCTGGGGAAAAGTCATTTATTCAAGGACGGAAAATCAGGACAGAAATGGTACAAGAACTTCTTGAAACGATATCCGGAAATCAGTTTGAGAGAAGCCGAAACTGTTAATAGAGCTCGCGCAATTATTACCGAACAATATATTCGGACATGGTTTCGCGATTTAAAGGAGTACCTAGAAACCAATAAAATAAACGATATTATGATAAATCCAGCAAGAGTTTTTAACGGAGATGAATCCGGATTCTCACTCTGTCCGAAATCAGGAAAGGTCTTGGCACTTAAAGGGTGGAAAAATTTATATACCTACCATTAAATTAGGCCAGGAAAAAGACAATATCACCACCCTGAAGTAGCACCTCCTTTAGTTGTATTTCCTTATGTCCGACCACCAAAGGCTGAGGTTGAGAACATGCCCCCAAAATGGGTTTTAGGTAAGTCCGATACAGGCTGGATGACAGGGGATGTTTTTTTTTGAATACATTGCCATCATTTCATTAGATGGCTGGAAGACAATCACGTTGAGAAACCAATAATTTTGTTTCTGGATGGCCACAGGTCTCATATGACACAAACCTTGAGTGAATTCTGCCAAAACAATGGAATAGTCCTTTACGCTTTACCCCCGAATACCACTCACATTCTACAGCCAGCAGATGTGAGTGTATTCAAACCATTGAAACTTGAGTTGTGTGACAAAGGTGAATTTTTGTAAAGTGTTTTAATCCACTCTAGATGGTTATGACATGAAGAATCACATTATCAACGGGTTCAGAAAGTGTGGGCTCTTTCCTTTGGACCCAGAAAATGTAGATTTTACAAAATGCGTACAGAACATCCTTGAACAGCAGAATGAGTTGAACGTCGAAACAAATGATCCGTTAACTTCCGAAGAAATCAGAGCTGCAGAGAAAGTCATTCTTAGATTAAGAAATAAGCCAATACCTAAGGGAGTTAACGGAGATCTGATATTCGATGAAATTAAAATTCTTGAAAATGAAGCCTCAAGACAAATAGTAATAGAGGTGGGAGATATGATTCCATTAGACGATGTGACGATCATTCCGTTTGATAATATCTACGTTCAAAATAATAATATTAACCTATCGGAACCAATAGCCAGTAGGTACATCTTCGTTTTCTTCGCCGCATTCTCAAGAACAAAATGACCTCAATCCAGAAGTTTCCTATGAACAGTCAACTGAGTCGACTCTACTTAATTCTGAAATACCTTCGTGTGACGATACCGTTCTACCCATTGGATACCACACAAATAACGATGATTACGATACCGTGGAAAACTTTGTTATAAAGTCCCCAATATCTAGTGCTGTAAATGAACAGATAGAAGATCATTCTGTCAATAATAATCCACTATTGAATGAATGCTCGAAAACGTCAAGCGACAAAGCAACTGATCAAGAGGTAAACTCATTGATCGAATAAGTAATTTATTGATGCAACAGACACTACAGTGTATAGCATAAGTCATAAGAAGGTACAACATAATTAAAATCGCAGAAATTCTCTAAGTGATGAAATAAAATTAAATAGAGATTCCTTGAAATAAAGATAAAAATACATGGATGAAATCTGACACATGAGTCAGAACAAACTACACAGACACTGAATACAATAGCATAGTTAAAGCTGTGTCTATTTCTAAAACTTATATAACATACACACCATATACACAGTCATCATTTTACGGAACATAGATATACATACTTAGAAATATAATATAAATATAGAATTAAACATTTATGGTTTTGCACACATTAAACAGAAGAATTTTGCAACAAGCATGGCGAGCATGTTCAAAATTGCATAGGAAAACGCCTGACATGTTCAGTAAACTCAGAAACCGAATAAAAACAATGTTCCAGAAGAAAATTTTTAATTTTTTTCTTGAATAGAAGTTAATTTAGAGTCTTTATTTCTGTTGGTAACATATTATAAAGATTGTAGTCCAAAGAATTCTTCTGGGAAACAGAAAGCCGGTACTTTGGTAACCTAATGAAATCTGCTTGTCTTGTACTGTAGCTATGAATTTGAGATTGTCTAATCAATCTACTTGATTGTTCATGTATTTCTCTCAGAGAATGTTCGATATATATTGACGGAAGCGGTAGTATTCTGAATTTAACAAAGAGAGGGCGACAGTGTTCTCTGAAACCACAGTTTGTAAAAATTCTCAGATCTTTTTTCTGTTGTCGAAAAATGTCTACAGATTTAGAGGAGTCGCCCCAAATGACAACGCCATATGTTATATGTGCATGAAATATTGCAAAATACGTACTTTTCACAGTTTCAGTATTGACGTAAGATTTGAGCTGACGTAGTAGGAACAAAGTGCTCGAAAGTTTTTGCTTCAGTTGCTCGATATGATGATTCCAGTTTAGTCTGTCATCGATTGTCAAACCCAGAAGCTTAACGGATTTGTTTTCGGAAGAGTTTGTCGAAAAGTTATATTTTGGGTTTTATTATCATTTAGCTGTAATTTGTTAACTTGGTACCAGTGCTTTGCTTTTTCTTGAATATCTAGCGATAGAGTTTCTAATTGTACAAGGTCATTGTGAGAACAAATCAACGTTGTATCGTCAGCAAAAAGAGTACACTTACTGGGCAATAGGAATTGGTGTAGATCGTTTATATATATTATAAAGAGTAGAGGACCAAGTACTGAACCTTGTGGTACGCCATGAAAAATATTTTTCATCTCTGATGTAACATTTTTTACTTCTACAGCTTGAGAACGATTTTTCAGATATGAATCTATGAGATTTAGGGATACTCCCCTTACTCCATAATAATTCAACTTTTCAAGAAGAATGTCATGGACAGGTCGCACAACAACACAGATGTGTGATGCCCCCCCTCCATTGCCTCGACAATGTCACCCACAACCTTCATCACTGCTCGAGATGTTGAACAGTCTTTCCGAAAACCATATTGTGATTTATGGAAAAATCCATTTAATTCGAAGTAATTAGCCAGTCTTGTCTTAATCAATTTTTCCAGAATTTTGGAAAAAATGCAAATTATAGATGTTGGTCTATAATTGTCCACCAATGTTTTATCACCTTTTTTATGAAGAGGTATAACTTTGGTGTATTTCAATAAATCGGGAAAAACACCTGTCGAAAAGATCAAATTAATGAATTCGGTTAATGGTAGCAAAATAATGTCAATAGTATCTTTCACGATCTTACTCTTCAAACTATACACATCCATGCAATTTGAGTTTTTCAAGGATTTAACGGTGTCAAGAACTTCCTCAGGAGTTACTGGTGCGAAAAAGAATGATTTGTTAGGAGTTGGAAACCTTTTGAAATTCAACAACTCTGTGTTTGTTATTTCTGGAAGGGAAGCGATAATATTTTCCGCAATTTCTACGAAAAAGTTATTGAACTCATCTGGGGTTATATCGTCAATAGGTTGATTTAAATTATTTTGATTCCTCTCATAATTGACAATCCGCCAACAAGCTTTGGATTTATTATCAGAGGAACCCGTCACAGCATGCTATCGAAGACTTGACAAAAAATTCCGAAACGTTAGAAAACTTGGATGTTATAAAGTCCCCGAGATCTGGTGAGGCAAACGAAAATTAATCGACATCAGAAGATTTTTCTGTCGATAATGATCACCATTTGAATCAATTCTCAGAAACGTCTTGTAAGCGTGCATCGAGACCGTTTGCCTCGCCCGATCACACTTTTCGTAACGCTCACGTCACGCATTCACCAGCTTACTCCCCAAGTCAAGCGTGCGTAAAGAAGTTTTTTTTATTGGTGCCCCTTTTTACCCATTTAAAGCACGCCTGAGCGTGTTTAAATCGAACTTTAAAAAACGCGCGTTTTTTAAAGTTACCATGGCAACATCAACAAATCGAGAAACGTGATGTCTAAATGACAAATTTTTTATTATTGATCTGACAGGAGTACCTTGTAACGTCAAACAAAATATTACTAACAACTCGTTCATTTATATGTGATGCCTCTTGCTCCTCCATCCATTTGATGAACTTTTCATATTCTTTTATATATATATATATATATATATATATCACTGGATTTTCGCGGTATTAACCGCGATTCTGCCTCACTATTCAAAAAAATCGATATTAGAATAACTCATTTTTGAGCTCTGGTGACAACAAATATTGATCTTTCATAACAAATTGCAAATGAATATCTGTTTTTCTCATTTCCATGACAACGAAAGGTATACTGATGTCACATCACGAATTCAGCCATTTTGCATTATTAGTTCTTATTTCTATTTTTTGTAGTATTAATACCAGTATATATGATTTCAAAGTGCACCAATAAAAAAAAATAGCGTAAAGCATTCGTGGATAACTGGTCTTAAAAACACTTGCTCTATTTGGAGCACTCCGGCTGCGCCGTCGTGCTCGAAAAATCGCGCGCGCGCGCGGCTTTTAAAGCCCTTTTTATCCACTTATACTTTAATATACTATTTACTTCAAAAATAAAAATTTATAAACTTTAGGAACTATTGACTATAGTCAACATTGCTAAACACAATAAAATTATAAAAAAAGTATACACGTATCTTATAATAAATTAATATAAATAATATATTCAACGACTCTCTTTCCAAACATCCACATTAATTATTTTATCAGTAGGTTTAAATTTTCACAGCCTCCTATGTTATATCAGTGCTCTGAGAGTTTTAGTTTTTGATTCAGTTTTTATATTATTCAAAACACTAAACTCTCTCTCTTCCTTTTTCCCTTTTATTTGAAATAAATTTAACGGGTAGTAGGTACGAGAGTTTACTTGTTCTATTTTATAAAAAACTGTCGATCCTCGCAAAATCCTCACATTTGAACAAACCCTCACAACTTATCCGCTGCGGTGTAAAACCCTCACAATGTGAGGAATTTCTCACATATTGGCAACACTGCTTAGGAAGGAGATCGATCCTCTCGCCTCTTGTGACGTAGGTATGTAAGGCCAGGCCAGCCGATCCACTTTCCCGGTCATTGTTTTAGTTGCTGCAAGCGGTATCTCGCTTTGCATTTCATTATGTTTTCATGTTGTTTCGACGTGAAAACGTTTATTCGCTCGTTTCAGTGATAGTCGGTCGAACTTTCTTGTGTGACAAAATACGAGACGAATAATGCGTAAACTATGGTTGAGCCCACAACGGATAGATCATGTCCGTAGTCCGTACGTGTCTGTCGGACCTGTCGCGTACTATTTGTTTTGCCTGTGACGTCATCGTACCAGTGTAGGCATATGCGCGCGTAATTGTTACGAATTAGCTTTGTATAGTTATACATTTCAGAGTTGCCAATTTGCCAGTAATAGGAGCACGTTAGCAGGAATTTCTCAGAATGTTAAAAATATTGTTGAGAGGCCTTTTCACGACTCGTAACGCGCAAGCGAATCTGCAATGTTAAAAAAGCGGGTAATCTTGAACACCGGGGTGTACAAAATGAACCCAGTGTACTATTTTAAAAAATTTGAATTATAATAATAAAAGAATAAAAAATTAAACATTTTAAGTATGACAACAGGTAGACAGATACAATTACTATCAATAAACGCTTTTACATCTGCATTAAGTTTAAATGGATCATCTCGTACACCTTTGCCCTAAATATGCTCGGAATTATAGAAACCACAAATCAGAGGAAAGCTCGCGTCGGGCGGAATCCAATAAGCCTAAAAAGTCCAGTGCCGAGCGAATGCAAGAGCTAAGGCAGCGTCGAAAAAGAAATGAAAAAATGGCGCAAAGCAATTACGTAGCTGGCCCATAGCAGTGGCGTATCTAGGAATTCTGCTTGGGGGGTAATTATATAAACAAATCAATCAATCAAAATATACTTTATTGTCTAAGATAGTTTCTTGTTGACAAAGTTTTGTGAAAGGGGCATAAACAATTGAACAATTATTAATAATAATAAAAATGCTTACTCATAAATATAAATATATACATCACATATATAAACACAACTAATAACACATCCATAACATGGTAAAATGTTATTAGTTGATTGTCATACTACACGTTAAAATTTTAACAATACTCAACAATTAAAATTTTATTTATACGCTATATAAACTACATTCATATACAAATTATATATCTCTACTTATAGGTACAAAAAACATAAGTTTTTTTTTCATTCAAATTCAAACAAAAATACAAAATGTAAAAAAATAAAAAAAATTATACTTATACTTGGGTACAAAAACAAAGATTTCTTTCGTTAAAATAAAAATCCCAAAATGAAATCCAGTATCCTGTGTTTCTTATTTTCAAACCTTTGAATAACATTCAAAACATTTATTTGCACTCTATGAACATGAAGTAGACCTAATCCAACCAACCGCTCCTGTTGCATCGCTGATCGCAGCCAAGTTTTCAATCGCTTCAACGAAGAAAAACTTCGTTCAGCGGATGCCCCACTAGCAATGTATTCAAAATATGAAGACACTTTTTTTATCAAGGGAAGATTTAAAATGAAAAAGAATTTAAAAATTCAAAAAATGCTAGTTTCAGCTGAACACTTGAAATAATGTAATTTCGTTGGAAAGTAATGTTTTCATTGAATTTTGATTATGTGAGGCTATTGGTTAATCAAGTAATTTTTTTGGAACCGCCGATTTTATTTAAACTCGAATAGTTGTTCACAGAATGACTCCATATATTTTCTGCTTCCGGGGCACATTTTACAAGTGTACTTGATAATATCACGCTATAAAATTGATTATTTTGTTAATTATAAATTTCTAAACTTAACAAAATATGAGAAATTGAGTAAATATTGTCAACATTTTTTTATTTATATTTCACCTTATCAGTTTTATGACTGACAAACGCATTTTACAACGTTTAAAAAAAAATACGCAGTTTGTTTATAAAATATTCATAATCAAATGGATAGGTTGAATATTTTTCAAAACTTGTTTTTATGCATAAAGTTGCTAAGAATTTATTATGGTTAAAAAAAATATTTTTTTTTAATTGTATTTTTTTATATTATTTAAATAATATATTAAGAATTGTATTTTCTTTAAAATTAATAATTGGTTATTCTCTACCTGATGAGATATTTTTTATTAATCAATTAATTGTTTATTTACTCAACAATTAGTTCTAAACAAACGTTTTTTATATTTTTTATAATCATAAAAAATTCTTAACAATCTAATGCAAAAACAATTTTTGAAAAATATTCAACTTATCCATTTGTTTATAAATATTTTATAAGCATATAGCGTATTTTTTTAAACGTTGAAAAATGCCTTCGTCAGACATAAAACTGATGTGAAATATCAATAAAAAAAATTACAATATTTATTCGATTTCTCATATTTTGTTAACTTTAGAAATGATAATTAACATAATAATCAACTTTTATCGAGAAAACATTTGAAATGTGCTCCAGGAAGCAAACAAATTATGGAGTCGTTCTGTAAACAATTCGGTTTTTAATAAAATCGGCGGTTCCAAAAAAACTTCTTAATTAACAATAACCTCATCAAAATCCAATATTTTTTCTTTTTATAAATAATTGAGATAGAATTCCGAGAGTAGGAACTTTTTCATGAAAAATGTCCTCTTCAAGAAACCGTTTTTATTTTTTCTATCATCAATAGTTTTTGAGCTATTACCAAAAAACTAGGGCTGTTTAAATTTTTATTTGTTTTTGTTTAAAAAAATAGCAAATTTTCGTAGGCCGAAAAAATCGAAAAATACATCTTTCTCAGAATGACATCCCGAATCGAATGAGCCATCGCTCATATTTTTAGTAGACTTGGAACGATTTTTCGCAGGAAACTAACTTTTTCGACTATACTAATGAGAACATGCTTAGTAGTCTAATCAACAAGTTCAAAAACGTGTTAAATAGATATAAAGCTCCTAAAAATATGAGCGATAGCTCATTCGATTCGGAATGACGTCAAGAAAAATATTTTTTAAGGGTTTATTAGCACGTAAAAAATTGCGATTGTTATCAACAAAATAAGATTAAAAAAAGAAGGTATTTCGTTTTTCGTTAACAATTTCTAAAATAATGATATTTAAGGAATTATGAAAAAAGATCCTGAAAGAGGAGGAAATTTCCAATAAATTTCCGCTTCGTGGAGCTCTTTTCATTCAAGTACTTAATAAAGCAATGCAAAAAAAAATTATTAAAGTTTATTATTTTCTTAATTATAATTTTTTTAAATTAATAAAAATGAAATTGCTTAAAATTTTATAAAAAAATTTACATTTATACTTATTTATATTATGTTAAATTAATTGATAAACAGACTATTTTGGGATTTAAAAAAAAAATTTCACCATCTTATTGCATAGGTAAAATTATGATGTAAAAAAAAATTTCTTAAATAATTTTGTTTATTGTTTATAATCGTTTTTTATATTTCAATTGTTTAAATAATTAGTTAAGAAATTATTTTATTCTTAAAAATCATCATTGACCTTTTTCAATGAATTAACGAGAAATAATTTTTTTTATTAATAATTTCATTGTTTATTAACTTTGTTATAAACAAATAATATTAACCGCTATATTTTTTTTCGAAAACTTCAAAAAATAACAAAAACAACTATGTATAACAAAGTATAGAAAACAATGCTGTAAAAAATACAAAAAAAAATACGAAAAAAAATATAACGGTTAATATTATTTGTTTATAACAAATTGTTAAGTAAATAAACAATGAAATTATTTATAAAAAAAAATTATTTCTCTGTTAATTCATGAAAAAGGTCAATGATGATTTTTAAGAATAAAATAATTTCTTAACTAATTATTTAAACAATTGAAATATAAAAAAAACGATTATAAACAATAAAAAAAATTATTTAAATTTTTTTTTTTAATTTAAAAAAATTATAATTAACAAAATAATAAACTTTAATAATATTTTTTTGCATTTCTTTATTAAGTACCTAAATGAAAAGAGCTCCACGAAGCGAAAATTTTATAGACCAATTATTTAAACTTTTATGTCGTAATTTATAAAAACAGAGATTGGAAAAAAATTAGTTAATTAACAATGGTGTAACTTTTTGAAAAATCGACATGAAAATTTTTTTTTACCGAGGTTTTTTTCGTTCAAGTGTCTAGATTACACCATAATTTATTCAAATTTTTAAATTGTTATTTAATACTATAAAAAAATTATTTTAGGTGATATAACGGCTTTTTAGACGGTGCGCCTATGCCGCACGACCTCGCGGAGCCCTATTTTCAGCGTCAAAAAAAATTTATAAATAATAGAGATAGAGTTCCTGGAGGTTTATTGGAAATTTCCTCCTCTTTCAGGATCTTCTTTCATAATTCCTTGAATATCATTATTTTAGAAATTATTAACGAAAAACGAAATACCTTCTTTTTTAATCTTATTTTGTTAATAACAATCGCAACTTTTTACGTGCTAATAAACCCTTAAAAAACATTTTTCTAGACGTCATTCCGAATCGAATGAGCTATCGCTCATATTTTTAGGAGCTTTATATCTATTTAACACGTTTTTGAACTTGTTGATTAGACTATAGCGACAATAGCGGCCACGACGTTTTAGATTTGAGTAGAGATGTGGTGGCCATTCTCCATCAATTTAAACATTTTGCAGTTTCTTGGGGGGTAATTACGATAGAATCTCGAACAAGAAAAAACTTACCCCGTTTATACACTTACAAAATTTCACTTCTATCATGCATGAAGATTACTACACGCAATATTATTTCCTAGGATTGCGCACATCTGATGGCAAATGATCTCGCGACATTCTTATGGAAATTGACTTTCGGTTCAATTTTCTGAATTAGTATCTTCCTAGAGATGGTGTCAGTCAGCAAAAAAATATCGATGAGTCTGCTTCATATGCAGGAAAAGTGATACGCAATTTAGACCAGGGTCGATAATTTTTGAAACCAAAAAAAACTACAGTAGGATGAAACCCATTAGAAAAGGAGGGGAATATGATAAAAATGAAAGGAAAAATAAATTACGGTCGATCCGAGTTCGGGAAGTGGGAGGGGGTGAGTTTTTAAGGGTAAAAATGGTTTATCTTGATTTCCGGCCAAACTACAAGTCCTATGGAAAAAAGTTAAATGGCAAAGTTGTAGGTAATAAAAAGATCTACAACTTCCACATAACCTCAAAATTTAGGTGAAAAATTCAAATAACCAAGTTTTTGGTTTTTTATTTTTATCTTTTTCAAAAAAAAAAAATCTACGAAATTTGGTGAAAACTTACCTTATTATGTCCCAAATACACTGTAATTTATTTGATTTGAAATATTTATTTTTTCGCCTTATTTTAACTTAATATCAAAAAAGCACCCTAATTTTCAATCGGAAATTCTCGCGTCAAAATATCAGCTTTTTCCAAAAAGTCGGGAGGCTTTTTGTTCGTTGAAATCTCTACTTTCTGATGGTGTAAAAAAAAATATACATTACTATAGTAAATGTTCTCAGAAAATGCAAAAAATTGAAAAAAACTCAAATTCGATTTTTTTTTAATCACTATGTACAATTTTATCAAAAAAATGTGATTGCTGCAATTTTGTTTAGTTAAAAAGTTTATTTATTAAATTCGAATTACATTCATGTCATAGAAAATCTATAAAATATAAATATACATGTAAATCGTACTATTGAATTTAGATACATAATTCTGATTACATTATTCATTATATTTTTTTTCAAAAACGTTAATCTTGTTATTTATAAATACCTTATCTGAAATTCTAATCAGTTATTCATTAGTTTTTGTCTCTTTGAAGGCATTTCTTCATCGTTAGATTCGACAAGCCTTTCCAACTCTCGTTGATCGTCGAAATCTTCAAGACCATCATCTTCGTCTCCAATGTTATTTCCAGTCTGCATTGGTTCTCCATCCAGAATTTCATCTGAATCATTTACTTCCTCGTAGATTTTTTCTTCCATATTGGAGCCATTTTCAGAACCATGACAATTAGTGCATAAATTTGTGCATTTTAAACCATGTTTTCGGCAGCCACATTTTAAACTGTTACATCCTGTTTCACAGCTGCAGCAAATAGTTTTGAGCAATACTTCCGGAATTAAATCCTTTTCTGTAAATTTGGGCATAATGCCACGTTGGTGTTGCTTCCAGCCCCAATCTGTTGCTGTCAATTCGTTACCCAACCAAGTTTGAAGCTGATAATATTCTCTGTAACAATGTTGTTCTGCTGCTCCTTCTGTGGGTGGGAGGTTTGCCAAAATGAAGGATGATTTAATTTTTGCCAATTGATATTTTTGAAACCTTAATTGATTCAGTGTTATTTCTTCTTTTTTACATTTATAAATAGATTTGATTAATTGTAATCCATTTTTTCTCCTAGGTCCGTCCCCACTTCTCTATGAAATACCTTACAATGGGCTAAAATTTACCGTAGGTCACTAAGGTATATAAATTATCTTAAAACAGTAATAAATAGGCATCTACAAATATTATTTAAAGAAAATTCTACAACTTTTTCAAGATATTGTAGATGTCTTATTAAATCTTAACTTTATTAACTTATTTGTTTGTTAATTATAGTAGTATATTTCAATTTGCAATTTTTTCGTTTATCAATTTAACATGAAATCTTACGTTTTTTGAGTAATTGAAGTGTAAATTTTAATAAATAGCTCAAAATTGTACATAATGATTAAAAAAAAAATTCAAATTTGAGTTTTTTTCAATTTTTTGCATTTTCTGAGAACATTTACTATAGTAATGTATATTTTTTTTACACCATCAGAAAGTAGAGATTTCAACGAACAAAAAGCCTCCCGACTTTTTGGAAAAAGCTGATATTTTGACGCGAGAATTTTCGATTGAAAATTAGGGTGCTTTTTTGATATTAAGTTAAAATAAGGCGAAAAAATAAATATTTCAAATCAAATAAATTACAGTGTATTTGGGACATAATAAGGTGAGTTTTCACCAAATTTCGTAGAATTTTTTTTTTTTGAAAAAGTAAAAATAAAAAACCAAAAACTTGGTTTTTAATTTTTCACCTAAATTTTAGGTTGAAAAAATTGTTGATACAAAAGTTGTAGATCTTTTTATTACCTACAACTTTGCTATTCAACTTTTTTCCATAGGACTTGTAGTTTTGCCGGAAATAAAGATAAACCATTTTTTACCCTTTAAAACTCACCCCCTCTCACTTCCCGAACTCGGATCGACCGTAATTTATTTTTCCTTTCATTTTTATCATATTCCCCTCCTTTTCTAATGGGTTTCATCCTATTGTAATTTTTTTTCATTTTTTACCATTTTTGAAGGCTTCGGCCCTGGTCTAATTCCAGAAAATAACAATATTTTCATCCATACCTAATCAGAGTGAACGAAAAAACTTACAAATGAATATCGCTGATTCTTTACTAATGGTATTCGAACAAAGTATACCACAGTTAAACTGCCTTGTTTATGGATCTTTATATCATATTTATGATGAAGTTGAGAATAAAAACCGAGATGTGCACGCAAATGCAATAAAATCACTAATTCAAGTTTTAAAAATCGAAGCGTTAACGAAAAGAACATGAAATTGAAAATTAAAAGGATCCGCACTCGTTATACTTGGAAATTATCAAAAATAAATTGATAATTCTTTAATTAAATGATCGCAATTTAAGGCAATTCCCAAGCGTACGATCTGCTTCAACTTCTTCTACGTATATAAAGTTGACAACCGTTTCGGCACAATCAACTGAAAATCATCCAGTATTTAATAACTATTTATGAACTACTTTCTAACACAAACCAAAATTTTCTAACTCGGCTGGTTAGCGAAAAAATGGTGTCGTGCTAGCTAGTACAGAAAAGTGCATGAAAATTCGTTTTCGTGACTGTACTACTCATTAACTCCAACACAATCATTCAAAATGAACCAATAATGCTTCACGTTTTTTTGGAAATAGTAGAGTTGTGCTGGAAAATATATTTAATAAAAATTATAACAGATACAGAAACTGTAAATTAATTAAAAAAAACGTTTTGGTGATTACTGTCTGATAACTCCAGCACAATCACTCAAAATGAACGGAGAGTGCTTTATTGTTTATCATCGTCCAGAAATAGTGAAGTTGTGCTAGAAAATACATCGAGTAGAAATTATAACATAGCCAGAAACTGCAGATTAATACATAAAAATGTGTTTTCCGGACTCCACTATTTGACTCAATCAATATGAACGTAGAATGTATCGTTGTTAATCATTGTCCAGAAATAGTACAGTCGTGGTAGAAAATACATCGAGCATTCTACGTTCATTTTGAGTGATTGTGCCGGCGTTACTAAATAACAGAGTCCGGAAAACACATATTTATCTATTAATCAACATATGAGATGGGATGAACACGTTGGTCATGTCGTCAAACGTCTAAGACAACTCACCTATAAATTATACAATGTAAGAGAAATACTTACCCGAAACAACCTTATAATAATATATAACTCTCTGGCAGAATCGATCATTAAATACGGCATTACTGTTTGGGGTGGACTCTTCGACAACAACCTTAAAAACCTTCAAGCGATGCAAAATACTATTATAAAAATAATTTTTCATTAGAAAAAATGGTTCTCTACTGAACAACTGTACAAAGAAACGAAACTTTTCAATATAAGAAGCTTATTCATTTACAACAGCCTAATATGGGTCTATAAAAACAAGCCTACAGATATCATATATAGACGACTACAAAACACTAGATCAACAGAAAATCTAAATATGCCTCTCCATATCTTTAAAAAATCACATACACAAAGAACACTTAGCTACTTCGGTCCCAAATTATACAATTCACTGCCTAGGAACATAAAAGAAAAAAAATTTAGTCAATTCAAATATAAATTAAAAACTACATTACCACACATTACGCAAACCTAATGAAATTATTTTGAGAAAAAAAAACAATCCAGCTCACAACCTCTAACTCTCGACCCCCAGGATCTTGTGAGGGTCCTATAAAAATGTGAACTAGTGCATGACTATATAATGGTATAATAGATACAAATTTCCATGTCCATTCACACCATGTATGTACACAAAATACCAAAATACCATTCCGACAATCCTAGATGCAAAACAAAACAAGTGCATCAAGCACTTAGGTCAGCATCTAAGATATGGAAGGATATAACATATAATAATATATAACTAATAGATGGGTATGTATATGCATGTATGTTATCTGATTTTCACCATGTAATGTAATTTCAATTCAATAAATTCAATTCAAAAATAAAAAAAAACAAAAAAAACTGTAGTTTCTGGCTATGTTATAATTTCTACGCGATGTATTTTCCAGCACAACTGTTTTATTTCTAGACAATGGCCACGTTCATACCGTGTCTTGGTATGCAGACTAATGATTATATTCCAACCAAATTATGTTAGTCAGTGTGGTATAAACTGTGCACTTGGTCAAGTATCTAGCTTGGTTTGGTACCGAAATTTGTTGTGTACCAGACTATAATACTAAGTTGACTAAGATGGTGTAAACAGTATGATAAATTTTACCAACCGTGACTGTAAAATTTGGTTTGAAGGATTGCTAAGTATTCTGTTGTGGTTATCGCACTGGCTGAATGAACCGAATGGAAACAATAGCCATAAAAATTAGAGCGAGAGAGTTAGTGAAAAATATGTTTTGTGATTCCTAACCTTATTTTCCGCATCATTTCCTCGGAAATTGTTTTATATAGGTATTTTCGTTAGTATTTTTTATATAAAATGAGTTTCTGCAGTTCAGAACCTCCTATAAAAAAGTCCAAAGGTATTAATTGGACAGATGAAGAAACCAGAGCGTTTCTCCAAATATTTTTGGACAAGAAAATTATATCAATTTTGGATGGCAAAAACTTCTAGACATTTACAAGAGCCTTGAAGAAGTAGGGGCTTTACAAAAACTGCTGAACAAATGAAATTTAAAATGACTGAGCCTGAGCTCACTGACATTGTCATTGACAGATGACACAATTCCAAATTAGGTAGCAGAGTTTTAAACCTTTCTCTTGGATACATGACTAAATAAATACCAAGCCAGAACCAAGTTGGTTAATTAATCATTTGACAAAACACGATGTAAATAAACGATTACTAAAACATTTGGTTTGAATTTGGTCACATACACTTGGTAAGGTTACCAAATTCACATACGATAAAAACGTGGCCAATGATTAACAGCGATGCATTCTACGTTCATTTTGAGTAATTGTGCTGGAGTTATTGAATAGTGAAGTCCGGAAAACACATTTTTATGTATTAAACTGCAGTTTCTGGCTATATTATAATTTCTACTAGATGTATTTTCCAGCACAACTGTACTATTTCTGGACAGTAATTAGGAACATATATTTTTGTATTAATCTGCAGTTTCTGGCTATGTTATAATTTCTACTCGATGTATTTTCCAGCACAACTGTTTTATTTCTAGACTATGATTAACATCGATGCATTCTACGTTCATTTTGAGTGGTTGTGCTGGAGTTATTAAATATAATTACGGAAAAAACATTTTATGTATTAATCTGCAGTTTCTGGCTGTTATAATTTTATCATTATTTTCCAGCACAACTTACTATTTCGACTTGAAACAAAAGCATCTTATTCATTTTGAGTGATTGTGCTGGAGTTATTAAGTAGTAGTCACGAAAACGATTTTTTTTTTAATTTACAGTTTCTGGATCTGTTACATTTTTTATTCAATATATTTTCCAGCACAACTCTACTATTTCCGAAAAACGTGAAACATTAAAGCATTATTGGTTCATTTTGAATGATTATGTTGGAGTTACTGAATAGTACAGACACGAAAACGAATTTTCATATATTAAACTCTTTCAATTTCGTTTGAATTCGGATTTGACATATACTATCTGAGAATTATTAAAAAGTTAGGAATTTGAGCCTTTGAATTATCTTCCTAACTATTCTGGATAAAAAGTTTTGGAGCAGCTGTGCCAGCTTGAGCGTTAAGCTAGCACAACACTAACCAGAGTTAGAAAATGTTGGTTCGTGTTAGAAAATTGTTAATAAACAGTTATTAAATACTGGATGATTTCTAGGTGATTATGCCGAAACGGCTGTGACAGATTTATATACGTACATCTTCTGAGCAACGCGAATTGAACGGTTCAGTTTTTGATCACTTCTAGATACGAATACAACATACCCTTTCTGCACATTTCAACCAAAGTCATTACTCTTCATAGGTAAACTCGACCGGTAGATTACCTACCTACGGCCTTTCTACCTGCTATTTTGACACTTGTATTAAAAATACTTTCTGAAATTATTAGTATTGAACATTTTCATTGGTTGTTTTGCATTATGAGGGGTGGCGTATTACTTTCTGTCTTTTCTTCAAACTAATTTGCCCTACAAATCATTATTTATAAAACTGCAGTTGAAGTTTCATTAAGCAAGATGCAGAGTGTTAAAGAAATAGTTAGTCAACGAGGAAAAGTTATGCTGTTGGTAGAAAACTATAAGTTTTCTTTTAAAGAAGAACTCAAAAGTGGTGAAAAAAAGTGGAGGTGCAACACTGCCAAGTGTCTAGCAAATATTTATACAGTGGGCCCGGAGAACACAATATCGAAGAAATCGAATTTAATTCATAACCATTCGGCATGTGACATTCGCAACATTCAAAGACAAGTGATAACAAGTGCAGCAAAACGTAAAGCTTTGGAGGATATTGGCAGTCAACCAAGTAAAATTTTGCGTTCCCTTATTGCCAATGAAGATTCAACAAGTATTACAACAACGGATCTGTCCTATATAAGGAAGAATATGTATAACGCAAGAAGAAAATTACAACCAGTACGGTAAGTCCGCTCTCGATGCATTTTCTAGGAAAGCAGGTAACCACCTACCGATAATAAATTTTGGGGTGGTGTTTTCCTGCGTTGAACCTTATCTCAGACTTTCTCACAAGTAATTTTTCAATCCAACACGAACTCAGCTCGTCATTAGCGATAGACCCTCACCTACGCATACACTCAGATGGTCTTTATACAGAATGTTTCTTTTTGTAATTTTTTAACAAAATTGTCAAATATTTTTGGTTGTTGGTTTAATATTATAAAAAGACAAATTTTATGATTTTAAATAAATTTATTGATTTTGTAACTTACAACTATAGTCAGCTAAAAACAAAAACACCTAAAAAACACACGTAGTATATGAGGTTCCTTGTGCAAACTGTAATCAGGTATATATATATATATATATATATATATATATATATATATATATATCGGTCAAACTAGCCAGCATTTGGAGAATAGATTAAATGGGCACGAATATGACAAAAATAACCAAACTGCGCTTAGTAAACACGAGCAACAACTAAACCACAAATTTGATTTTCCAAAAACTAAAATAATTAAAACTGAGCATAACCAACCCAAAAGAAATATATGAAATGATCCGTATTAAACAAACCCCAAATATTGTCAATTCTAAAACAGACATAAAAAATCTAAATACAATTTACTACAATATCATATAGATCGTTACATAAACTGTCAGTTTTCAGATATCTTATAGCTTTAAGCCCTAAGCGTTTACCTTTTAGCAACTAGCATTGAGAAAGGCCAAAAACCTGGCTGAAATGTTTGGTTATAATTAATAAAGAACATGAAATAACAACCTCTGCTATTTAAATGAAACTTATATCCAATTATACTTCTAATAATTGTTATGATTTGGTAAGATCATTTCTTGTTATGATTTGATATGATAATTATTTTCGCTCCGCGTTGGGAAGCCAATTTGATGTTATAATATGATAGTTATTTTTGCCCTTACTTGCCCTTATGTTGGTTACCAATTGTTCTGATATGATAATAGCTAATTGTTAATTTTTGCCTTGCATTGGGAGACAATTGTTATGTTATATCAATTACTAATTTTGCCAAATTGTTATGAAATAATAATTGCCAGCCAACGTTACTGTTTTCTCGCCACGTTGCTGCCAATTGTTATTACCTTTATTTGCCTTTATGTTGGTTGTCAAATTGTAATGAAATAATGATTGTTATTTGGCCCTTACTTTTGATGTCAATTTGTTATGATTGGGTAGAATATAATAATTTCTATTTATATTTATATGTTTTGTAAAATTATTTCTTCCACCCAATACCATAACAATTTTATTGAATATATGTGAAAATTTTATTATTTCTACTCTTTGTAATTCCTTTTCTTACCACGACTAAACTCAGTTGAAAACGCCTTCGCCTCAGGAGTCGGTACTGGCAACAGAGCCACTGCCTGTCTTGATGCCATTCGAACTATTTCAGTTCAGTGTTTATCGGTGAGATATTAGCATATCATTGTGGAAAGTAAACCAAAAATTATCAAAAACAATTATTTCCTTTATTCAGGAAAACTTATATTAACCTGGCCTGCGATAGATAACTTATAACTATGAGCAATTGACAAATTTTCATAGAATAATGAAAAACAGTGATGGATATTGTAAATATAACCTCACTTTTTTCTTTTGAGTTGGAAGAATTCTTTTATAGTTCAATACCAAATTATGTAAAGTTCTTCAGATATACGAGTTACTTTGTAAAGTGATTCAGTTTGTGATGTGCACTAAAAGAGTTTATACCTGGAGCTGGAATGTCGCTGATGCATTACCTGGCCATAATCTGAATTCCTGTTTCATCCACTCCTCTCAGGAACTCTCCATTGCAAAGGAACCATCCAAAATCCCCGAAATCAGCTTGGACAAGTTTTCATGTGGAGAACAAAAAAGGTAATCTTCTTTTATCCTTATATATTTTGTGTCGAAATTATCCAGTGGTTGAATTGGTTTGTTATTGTAGGAAAAACTACCTTGTCATTAATGAAAATCCTGAATTTCTTTCTCTCAAATTTTGTACGTGGCTTCTTTTCTAAAAATTTTTTCAATCTTTCCTCACTTTGTTTTTTCTTCTCCTGGATACCATTTCTGTTTTGTCATTTTATTTGAATTTTCAAAATCGCGCACTTCCTTGTCGCACTTTCACTAATTTGGTGTTATTTGAGAAAACTTATCAACTAACATATTTTACATTTCTTATAAACTAAATACAATATTTGATCATAATTATCTTTGACGTTTCTGTGTTCTTACTTTTCCACAATTTCAAATCTTTTATCTCACCATCTCTGTTCCCTGATTGGCTATTTTCATCAAGAGGTTTCTTGTTCTCCCATTGGCTATTTTAGTTAGATGCAATTTCATATACTGTATGTTTCAACCTTATAATTTTGTTGATCACATTTAATCCAGAATAATTTTGCAAATCCAGACCCTTTGTTGTATTTCAAACAATACTAATCTCTTTCGAAAATGCAAGAAAATGATTGCATTATAGTATTTGCATATATTTACCTATCAATATTATACAGAGGCTTCATAAAGGAAATAGAATCTCAAAAACAAATTTTAAACAATATCTCATGAACTACTAACTATTAAATATTTATTATTTTTGTGGATATTTTGAGAAATTATTTCTTTTTCACCTTTAAAATATATTACTGGTCCTTCCCAACATAACAATATATATATATATATGTATATATATATATATATATATAAGAAAGGCTCCAAAAAGTGAAAAATGTATAAGTCAATTATTAAACTTTTATGTCGCCATTTGTGAAAATGGAGGTCGGAAATTGTTTTATTAGCTAACAATTGTATAACTTTTTATTTTATTTCCAACGGGACTTTATTCTTTCAAGTATTTGGATGACAGCATAATTTTTTCAAACATTAAAATTGATATTTAATACTATAAAAAATTATTTCATGTGGTATACTGTCTTCAGCGGCGGGGTGCCCATGCCGTACTGCCGCGCGGAGCCCTATTTTCGGTATTAATCTAAAGTTATAAATAATGGAGATAGAGTTCCGAGAGTTGGGACTTTTTTATTGCAAATTTCCTCCTCTTTAAGAATCTGTTCTTCAAATTTCTTGATTTCATATAGTTTTTGAATTATTAGCGAAAAACTAAATGCGTTCTTTTTTCCTCTTAATTTGTAAATAACAATTGCAATTTTTTATGTGCTGTAAAATCATTGATATATATTTTTCTACACTTCATTCCGAATCCAATGAGCTATCGCTCATATTTTTAGGAGCTTCATCAATAATTAACGCCATTTTGAACTTGTTGATCAGTCTAAGGACGAGCAAACACTACGACGATGAAACGGGCAGTTTTTTTTTCTGACGATTTTTTGTGCGTAAATGATTCAACGCATTTGTATGATAATGAAAAAAAAAAGATGACATGAATGAAAAAATCAAGAGATTCCCGAATTCTTATGGAACCTCTGAGTGCACACAAAAAATATCTCGTTCATGAAATTATTGGTTTTGGCAAAAAATCGATCGGTAGATCGGGAAATTTCTATTCGATTGGCGCTGCCTCGACGCAATCGGCAACCTTGTTGAATTTTCGTACCCTGCACATCGTTACTAAACGACAAGAATGGTTATTGCTGTCTTTCTCTTGTAGGCTCGGACCGTCGTATTTAGTAGATTATGTTTTGATGTTGATTAAAATTTAATTGGCGATATACCTAGTGAATAAATAGCGACGTACCTGCAAACAGGTATTCCTTGGCATCCCTTGGTGATTGAAGTGTTGAGCGTTTCTGTTTTTTCGTGTTTCGAGGGCATTATAAGTGAGGCTTGTGGAAAGAGCAATGGGTCGAAAGAGTGAAAGAGAAAGGACAACTAAACGTGAAAAATGTTTATTTTCTCGAAGAAAATCTCGACGCCAAGCAAGACGAAGGTATGTTTTTATTTTTTTTAGAAAAAATTGTACGAATATAGGTATTCAGGGTTTAAAATTTTCTATACCATTTGTGAAAATCAATTGCTTCTACTTCAGATGATAATAGAGAACTGTCAACTGACGTCACAACATGGCGGCCATTAGCTGATCGAGGGGCAACAAAGCATTTGAATGTGTGTGGAGATCACAGACCTCATAAAAGTAGTATTGAAACGACCACTTTGGCCTTCCCCTACCTAACAATCAATTTTTCTCGAAGATACCCGAACCATTGTCTAACTGTGGCTATTAATAGAAATTCCATAGGCGTGCCAAATTATTTGGTATAGGCGAAACACGAGACGTAGTTTTTGGCGGACGAGTTCTGTGATTATGGTCCGATTCGATTCAAAATTGGTATGTGGGGGTTTTCGGGGTCGGAGATTGTGAATAAATAACTGCACTATCTATTTATTAATCAAACAAACCTAACCTTTCAAACGCTGCATGACAAGACACTGGTGAAGATTCGCCGTAGCATAAGCAGCCACATCAAATCGTGTCCACTCGTGTTTCCTCCCTCTCTACCTACCAAACGGTCGTTTCAATACTGGACGAGCTCTACCACATGCAGAGATCAAAATGGAACATCATAGGGCGCCTCCATTAGACTCCCATATCAGAGTTGGTCTCTCTTTAATTTTGGCCCATCATTCATTTATATTCATCATTCAATCTCCATTTTTCTTTTTGCTACTCGTAAATGTGTGAGCCTGAATACGATACATTGTGAATATCTAGCAGTTTAGTGCTTCTAAATAATAAACTCGCACATCAATGAAAAATGGAAAACCTGCCCTGAACGCTGAAGGCAATCAAGTTTTGACACCGTTTTTTGTCAAATCGTGAATACATATCTTATCTCGTTTAATTCCTTTTATTAGAAAGGTACAGACAACTGAGAATCAGGGGTATAGTTTTCCCAATATCAATTGCAGAAGCATAAAAAAGTCTTTCGGCGAAATCGTGTGAGCAGCAGTGGCGGAGATAACTAATTTTATTTAGATATTTTAAGATTTTAAAAATACTTCATAAATAATGAAAAATTAAAAAAAATTAAAGACAAGCTTTTATTTATACAAATACATTAAGAAAGAAAAATAATTTCTTTCATTGTTTGATGTAGGTTATTATTATATCCTAAAACGTATTTCGATCGGCACACAGCAAGACCATAGACGCTACTGGTTTTTAATCTTTCAGAGCTATTAAAACACAAATATAACGCGTGATTTATGACCTCCCATCGTAGAGCCACACCTGCCAGCATTATGTCCGACTTCATTGGTCCAGACGAATCGGTTGTACAACTGACAGCCCTCACTCGAGTCCACGTTGACTATCGGCTCTTATGATCTACCGTTTGCCGACGGCGAATGTTTAGGAGTAGTACAGATTATTTTTCGTTCCGTTTCTTCGCATATACGCTCGTGTTAGCGAAGTGAGTTTTCATTTGCTCCCTATAGAAACAGCTTCTGCAATTGATTTTGGATGGACTATACCAACTTGAAGTGGAGTCCTATATCAGCCATGGCAAAGGGGCTATTTTGTAATCATTGGAAGAGTGGCCATGTTATATCTACTTCTTTTATGAGGTCTGTGGTGGAGATCATTGTTTTTTTTTTTGTTAGTGATTTGTTGTGACTTTTATAAACTTTGTAGACATTTAGGGAGCATATTATCTGTTAATATATTGTAAGATTCCTTTTTCCATTGAAAAATCCAATAATTTTCCTAATTATACCTCTGGAAAGAAATCGGAAAAATATCACGTGCTCGTCCTGAATGGATCGGTTACTACAACCCATAACTGCACAAAATTCATGATGAACCCCATGAAATCTAAATAACAAATATTTTGGTGTGGTGAGGACACGTATTTTTACCTGGAAAATCCATGTTATAACACCTCTATAGACTTTTCACTACTTCACAATTTCACTATGAACTAAGGATCACAACAATGTCAAGAATATTTTTTTAGGGTATCGTTTCTCGGAGAAAATTCACAAGAAAGACACACGTACTGTAATGCAAAAAAGCTTTGCTTGCCCCCTGATCAGCTGTTTGACAACTGTCAGATTACGTCACTGAATATCTGGTAAACATTAAGTTGGTCCACTTATGCTCTCTGAATACAGGTGTTTTTGCCGCCTGAATACGTATCTGGAAGAAAAATGCGGCAGTCTCATATCGTTTCCGAGTTAGAAGACTTTTTATAACCCAATTTTCAAGTAACGTTTTCTCGCACAGAAATCAATCAAAAAGCATAAATAATAAACAAACTTCATACATCTGAAAGATGAAATTTAGTAACTTTCACTTTTCTACATGTTGGTAATAACAAATAAATCACCGCCAACTTTTCTAATTCAAATATGAGTATCAATTTTCCCTTCATTTATGTTTGCAATTGTTTTTGGGCACCATTATTTATTTATTTGTTTAAAAATACTATGGATTTAAAAAATAGGCTAAAAAAAGCATATGAAGCAGATTTTAAACCAAGTGAGATATTTGAAATCAATAATTGTTTACAATCAAATATTATAAATGACAAAACGGTTCTCAAAAACAATAGCAATATGAATGAAGGGGAAACTATTAGTCATATTCGAATTCGAAAAGTTGGCGGTGATTTTTTTGTTATTACCAACATGCAGAAAAGTTAAAGTTACTAAATTTCATCTGTCAGATGTCTGAAGTTTGTTTATTTGTAACTTTTTAAGGAGGATTTTTTCGATAAAACCGGCAATAAATACTTTGTGCGAAGTTGGGCCAAAAACAGTGCTCGAAAATTAGGTTATAAAAAAGTAAAAAAGTGTTTTAACTCGGAAACGGTATGGGAAAGCCGCATTTTTCTTCCGGATTCGTGTTCAGGAGGCAAAAACACGTAACAAAAGTTTTTTACCCATATTCAGGGAGCACTTAATATTTTTTTTATTGGTGCCCCATTTTACCCATTTAAAGCACGCCTCAGCGTGTTTAAATCGAACTTTAAAAAACGCGCGTTTTTTTAAGTTACCATGGCAACATCAACAAATCGAGAAACGTGAAGTCTAAATGACAAAATTTTTATTATTGATCTGACAGGAGTACCTTGTAACGTTAAATAAAATATTACTAACAACTCGTTCATTTATATGTGTATACCTCTTGCTCCTCCATCCATTTGATGAACTTTTCATATTATTTTTTATATATATCACTGGATTTTCGCGGTATTAACCGCGATTCAGCCTCACTATTCAAAAATCGATTTTAGAATAATGCTCATTTTTTGAGCTCTGGTAACAACAAATATTGATCTTTGATAACAAATTTGTCAAATGAATATCTGTTTTCTCGATTTCCTGACAACAAAGAAATGTGTATTCTTTGATGTCATATCACGAATTCTCAATTCTCGATTTTCATTATTAGTTTTTTGATCTTCAATGCTTTTTCTTCGCGAATTTTGTACATACAATCAACCATAATTTTATTCAATAGTAACCATATAAAGTAATAATAAGTAGTAGTAATAATACCAGTATAAAGTAAAATATTCGTGGATAACTGGACGTAAAAACACTTGCTCGCGCGTGTTTTAAAGCCCTTTTTATCCACTTATACTTTAATATACTATACCGAATACCTTCAAAGGCAATACGATTATGAGAGGAGCAATGTAGATTTTTTAGAATATCAGCAAGAGGGCTTGTTATAGATAAATGAAAACTCGTATAATGTTGAATTGTAGCATCCTCTATTTTTTTTACATCGGATATACCGTGATATAAAATTCTCCACAAAATGGGAAACTTTATTGATTTATTTAAAAACTGAAGAGGCTAAATTATGTTGAAAAAAAAAATTCTTGGTTGGAAATCATGAAAATTTAGAAATAATCCCACAGTTAATATTTGAAAAACATTCTCCCACCTCATTCATCTATACGAGTTCTCAAAGCAATTGAAAAATCAATCAGTCGTGTGAATGAAAAATCAAATTTTCACTTGTGTATTTTTTTGTAAATTTTTATGATTTTCAATCATGTTTCATTTTTAACCTACCATGTTCTTGAACGATAGTGACTTTTATTATACAGGGTCACCAAGAAAATACGCATCATATGTTTTTCTCAATTATCCATTACAACTTTATAGAACCATATTCTTCATTATTGATTAATTGTAGTTGTTTTTTACAGATACCTGCAAAATAATATTTTGTCCAAAATAAAAAATGTGGCCCCCCATTCGATTACTAAAGAGGACATTGAAGATCTGTGAGTTTCATTTCCATCTTTAGTTTAATTCTCTTGTACCTATATTATATCATGATACGTTATTGATAGTCAGTGACGTCAGTCGCTTGTTCTAAATGCGGACACAGCGTTTCAACACAAAACGTGCACCGGTCCCAAATTTATTTCGGCTCGTGCAATAGAGCTTACGGAGCATTTGAAGCAGCCTCTATTTTAAAGAAAGTTTGTGGTCGACGTTAGTAATTGTACTGATAGCGATCGATTTATTTCATTCCCAGCATTTACGATTTACGTTGCATAGTCGTGCTTTCGCGATTATTGGGTTATTGGTGCATTACGTGATAACTGACAAGAGTAGGTAGTGATTAGAGAGAGAGATCATTACAGTTTGTTTTGTTTTTAACCGATGGAACCAAAAAGGAGGAGGTTCTCTAGTCGACGCGTATATATTTTTTTATGTATGATCACGCATAACTTTTTACTTAGACGTCCGATTCCGATAATTCTTTTTTCAGTGGATAGGGTGTACTTCGAAGTTGGTCCCATTTAAATATAATAGATGAAATCCACCCCAAAGGGTAGCAAAATGAAGGATATTGATCGATCACCCTCTGAATTCTGGTCCGTTAACCGATTCTATCAGGCATAACTTTGTACTGGGTTCTTCGATTTGGATGATTTTTTTATTAGATAGGGTATACCTCATAGTTGATCATATTTGGATTTCGAATGGAATTATCCACCCTTACGGGTAGAGAAATAGGGGATATTTGACTTTTCACTTGTGAACATTGGCACACCTATGTATAGTCCATCCAATATCAATTGCAGAAGCTGTTTCTATAGGGAGCAAATAAAAACTCACTTCGCTAACACGAGCGTATATGCGAAGAAACGGAACGAAAAATAATGTGAACTACTCGTAAACATTCTCCGTCGGCGAAGGGAAGATCAAAAGAGCCGATAGTCAACGTGGACTGGAGTGACTGCTGTCTGTTCTACAACCGATTCTTCTGGGCCAATCAAGTCGGACATCAATGCTTGGGGGTGTGTCTATACGATGGGAGGTCATAAATGACGCGTTATATTTGTGTTTTAATAGCTCTGAAAGATTAAAAACCAGTAGCGTCTATGGTCTTGGTGTGTGCCGATCGAAATACGTTTTAGGATATAATAGTAACCTACATCAAACAATGAAATAAATTATTTTTCTTTCTTAATGTATTTGTATAAATAAAAGCTTGTCTTTAATTTTTTTTCATTTTTCATTATTTATGAAGTATTTTTAAAATCTTAAAATATCTAAATAAAATTAGTTATCTCCGCCACTGCTACTCACAGGATTTCGCCGCAAGACTTTTTTATGCTTCTGCAATTGACATTGGGAAAACTATACTTGACAATGACAGATCGCTACTGTCATTATTTTTGTTCTCCTACATCCGTCACAATCATTATATTCTATGAGAGGATGGAATGATATACAAAATAATGAAATAACTAACCAGAACAACAAAAATAATTTATATTACAACAAATAGTAAAAGTATATAGTATAAAGTCGTCTCCACAATATAATATTAACAATCGATTAGATCAATACCATCGATTAGGTGAACATGTTTCGAACCTCTATAGGTTCATCATCAGCATATATAAAAGTATTATGGAGATGAAAAAATTATTTTGTAGGTTAAAGTTATAAAATTATTTAATTCCAATCTTCATAACGTAGACCATATGGAAAGTTGGGATTTCCCTTTCAAGGGCTGTGTCCCATATTTAAATTTGGGAGGGCTAAATACTTTAGCCGATGCAAAATGAATTGACGACATGAGGAAACAATAGATGCAATGGCGGTGATCGACAGCACCCAAAGGATTCCTTTGGGTGCTGTCAATCACCGCCTACAAAATAATTTTTTCATCTCCATAATACTTTTATATATGCTGATGATGAACCTATAGAGGTTCGAAACATGTTCACCTAATCGATGGTATTGATCTAATCGATTGTTAATATTATATTGTGGAGACGACTTCGTGTTTTTCTTCTTCATAAAATTATACCACTCCACTTCGAGATACAATGGACTTCTACCACAGGTTAACTGGTAATAGTTGAAGTAAGGTGGGTAAGTATTTAGGAAGTAATAAAAAACGAGTAGGTAGTAATCAGTAGATTTCAGCCACAAAAAATTAAAGAATAAAAACTTTTTAACAAAAAATTAAACCGACGAAATACGTAGGGGAGACCCGGTAAAAATGATCCCTGCAGGTAAAATGATCACCCGCACGTGCTATGTCACGACACTCTATATTAGATGTATAACCTTGAAAATCTACACTTTGAACTGGGATAGCACTATTCTCTCGGTCTGGCGTGAGCTGCCGTCAAGATAAGGTGTGTGTTGAGTTTTTACCGGTTAGCAGCAGTTTCATCTAAAATACCCCGGTTTTATGGTGTTTGTTCTGCCAACAGGGAACGTATCGAGGTAAGTGTTGTTTATATATCCTCAAAGCTTGGACACTATAGAAGGTGCTGATACTGTTAGTTGTTAACATTAATGATTTTGGGTGATTTCAATTTATGTTTAACTATAGAAGGTCACTTTGAGGTAAAATGATCCCATACTAATGGGGTAAAATGATCCAAGGGATCGTTTTACCCCCATTAGAATTTTAGGTATAAAGTATACTAGCCAAGAGAGTGTAAATTTATTAAAATATTAAACGGTACATAGGTACCCTTGAATTTTTCTGAAACCTTACTCAAATACATGTAATGTTTATGGATTTATTTTATTTTTTACAGATACAAATATGCCGAGAATATATCATCGAAAAACCCAAAGACAAAACTGGGATTGTAAAAATATGTTGGCAGCAATTTCCGCAGTAAATGACGCAGGAATGCCTAAAAAAACTGCAGCAAAACAATTTGGTGTTCCCATTATGGCTCTTAAAAGAAGGCTGACCAATAGCGTATCTAAAATGAAAGGTCTAGGACGGCTTGAATCAGTGTTTACGGAGGAGCAAGAACAAGAACTCGTAGAATACATTTTAGATATGGAGGCAAAAATGTATGGTCTAACAGCACGAGATGTTCGCTGCTTAGCGTTTCAACATGCCGAAAGAAATAAAATAAACCACCCATTTTCCCAGGACAAACAAGCAGCTGGAAAAGACTGGCTGGCAAATTTTCGTTCTAGGCATCCTGAGCTGACCTTAAGAAGTCCAGAATCCACTTCTAGGTAACTGAAAAGAAAATAAATCTTCTTAGTCTCAATAACTAAGCTCCTAAACTAATGTAAGTAACTAATTTTGAGTCGGCGCTAAACGAACAATCAACAAAGATCATTAAATTACTTTAAAAAAATTATCAGAATGTCACCGCGCAACTCGATGCCATCATTCATTTGTTCGTTGTATTTCAAATATTAATTTGTAATATAATGGAACAGGGAGAAGCTTCGACAAGTCTTGGCTCTCCTGCTAAAAAGTTAAAAGACATTTAACTGTGGGAGAACATGCAATGGAAAAAACTTGCATTCCTAACAATTTGTACAATAGTAGGCGAAAACAACTACCGCTACCAAAAACTACCGATGATGATATAAGTTAGGGAAAGTAAATATTTCGACGATTAGACATGGAAAATTTCTATTCATCAACGATCAAATTCGAAGATTGTTGTGTTTTCGTGCTTAGCAAATATTCGCTATTTATGTAGTGGAGAAAAAACATACTTGGATGGGCCATTTAGTTATTGCGCACATTTTTTGCAATTATTCACCATCCATACGCTTTAAAATGAACTTTAAATTCCTTTGGCATTTTGTTTACTTCCTGATAAAAGTGAAAAAAACTTACGAAATTCCAATTTATGGATGCACCTTGACGGTGTTTTTTATCATCGAGATCATTTTATTTTTTACAGAGATATTCAATCTTTAATTTTTTTGTTACACTCTAGTTTTTAAAATAAAAATTTATATTAAATTTTGTCAATTTGCAGGTATTAATTTTTTTAAAACTACATTTTGTGTTTTTTTCTATTTACAAGTTTTTCGTTAAAATCAAAAACTAATTGCGTTTTGTGGACGGACGGACGTTTTCCAATTATATTTTTATTTGGAACCCGTGAAAATGTGTCCGTCTTTGTCTACTACCTGGCAACACCAGCTAGTCGGGGATAGCAATTATAAAGTGATTCAACCTATAATAGTCCAGGATCCATGGTCCACTTTTGCACTTGATTACTATCAAGCTAATTTTCCGTGAGTAGCTTCATTTTGATGAGACGCCCAACAATTTCCTGTGCGAAAATTCTCGATTGTGGTAGCTAACAGAGGTAGCAAGGATAAAATATGTCGATTTGATGATTCTCAAAAATGTATTACTAACTGAGTTTTTTCTTCTTAAATCTCAAGATAATTATCTAAATTATTCGAAAAAATATTTGTCCTACGAAATGTATGGTTTGATCAAAGAGTCCTCTCCTTCCAACATGTATCGATAACGGGTCATCATAAATGATTACTAACCAGCTGATTTTTTTTTACTTAGTTAATATTTATATCATTTAACAGTCATATTGTCCTACAAATTGCGTGGTACGTTATCCCGGTCCTACGCTCAAAAGTAGTAGTACAGATCCTTGATGTAAAAATAATTACTATCAAGCTGAATCTTCGTGAATAGCTCCGTTTCGATGAGACGCCCAACAATTTCCTGTGCGAAAATTCTCGATTGTGGTAGCTAACAAAGGTGCAAGGATAAAATATGTCGATTTGATTATTCTCAAAAATTTATTACTAACTGGGGTTTTTCTTGTAAATCTCAAGATAATAATCTAAATTATTCGAAAAAATATGTGTCCTACGAAATGTATGGTTTGATCAAAGAGTCCCCTCCTTCCAACATGTACGATAACGGGTCAAAATTAACCTTTTTTTTTTTTTTAATATTTATATCATTTAACAGTCATATTGTCCTACAAATTGCGTGGTACGTTATCCCAGTCCTACGCTCAAAAGTAGTACTACAGATCCTTGATGTAAAAATAATTACTATCAAGCTGAATCTTCGTGAATAGCTCCGTTTCGATGAGACGCCCAACAATTTCCTGTGCGAAAATTCTCGATTGTGGTAGCTAACAGAGGTGCAAGGATAAAATATGTCGATTTGAAGATTCTCAAAAATTTATTACTAACTGGGGTTTTTCTTGTAAATCTCAAGATAATTATCTAAATTATTCGAAAAAATATGTGTCCTACGAAATGTATGGTTTCAGAGCCGGCCTTAGTGAGCGCGAGGCCTGGGGCCAACTTGTTGTGCGAGGCCCTTATATATTTTATTTATTAATAAATTGATATTTTTATACTTTGAAGAAATTCCTACTCAATGTTCTCATTTATTCACCTTTCCCTCACTACCTCTCGGATGGCGTGCCTACTAAATATATGTTCAAAATACAAAACACATAATTTAAATAAATAATTTATTTGGCGAGAAAAACACTTCTGAATGTTTTGACAATGACAATATAATAATCAATACTAGATAAAATGATATGAGAAAGGTAACAAAATCTAAACAAAACAATATATAATATATTACGTAATATACCTACCAATAACGAAAACGAAAATAAAACTCTGAATATTCAAAAACAAAACATGTAAAACTCAAAATGAAATAATAATTTGAATTCTTTCACTGAGTGAAAATGAAACGTGAAACGTACATGTGAGACTCATGAGATCTTGTGAAAAAATCACACGCCTAGCTTTAATTTTCGAAAATTCATCTATAATGGCATCAAACTCCAGCCTCGCACTTATATCAGACTCTATCGATGATGTGGCTAATGAACTTAAAGATCTTGAGACATGGATGTGCGTAAGTAGGTCTTGATTAATTTTAGACGAGAAAATGACCTTTCCGCACTAGCAACTGTAACAGGAATTGTTAACAGTGCCCTATATGCGATGAAAGTATTGGGAAACGGATTTCCTATTTCTTTCAGTCGTGTCAACAAGTCAATTGCAGTTAGTGTTTCTGGTGGCAAAACTTCTCTCAAAATTCTCAGTTCGATTAATAGTTCTGCTCCATCTACATCCCGATGTTCCCCACTACTGAGATACAAATCCAAATCAAAAGCATTTTTTCAGATCTTCATCTAATTTGTCGCAATTTTAAAATAATATATAAAAAACCGAATTGTTTCGGCCCATAATAACGATAATAAATCTGTCTGCGACTACATAAACACCGATGGCTGGTCAGGTTGACGAGAGTCCTATCGATATCTGAAGTCTAGCAACGTCGGGCGTGGTTAGTACTTGAATGGGTGACCACCGGACAAGGAAGTTCCACGTTAAATATCCTAACAACTGTAGCGTAGTAGCATATTTGCAGCTGCAGGCGTCTTATCAATGAGCACGAGATAAGACGATAGATATGCCGTCCTTCGGAGGGGACGTTAAGATGTCGGTCCCGAGTTCATTTGATGTTGAGCTCGTTAAAGAACCCCACCTCTGAAACAACAGAGGATTCGGCAAAATTTCCGGTTGGGAGGAGTGTGCTCACCGGCGTCGGTGTCTTGGTAGCAGAAATAGGCCGACGTTAAATAAAAAAAGAAGGAAGGAAGGACTATCTAAACACGTTCACGTCAATATAGGTATAGTTTTCCCATTATCAATTGCAGAAGCATAAAAAAGTCTTGTGGCGAAATCCTGTGAGCAGGAGTGGCGGAGATAACTAATTTTATTTAGATATTTTAATATCCTAAAACGTATTTCGATCGGCACACACCAAGGCCACAGACGCTACTGGTTTTTAATCCTTCAGAGCTATTAAAACACAAATATAACGCGTGATTTATGACCTCCCATCGTATAGACACACCTCCAAGCATTGATGTCCGACTTGATTGGCCCAGACGAATCGGTTGTAGAACAGACAGCATTCACTCAAGTCCACGTTGACCAGCGGGCTCTTTGTGCGACGGAGACTGTATACAAGTAGTACAGATTATTTTTCGTTCCGTTTCTTCGCATATACGCTCGTGTTAGCGAAGTGAGTTTTTATTTGCTCCCTATAGAAACAGCTTCTGCAATTGATATTGGATGGACTATACACGAAATATTCAGTTATTATTCAACGACTGGATCAAATAAAACTCTTTACTCAACATGTGAACGGTTAAACATAAATACGAAACTATGATGTTGAACGCAACTAATGACTAATAACATGTCGTTTTAACACGTGATCATCCTAAATGTAGATAGGCGGGAGAGTGGTAGGGCCTAGAGTACAGTTCCGTACTTAGGAGCTTGGTTCCTCTCTATTAAAGAAAAGCAGGCGTTGCGAGCATTAACTAGAAATTGAAATTTCTGAAGAGTGCACAAAGAGGCCATTCTTTATCAGAATTTCAGTAGTAGCAGAAAATTCATAATGTGTAAAAGTTTTTTTAAAATTGTAATCAGTGATTTTATTAACGAAACGAAACCTTCGGTAGCGCGAGGCCTCTAGAGGCGCGAGGCCCGAGGCCGGCGCCCCGCTTGGCCACCCTTAAGGCCGGCTCTGTATGGTTTGATCAAAGAGTCCCCTCCTTCCAACATGTATCGATAATGGGTCATCATAAATGATTACTAACCAGCTGATTTTTTTTTTTTTACTTAGTAGTAGTAGATTTTGTTTTTGTATTTGTAGTAGATTTTGTTTTTGTATTTCAATTTTTAATTTGGACGCAGCAGAACTGTGCGGGAGTTTAACAAAATTGTGTTCTCGGACAGTTTTCAGATCACTTAAAGTTGATAAGAAGCTAAAAAAGGAAAAAAGAGGCAGAAAAAAGAAGATGCACGAACGGGTGTTGGTAGTTTGGTTCCCGCCAGGTAGTAAATCAGAAATGTATTTGAGATGCTTGATAATTGAAAAGGGAAACATTCTCAATTGAATATTGATAGAAAGATTTTTCTGTGAATTGAAAAATCCACGATTAAAATGAAGTAATTTTTTGTGAATGTCTAACAGAAAACAACTACTTTCCCCGGCTAAAGCCACGCTGGACATTGAACTACATCTATAAAGTTCTGACAAGCAAAAAAAAACTGAAATTGAAAATTTGCATTTCATTCAGATAGTTATTTGATTTTCTATTCCAGTCTTAATTAAGAACTCATAAAGATGAATGAGGCAAAGAAGAATGTTTTCCAAAAAAGAGTACTCACCAGAAATCATTCGTAACATTGACGCAGGAGAGACATCGCATTCACTAGGTCTTCAATACATTTTTGTCGACGAAAATCTATTTCACGCTTCCACGATCATCAGGAAGACCGGAAGAAATGGGAAACCCATTTTCAAGAAGCAATCTCACTTTGCAAAGATGGAAAAAGTTAGAATCATTTCTTTGGAGAAAACTTTGAAATTAGTGTTTTCTGACATTAAAACCGTCATGGGGTATGATAGATTGATTTGTTGAAAATATAAACAGGATGTTCATAAATCAGATGTGGAATCATCTGCGACTGAAAGATAACTTTAGTACATCTTCCATTGTCAAGATAACCTCTTGTGGTATTCATGTTGAAAGGAAACATTCTCAATTGAATATTGATAGAAGATTTTCTGTAATTGAAAATCCACGATTAAAATGAAGTATTTTTGTGAATGTCAACAGAAAACAACTTCGGTAAAGCCACGCTGGACATTGAACTACATCTGATAGATATTCTGAAAGGCTAACTCAAAGAAAAATTGAAATGAAAATTTGCATTTCCATTCAGATATTATTTGATTTTCTATTCCAGTCTTATAAGAACTCATAAGATGAATGAGGCAAAGAAGAATGTTTTCAAGATACTCACCAGAAATCATTCGTAAATTGACGCAGGAGAAATCGCTCACTAGCCAATATTTTTCGACGAAAATCTATTTCACGCTTCACGATCATCAGGAAGACCGGAAGAAATGGGAAACCCATTTTCAAGAAGCAATCTCACTTTGCAAAGATGGAAAAAGTTAGAATCATTTCTTTTGGAGAGACACTTTGAAATTAGTGTTTTCTGACATTAAAATCTGATTTTATGAACATCCTGTTTATATTTTCAACAAATCAATCTATCATACCCCATGACAGGTTTTAATGTCAGAAAACACTAATTTCAAAGTGTCTCTCCAAAAGAAATGATTCTAACTTTTTCCATCTTTGCAAAGTGAGATTGCTTCTTGAAAATGGGTTTCCCATTTCTTCCGGTCTTCCTGATGATAGTGGAAGCGGAAATAGATTTCGTCGACAAAAATGTATTGAAGACCTAGTGAATCGATTCTCTCCTGAGTCAATGTTACGAATGATTTCTGGTGATACTCTTTTGGAAAACATTCTTTTGCCTCATTCATCTTTATGAGTTCTTAATTAAGACTGAATAGAAAATCAAATAACTATCTGAATGAAATGCAAATTTTCAATTTCAGATTTTTCTTTGAGTTAGCCTTTCAGAATATCTATCAGATACCCACAAGAGGTTATCTTGACAATGGAAGATAGTGACTAAAGTTTATAAAAAATTACTTCATTTTAATCGTGGATTTTTCAATTCACAGAAAAATCTTTCTATCAATATTCAATTGAGAATGTTTCCCTTTTCAACATGAATACCCCACAAGAGGTTATCTTGACAATGGAAGATAGTGACTAAAGTTTATCTTTCAGTCGCAGATGATTCCACATCTGATTTTATGAACATCCTGTTTATATTTTCAACAAATCAATGCTTGATAATAATATGTAATTTAGTTCTCAATCCCAAAAAAGTCATTAGTAATTTGGTATCCGTGGACTACCTGCGTAATCTGCTTGTTCTATGAGTATTACTTTTATTTAGAGTTGTATTGCTTCTGTGACAGTCAGTTGTGTTTTTGAATCGTTCTTGCTCAGTGACATTCAACTTTCTGTAAAGTCTTGAATTCTTGCCATGAATCCAGAAATAATTTTGAGTGGACGAGGAAAACAGTTATTAATTTTCAACAACTATAAATACGGTTTTCAAAAGATCCTGAAAAGTGGTGAGAAGCGATGGTCTTGTACAAACAGAACGTGCAAATCATTTGTTCTTACTTTGGGCGAATGTGATGAAAGTTTAACCATTACAAAACACATACAAGAACATTCTCATGATGCAGTTGTGCAGGACTTAAATCGCCAAATTGTTAATTCTGCCTGCAAACGAGAAGCTGTGGAGGACCTGTCCGAAAATCCTACGAAGGTCATTCGCAGAATATTAAACGAAAATCTGCCATCAACATTTACTACAAATGATATTGCTTGCGTCAGAAGAAACATCTGTAACGCTCGTAGAAAAATTCAGCACGAACGTACTAGCGCAAGGTAAATTCTAATAATGTCTTTTAGTATTTAAAATGGACGCAAGTCGTTCTCAAATTGTCTTTATTTTGAATTTGGATTTGTGTTTCTTTATATATACAGGGTGATTCTTAACTTATACGCATACACTTTGGAAATAACATCTGAGGACTAATAATGAAAAAAAATGTAGTAAAACCTCAGGTGACATTTTTTGTTTGTAAAACTAACAAGTCAGGACGATATGTTTAGTATTTCTAGCAGTAGTTTGTTATAATGTGTTATAATAATAATTCAAATGCATTTTTAATTATTATTATGAAACTAAAACAAACTAACCATTTTAAGTATGTCTTTTAAAAAGACTAAATTACTTAAAACCTACCTGTGGATGGATATTTCCGAATTTTTTTATGTATACCTGAAGAGGTTTTAGGGTTTTTGATGCTAAATATTATCTAAAAAGGAATTGTTATGCATAATATGTCTTGAAAAAAGTCTACTTATTACTATTCCATTATAGTTATTATGAAAAAATTATTTAAAAAGGAATTGTTTCCGCCAGTGGAATTTCCTTCCCTCTTCCCTTGCCTCTCTTGGGCACCCTAAAGTTAAGAATGAGTCACTGACTATTATTTCCGTCTTATGGTATACCTGGCCACACCAGCTGCTCGGGGATAGCAATTATAAAGTGATCCAGCCTAGACATCTGCCAACATATACATGGCAGATACGTCTCCTGACTCAAATCAGACATTTTTATTTGAGTGTTGTGTTTAAAGTTTGATTTGTGCGTTATTTTTGTAATTGAAAATGGGAAAAGGAAAATTATCATATAAGAGAAAATCACGTTATGTGGCAAGCAAAAGGTAAGATTTAATATACCTACTTAATATATTGTTGAATATTTTTATATTACCTATTTGTTAATATCTGTACCTAGTTTGAAGATAAATTAAATACCTAATATTTTTATAATCATAAAATTTGACAATATATTTAGAACATTTTTTAACGTAAGTGTTTATTTACCTAAATGTATAACACTCATTTCGCAACCCCTAAAAATTCACAAAAGTGATCTAAGAGAACCCTTACAATTACGTATTTTCTTACTTTAATGGTGGAAACATCTCGTTTATTTTTTGCTGAGAATTTTGATCTACCCAAAAAAAAACACTACTTATTGATAACTATAGAAAAGTTGAAATATCTGAAATCCAGTATTTTGCAGATTGGACCGTTTTCCTTAGTAAGGCAGTATTATTATTATTAATAGTTTATAATTCTGTATTTATTTTCTATTATTTCCATAGATGAGAAAAAATTGCCTTATCGAATATAACTTATCTGTTTGTCCAAACTATAAACAGTTTAGATATACAGTCAATCACAAAATGCCGACCCCTTTGTGCATTTTGAATCATAAATTTGCAGAAAGCTCTCATGTTCCAGACATTTTGCTTTCGTACAGATCTAAAGTTTTTCTCGTTGGAAAAATAAGTCTTATAATATAATATAACTGTTTAACTCACAATATAATAATTTGTTTTAAAAGATTCAGTCTCCCAAGTGCATCGGAAACCACCCCAATTATATTTTCTTCTCACCCCAGCTGGTTTCCGATGGACTAAATCTTTTTTAAACTAACCATCACATTGTACAATAATTCAATCAATAATATATAGCGGGGTCTTTCCATCCTTCAAATTGGTAAGAAAATACCCAAGATTTTAAGGCACTTTGTCTATTTTGGGCGTTACGATTGCGAAATGAGTGTTGTACAAATGTGGTAATTGAAATCTAAGTACGTAAGTTGAAAAAAATTATAAACATAAAAAGTATTACTAGCCAAAATAATTTAATGAATCTAATTTTTATTTTGGGACAGAATCACACAAAGTTTAATTTCTCCAGAAGTTGGATATCAAAACGATAAAAAATTCTTCAAAAGTTGGGGATCAATTCCGAACTCTTGATTATATTATACATGTTTCAGACGTATATATGACCATCTTCACTAATTTGGTACAAAAGTGGTAAATTACTAAAAAAACATAGTGTTATACAAATATAGCGAGAGATTTGAGATTACTTACAATATGGTGGATGAAATTTTTGTTTATCAAAAGTTTTGTTTTGATACCCAACTTCTGGAGAAATTGAACGTTGTGGTTCTTTCCCAAAAAAATTTATCTTCCACTTTGAGAATGGACTATTTCCTTCACATGAATCTAAAATTAACCTTTTTTCAGATGTGTCTAATTTACATTATGGTGTTTGTACACAAAGAGGGTTTAAATAATTAAGTGGTTATTGAGTATACATTGGAATAATAATAAAAAGGTTTTACCATTTCCGGGATTATCCTCATAGAATACGTTAAAATGACTACATAATGGTGGATTATTGATTCTTAGTATTCTGTGGTAAAACCTTATTATTACTCCAATTTAAACTCATTATCTACTTAATTATTGTAACCTTTATTGTTGATTTTTGTAAATAATGTAAATTAGTCATATCTGGGGAAAAATGTGTAATTCGAAACACATGTCATGTTAATCTTTGATTAAAATATTATGTATGTGAAAATAAACCAAATTTTGGTTTTTATTCTATCGATGATTATTGATTTTCATCAAGTAAAGGCCAAAACAATCAAGAACATTGCTGCCAATTAAATAATTGTGTGTCCTTCAGTCCGTGTAATTGATGTGGATTTTTATTATAATAATATACCTATTATTTACAGGAATCTTCCATGTAATAAACTAAAATATGTTCGGATAAAGATGCCTGCTCGACAAAATATTAACCGGTAAGTGTATCTATCATAGCTCCTTTCGATATTTTACTGAATTGGTTAATATTTCAGATCACTTATTTCTATTGAAATGGTAAGTATATAGTCTCCAGTATTTGCAAATATTTTGTATTTCCCTATTGTATGAGGTCAAAGTTAGTTGTGTATCTATTCGTTTATTTCAGTTATAGAGATATCCAGAGTAATAAGTGAACGTGGTAAAGAAGTGCTCATTGTGCAGTCGGCAAATTTACGAAAGATGGTGTTGAAAAGCAGTGAAGTTTTGAAGATAAGCTATATGTTCCTGCAAAGCTAAGAAGATACAACCGAAAGACCTTCGAAAATAATACATTCAGTTTCTAAAAAACATAGTGAAGCAATGAATACGCAGTATCGGTTCGAGATATTTCGTACATTCGTAATAATTTGTACAATAGTAGAGGAAAACTTCAACCACCGCTATCAAAAACCACCGATGATGTTTTATATATATATATATATATATATATATAGATATATATATATATATATATATATATATATATATATATATCTTAGGGAAACTGTATATTATTAAAGATCAATATTCAAAGATTTTTTGTTTTATAAATATTTGTTATTTATGTAGCAGATAAAAAATTACATAGATGGGACATTTAGTTATTGCGCACAAAATTTGTTGCAATTATTCACCATCCATTTGCTTGAAAATAGACGCTACACTCCACTGGCATTTTGTTTTCCTAATAAACGTGAACAACCTTACGAAAGTCCAATTCACCACCATAACCCATACCCACTTGAAACGACTTTAGTTCTTGTGTCCACAGTAATTACCCAATTTTGATGCAACTTTCACTGTTCGGTTCAGAAAAAAGTATATTTTCCGAGAAAGAGTTTTTTAACCGACGAAACCAAAAAGGAGGAGGTTCTCTATTCGACCCGTATATTTTATGTTTTTCCATCATATTTTTTTATGTATGATCACGCATAACTTTTTACTGAGGCGTCCGATTCCGATAATTCTTTTTTCGGTGGATAGGGTGTACTTCGACTTTGGTCCCATTTGAATTTAAAAGATGAAATCCACCCCTAAGGGTAGCGAAATGAAGGATATTGATCACTCACCCTCTGAATTCTGGTCCGTTAACCGATTCTATCAGGCATAACTTTGTACTGGGTTCTTCGATTTGGATGATTCTTTTTTTAATAGATAGGGTATACCTTATATTTGGATTTCGAAAGGAATTAGCCACTCTTACGGGTAGAAAAATAGGGGATAATTGATTTTTCACTAGTGAACATTAGCACACACATACGTAGTTGACAATGACAGATCGCTACTGACATTATTCTTGTTCCGTCAAAATTAAGATGTCTAAAAACCATGGTGTATTCACTTATACCTGTAAAATATTGGGACAAACTGGGGGACACCAGCCCACTTGATAAAGGGAGTTATCTAGAGTTTCAGATGGCGCCGACGTCGTTTCTTGTCATAATTCAGTAAACTGCAATTACAGACCACACAGGGTGTTTTTGTGATTTGTGTCTCTGATCCGTTCTGTGATGTGCTTTTGTCGCCTTTAAGGTTATGTCAATTCGTTGTGAAATATTTTGAGGTTGATCGATCGATGTAACATTCCATGTACTTATTTCAGTGTTAGATAGTATTTTCGAGAGGTGTTCCGAAATAATTCTAATTATGAACCGTACCAATTTATTTTGTATGGTTGATTTTCTATTGATACGTCTCCACCGAGTTGGTACTTATGTATTTCTGTCCCTGTTTGCTCATGATAAAAATCTTATGATGGAGCGGATAATGATTTTATGAAGTGCTGTAAATTACATACAATTACTTAATTTAGCTTTCAAACCAATAAAATTACGGGTGATGCAATCTCTTTCGCTTTCTGAAAAATCTATATTCTAGTCTGAAGGAAGTGTTTTGCGACATATCTAAAGTTTTTGACTGTTACATAAGCTTCATCTCTACAGCTTCAGAGGACGAAGCTTCAATTGGTTCGAATCCTATATGAGTGAAAGAACCTCTCAGCTTTTGGACAAATTAAGAGGTATTCACTATTTTGGCAGACAACACGACTATCTTATCGCAAGAACTCAAATTACCTTCATTTAGCGGAGTAAAAATAGCTTAAAATCATGCATTATTTTGGAATCCTGGAGGATTTTCCTAAAACCTTCTGATATCACTTAGAAATTACTTGCAGAAAGAAGTTATAAACTTATATTCGTGACCTGCTTGTTTATTAATTGTTTAACTAATGAAAAACAATTTTGTTAGGCAAATTTTACCCAAATTGATGCTATAGGGGTTTTTGAGGTCGCTGAACCAGAATATGACATTGAAAAAACGATGGCGTGGCCAGTCGTAAAGGTAGATTTCATGAATGATAATTTACAGCTACCTATTTTTTATTTATGTGTACATCTCGGAGAAAAATTTTCGGGTAAAGTTGTGGAGCTAATGAAGCTCTATCAAACAACTTATAGTTTGCCGATATTGGTATGGAAATGAAATATTGCGAATTTTTTTAAATCTTCAACAGCTGCCATTTTGAGACTATTGGACCATTTTCGAAATTAGCCGAGGTATTCATGAGAAGTATTTTTGTTTCATTCGGTTGAAAAATGTGACCTCCACTCAACAAATTTCGTTATATCCCATAAATAAGTTTCAATATCACATTTTAAACTAGAGTTTTTAAAGCATGGCCTCAAAATTCAAACTTGTAATTTTTTTAAATTAGGTATTCAATATTTTGAGCTCTGTATTTTTGGAAATAAAATTTCTGTAATTTTCGAAATAAATTTTTTGTATTTTTCGAAATAAAATTATTTAGATCAAAAGTTTTAACAAATTAAGTGAAACGCGCTCGTAGCTACGTGCTCCTCAAGAGATGCACTTCAGTGTCGCTACCTCACGTTTTAGTACGTTAGAAAAAAAAATCTGCAGCTTACAGTTTTTATTTAAAAAAAATATTTATGTGCCTTTTTTATATAAACTCTTCCATTCTTTCGAATGGCAGTATCAGTTTTTAAAACAATTATATATTTTTTAAGATATTCAATGAACAATGTAATTTTGTAACTTATTTGTTAAATAATAAATTAAGCACACACTTTACGGTTGGTAACTTTTTATATGTTGTTCCTTACATCATCACTAATGTACAGTAAAAAGTTCCCACAGTTCCCTATCTTTCTGAAGCTGAAATATAATATTACTCCAGTACTAGTAGAATGACTCGTACATGTATAAATTAATTTGAATCTTCTCTGAACTACCTTTGCCCATTGTAATAATTTTTTTCAACTTGTGATTGGAATGTATCTAGTAACTAGCAAGTCAAATAATTTTAGTATTACTTTTATATTTATTTTTTATATTATATATATATATATATATATATATATATTATTGTATAAAATTTTTCTCATGAGATGACAATTTTCTGACTAAAAGTATTGGAAAATTCTAAATATAGTGGATATTGTCTTCCAAAGAGCCATGGGACCTTCTGTAACGGTTCGGAATTCACTAGTCAAAATCAAGATATCTTCATAGAATGAAAAGTCCACGCTTACTTGAGAAATTCATGTGTTTATTAAAAAGTTATAATTATCCTAATCATAGTCATTAGCCTAATCGATCTTGGTTTAGAGCGCCCTCCTTCTCCGATTAAAAGAGAAGCATTTAGATTATTGTTTTCTCCCCTCACCTTTGTTAGTAGAGCTCACCTTTTCCTGAGAAGTCAGTCTAAGATAGCTGCAAGCAGCCTAGACTGTCGCAGACCAGGATTCATCGATTTCTCAACTTCATCAACAGATTTTATGATATCTACAATGAACTCTCTGATTTTGTTCATATCAGAAGGTTGTTAGAGAGGTATTGGTCCGGCAGAGATGGGCAGTGGATGGCTTGGTAATAGTTTGTATCGGAAAGTTTAATGGAACAATGTCATCGGGGACATTTTCCAATCCCCTCAATTTTGAAGTTAATTCATCATCTAGATACATCAGTCCACTCTCCTACCTTTTCTCATTCCTTCGTGGAAGTTTCCATGATCCCAAAAAGGCCATTTGAGAAGAAATCAGTTTGAGAAAATCGCCAGGTAGACTTTGAGAAAAATCTGATTTTTGGCAGACAGATGTAAACATTGTAGGTAGTAAGTTTCGAGGATTTCATCTCATTTTCGCGCCAACTGTTCTGAGCGGGATCTTGTTCGTAGAACTATAATCTTTGTAAACGATCAATTCACAATTTTTTGCATGAAGTAATGTTGACAGAAAAAGAAAATTTCATAGGTTTGAAGTTTGACATTTTGCGATACACAAACAACAAACATTCCTTAACCGCGCCATCTACTAATGAAGTTCTAAGCAGAATTCAACGTTTTTCATTTGTTGTCCCCCAAAAATTCTAAACAAAATCGAATCAGTGAATACACCAGGGTTTTTAGGCATCTTAGTCAAAATCAGTATATTTTATGAGAGGATGGAATGATATACAAAGTAATGAAATAAACTAACCAGAACAACGAAAATAATTTATATTACAACAAATAGTAAAAGTAGATAATCATATTATTCAACTGGTAATAGTTGAAGTAAGGTGGGTAAGTAAGTATTTTGGAAGTAATCGAAAAACAAGTAGGTAGTAATTGGTAAATTTTAGCCACAAAAAATTTAAAACTAAAAACTTTTTAACAAAAAATTAAACCGACGAAATACGGAACTAAAGTAAAAATAAAACTTTTAACAAAGATTAAACCGACGAAAAATCAATTGAAAAGCAAAATAAAATAAACCTTCTTAGTCTAAATGATATTGAGCTCCCAAACTAATGTAGTAACTGATTTTGAGTCGGCGCCAAACAAACTAGCAATTGAATTAGGTGAAGCGTAAAATGATGGCAGCGAGATGCACGGCTGCGTTTTGATGACTTCTTTCATAGATAATGATCTTCGATAATTGTTTGTTTGGCGCCGACTCAAAATCAGTTACTACATAGTTTAGGAAACTCAATATCATTAGACTAAGAAGGTTTATTTAATTTTTTGCTTTTCAGTTGATTTTTTCGTCGGTTTAATTTTTTGTTGAAAAGTTTTTATTTTTTACTTTTCAGTTCCGTATTTTGTCGGTTTAATTTTTTGTTAAAAAGTTTTTTTATTTCTTAATTCTTATTTTGAGTGCATGAATGCTACATTTTAATTCTTGTTATTTGATCATTGTTATTTGTTATTTCTTATTTGATAATTGTTATTTTGTGCTGCATGAATCCTCACTTACTTGGGGTACACATTTCGGAAATACTTTTGAATACAGGGGGTTATCTTCAACTAAAATATTGATATTTTCATGATACGGTTTTCATTTTGAGGTGATATATTGTCAACCAGAGATGATTTCATAAATTCATGTAAATATTGACACAATCAATAAATATTGGTACCATAAAAAAACTAATTCCTTTGTTGAATCAAAAAATGGAATCATTGATATGATCATGTCACTCACGACTACCTACCAAATGCATAAATGTTGCAGAAAACCCATACCTATCAACGCTAATATTATCAAACTACTCAATCCACATCAATCTGAAATTGAGCAAGCAATAGGTACAATACAAAACTGTATCTTCCGACCATGAATGTTGAACAAATAAAATAAATACGAACGTGGAGATTTCAAATTGACCGAATTCCATATAAAACACGAAACAGCCTCCGACAATGATCGAACGAATAAGTAATGCACAAATGAAGCGAATATTGCTAAACGGCCTGCCCGTAACCGCACCCTGAAAATATCACAAGGCAATTAGAAGATGCTATTCTTTAAGTTGGTCTCAGCTTATTTCGTCTGCAGCCAGTTGATACCGCCTACTAGTTACCAAAAGATTTCGAGGTTAATGCAGTTTTCCAGGCCAGTGCAGGTATTGAGCAGTCTTAAATAGTTTGCCAAATTGGACACACCTCCGTAGAATGTATTTGTAAACAAATTTCTACCTACTTTATGCAACCTAAAATACTCCAGCGTATCGGTAGTAGCAATGCAATCCGTCCAACATTCTACAAACATCGAAATTATACCATATATTGTTATAAACCATTAACCATTTCACAGTAAAAAAATATTTACGTATCTCATACAAATTAGAAATTGTTTTAAAGACATAACATTGTTAGCTCATGAAAATAACAAAGACAATTTGTCCCTCTGGGGACAACGACTCCCCAGGATCAGTGAGAGCCAGCATTGGGCCTGGGGCAGAGTATGCCCGGGTCCCTACTTTATTTTTTAAAATTATAATTATAGCATCAGTTTTTTTTTTATTTAATCCAACTGAAGGCGTTGGTATTGGAATTAATATTCAATAAGAATATAAACTGTTCTGTATATGCAATGCGACACAATTTTCGAAGATTTATCAACTACACTGTATGAAGCTTGAGGCAATTGGTGAAAAAGCATGTTTTGTAAAGTTTTCTTTATTTGACAGATAGTGAATACAAATGTAAACTCTTGTTACAATAAAATGAATAAATGGAACTACATAATTTTCAACAATACAATAAAGTTTTTAAAACAAATTGGCTTTTCTGACCTATTATCTATTATTTTTTTGAAATTCAGCTGCCTGGCTAATTGTTACTCGAGTGAGAGCATTGCCAAACCATTAGGTGGTGTATGTCTCTCCCGATTCGCAAAAATGAAGTTTAATGGATTTTAAAAGACATATACTTGGGTATTAGGTGTGGGCAGTGAATAATCATTTTTATAATGTTTCATGAGGACTCCAGGCCCCCTTTTCTCTCGGGCCCCGGGACATTTGCTCCCCCTGCCCCCTCCTCTTTCCGAGCCTGTGACTCCTTCTTAATAATAATTTATTGTTTGCTCATTTTGCTAATTTTCGATTATTTTTTTCTAAGATATTATGATTTTTTTCTTTTTCTTTTAGGCAACCTCCTGAGAATTCTGGTCAGCCCAAAGTCGAATTTGTAGCTGTGGATGGAGCAACTACAGAAAGGTATGTTGATTGGAGCTTCATTTGGATTTATCAATTGTTTTGTATCGTGATTCTCTTAGGTAGCATTAGAATTGCTTTTTCTTGAACTCGTTTTTTTATGTTTGAGACATTCTAGGCTTAAACAGTTCATATACCAAAAATAAATTGAAATGAGGAGTTCTTTGGGTGGTATGCCATTTTGTTTTACGTTAATTTGAGACATATTCTTATGTTTTGACAATAGGAATTAAGTTACCAGAAAAAAGAATATTTTTTTAATTGAATTTGTACTACAATAATGATGAATTATAATTTTATTGTTTCAGTAAATACGATGTTGTGGATATTAAGAGCGAACCACTTGAACCACATATAGTATTCATTCCTGAAACTTCTAGTCAGCCTAATATAATTGAATTTTTACCCGAACATGCACCAGCTATAACAGGGTAAGATAAAGTGAAAAAAATCCCATAACCACTTTTTGTTGTCAGAGAAAAGAAAATTTCATATTGAATTTCTTCTACAATAATGATGAATGATCATTTTAATGTTTCAGTAAACATGATGTTTTGGATATAAAGAGCGAAAGAGCATTCATTCCAGAAACTTCTAGTCAGCCTACAGTTGAATTTTTACCCGAACATGTACCAACTATAACAGGGTAAGATAAATTGAATATAAAATGCTATAACCACTTTTTGTTGAGTTTTTTTCGAAGTATAAAGTATTCAAGTACCTCAATTTTTTGCCTAAAAAGGCTACAGTGCAACAATAAATCATGATCTGAAATTAATGTTTACACTGGTTCTTACTCCAAACCTGCAATTGTTTTATTTTTTTAAGGCAAGCAACTGAAACCTTGAAGAAGCCCGCTACAAAGAAAAATACCTCTAATAAAATCATGTGCAGGATGTGTCTCGAACCTGTAACAAAAAATCAAATGGTCCCACTCTCCCCGATAGATGTTAACTACCCTGGCAAAAGTGAGAGTTTCAAGCAGAGCAAAGCAGTTAAAATAAAAAAAGTTGTCAGCATGATCCTTGTTGTGATGCCAGATTTTGTAAGTACTTCAAATGCAAAAAGAAAATTAATATAAAGGAACCATATGTACAAATATGCCTTGCAAAGTTTCGTAGGTAATTTCATGTGATATGTTGAATTTGTTACTTTTTTTGCATCGTGGGGACTAAAGTTCGGTGCGTCAAACCATTATGCCAGTGCTGCTGAGATCAAAAACTTGCTTGCTTATCCTTTTGTATTAGGTATGGCATTAGAAGAGCACTAGAATTGTAGAAGGCTAAAATTTAGACAATTAAAAAATATTTTGAAGTTACACGTGCAACTTTAAATTATTTTCTAGGTCTAGTTTCGGAAATATGAATTTTAAAAAATCATAAAAATGGCTGTTTTACTAAAACAGTAAGGTTCACTTATCCAAACTTATTACTTTTTAGATGATTAGTAACTAAATAATAGCATTACTGGTTTGAAGGAAGTCAAATGACATGTCAGTCAGTAGGTCATTAAGACAAAAGTAGCCGCCTATGATACAGGGTGGGTAAAAAATATCGACAATTTAGTATATTATTATCATTGGTCTCATCAGTGGGACTGAGCATTTTTCATTAAAAATATCTTTATTGTGAGTCTTTTCTTATGACAAGAATATTTTCTTTAAAAGTTTTAACTTTCTTCCAAAACACTGATTGTTTAAAAAAATGTTGGTATGCGGTTTTCCACCAAATTCGTTGTTTATATAAGTCGTACTCTACGCTTCGTGACGATTCCACGAATATCTATGAATAGTAATTTTGAACCCTCCCCAACGTGTCAATAGCCACGCCGTTAATAGTCATACTGTTTATGCTCATGCGGTTTATAACGGCGCAATTGTTTTGCTCCGCAAAATCATATTTATTTCATCAAGAAATAAGATTGGATACATTTTCTATAAAATATCAATTTTCAATATATATATATTTCAAAAACCAGCTGAAAAATATGACTCAAATTGACAGGTCCATTCAACAATAATTAACAAACATATTTATTAGGTTCAAAATCTATTTCAAGTTATATTTGTAAACCCCCCCCCCCCATATAAAATGTGATTGTAGCTAATCATATTAAGCAATTACTATAAGTCGTCTTCCTCAAGTAGTTTTGGCTTCGAGGCGGATTTATTGTCTCAAAAAGGCTGGTTTAAGTGACTAATGTTAAAAACATGAAATATAAAAAACAATTTTTTTAAACAATTAGTGTTTTGGAAGAAAGTTAAAACTCAAAAAAAAAAATTTGTTATAAAAAAAGACTCCTAATAAAGATCTTTTTACTGAAAAATGATCAGTCCCACTAATGGGACTAATGATAAAGATTGGCGAAATATGCTAAATTGTCGGTATTATAGGCGGCGACTGACGTGTTATTTGACTTCTTTTAAACCAGCAATGCTATTATTTAGTACTAATCATCTAAAAAGTAATACTTTTGGATAAGTGAACCTAACTATGTTTTAGTAAAACAGCCATTTTTATGATTTTCAAAAATGGGAAACGAAACTAGATATAGAAACTAATTTAAACTTGCACGTGTAACTTCTACTGACTTGTACCACAATATTCCAAAATATTTTCAAAATTGGCTGAGAGCCATTTTTCCATGTATTTGTGGGGTTCTTTAACAAATTGCAATCCATGTGAAAGATAGTTCCCAACCTGTCTTAGAACAATTTCATTTATTCCTAGAGAAAATAATTTTTCTAAATTTGCTAATTTGGAAAAGTAAGTGTGGATAGAGTCAACTTGCGACCTCTTTTCTAAGGCATTCAATATGAAATTTCTAAATAATAGCAAATTTGATATTGTTGACTTTCCAGAACTAAGGCCATATTGCTGGTTAATGATTTTGTTCTTTGTATTTCAAGTGAGTTGTTTAGTAAGTAAGAGGGACGATGAGTTTTGGGATTTCAGATTGGTTGCAATCTATTCATTCTGTTTTCCACCATTCAGTGACAAGTTGTGTTGGTTTCCATTGTGTTTGTTACTTTTACTCAATTGGGACGAAAAAAATCATCATAACACTGTAGTCCCTAAAATCAAGGGCTACATTTGATTTTAATTATTTGATTTCGGATTTAGCTTCCTTTACAATAAATCCTCTAATTTTTTTTTTTTTTTTTTTCAGGACTTTGATATAGCCTACAATCCGATAATTTGTCACAAATGTAGCGCACTCCTCGAATCGGCATATAATTTCGTCGAGGCATGCCGAGCAAATGAAAAGTTGATTCATTTATATAAAGCAAAATTTGCACCAAATGAAGAACTAATTTCCTGCGATGATGTAGCCCAAAAAAAGAATCATCTGAAAGAAGATATGCCTCCATCAAAGAAACCGGAAACATCCCATCAATTCGTACGTTCAACAACTGTGAGAAATTTTAGACAACTTGAATCCGGATTGCTGGGGATAGTAATGAAATTGATCGAAATGTAGCTCAAGAAAAGGATCATGTGATGAAAGACATGCCTCCGCAGAAGAAACTGAAAACATCGAATCAAACTATAAGTTCTACCAATGTGAGGAATTTTAGGCAATTTGCTGGGCATGGTGATGTGATCGAAGGAAATGTAAATTCGGAAATTAGTAGAAATCAAGAAAACACTGCGGTGGAATCTGCTCCGGAATCTTGCTTGATAAAACATGAAATGGAGGATCACGACTATGGAAATGGAGCTGGCACATCGAATTGTATGATGATAACTGCTGAAGAACTATCTTCTATAGTTAAAGACGAAGATATTGTAGAGGAAGACATTCCCCTTGAATCTTATGATACTTCAACTGATGATTGGAGTATTTCTCAAGCAGAAGTGAACGCTATTGTGAAGAAAAAAGGATGTAGTGAAGGGGAGCCAGATAACTATACAGATTATCAAGACATTTCTAACAGTGGAGATGATGAATGTGATTTTTCTCAATCAGTAGTGAATTCTAGTTGAAAAACGATGACTGGTGAAAGTGATTCTCGTAATTGAAAACAATAGGAAATTTCAATAAATGTTTTTCATGGGATAAAACGTAACGAAATTGATGAAAGAGAAACTTGACTGATTTTTTTTGACAATGTCATTTTGACAGATTTTACCCTCAACAGAGAAAGTTATATATTGCTGAATTGAATTCTGTAGAAATCAAATGTTTTTTTTAACTTGTGAAGTAGCTTTCTATTTAAGACAAAGAGGTTGTAAATAAAACTATCTGAAGCCTGTTTGTTTTTAGTGTAAATTATATTTTCTGTAATCTAAAGCGTTATTTTTTTCACTCTTAGTTCAGTTAAAAAATGGGTTTTTTGCATAAATGCAACATCTTTGTTGTTGCACCATTTACAAATTGTTATTTTAGTATTTGATTCTGAATTGAAATGATGCACCAATGAATCAAGGTCATATCTGAAATTAACCAATTGGAATCTTTCGTTCTATCAATAACTAAATAATATCAAATCAAAGTCAAACTTGATGGTGGAAATTTCCTAACATTTCGTATCACATTAGATGAAGAATATTAAAATTATAATATTGAGAATATAAGAACTAAAATGTGCGGTCGGGGGACCCCCGTCAGGAACGAACTTCTTTTACGCGCTTGCGATAGGTGTTGACTGGTAGAAATCGTCAGGAAATACTAAGCAATACTATACCGTGAAGTATGGAAACATGAAAATATCTTTGACACAAGATACAATACAATATCAAAATTTTTGTTATGTATATTAGATGGACCAGCGATTTTAAATTTTATATTTTCATGTTGCCAAATTACAGTTTCTGAGATATACGAACAATATGTTTATTTTTAAATGGGACAACCCGTATATTTTACAATTTTCTGTTAGTTTTTTATTGCCGATGCAGCATACAAACTGTTAATGACCAATATTGACCATTAATTTTAAAAATTAGGAAAAATTTTTTTTGTAATTAATATTGCAGTATAAACAGAAAACAATACCTAAAGAAAAAAATTAAAGGAGATGTTCAATATGACCTCCTTGTCTTTGGAAACAGAAATCCATTCTGAATGAAAATTCATCCAAGACTTTTCTAATCGTTTCCGGAGAAATTAGTGCTATCTCCTCTGTAATTCTGTCTTTCAGTCCTTGGATAGTCTGTGGCCTATTCACATACACTTTGCTTTTTAAATAACCCCACAAAAAATAATCTAGAGGTGTCAAATCCGGAGATCTTGCTGGCCATTCGATAGCTCCTCTTCTTCCAATCCAACTATTTGGAAATGTAATGTAGAGAAACTCACGAACGCCTCGAAGATAATTAGGAGGCGCTCCATCTTGTTGAATCTAAATTGATCTATTCACGATATGAGGATTCATATCATCAGGAAAGAGTCATGCCAATTCTGGAATTAGCCAGTCACACAAGGATGCGGAGGATGGAGGTTGTAGTAAGAAAAAACATTGTTACAAAATCAATCAATCAAACATTTATTGAATTAGTTATCATTCACAATAACACTAGTAAAAGCAGAACATAACATCATCGTAAAATACACACTAATCCAAAGGTCAAACAACTAAAAGTTAATATGATACAATAAATATAGGTACTACACTATTCGAATAAAAAAAAACAGACATTAATCAATGACACAATTGTTAAACAACTCGATCATCAGATGAGGACAAATATTGTAAAAATAATATTGTAGAAATAAAATAAAATAATGAAAACATGTGATACTATTAGGTTTCAAGGAGAAACTCTTCAACAGAGTAGTATGCTTTTTGCAATAACAGAATTTTGTGTCGCCTTTTGAAGATATTGATATTAGATGATTTAATGTCACTATTTAGCCTATTATAAAGTTTAACCCCGCAGTACATGGGATGATTCTGTGATACCGTCAATCTACTATAAGGTTGATGTAGATGCGAGTTATTTCTAGTAAAATGATCGTGGATTTGTTCATTTTTTGGAATCCTTGAAATATTGTTTTTAATATATATCAGAGTATTGTAAACATACAAACATGGCATCGTTAAAAAACTGTAATGAATGAATAATGGCCTACAATGTTCTCTTGAAGATGCACCAGCCAAAATTCGAATTGCTTTTTTCTGAATAGCAAAGACTTCGTTAACTTTCGCTGATAAACCCCATTGTTCAAGACCATAGGAGATGACTGATTGAATTAGACTGTGGTATAGAAGTTTGAGAACATCAAGAGAGACTGTTTCAACTGACGAATTAGTTTACTAAGCTTAAGTTTGACACTATCAACATGGTACTTCCAGGTAAGTTTATCATCAATCTCGACCCCTAAGAATTTAGTACAATTTACTTGATGTAAAGTTACATTATTTAATTTAACCATATAGCTTATATCAATTGCTGAATTGTTTGTGATTAAGTTGAGCATTTGAGATTTGGCAGTATTTAGAAGCAGACCATTTAGTGATCCGTTACTTCCTGAGCATGTATTATTGTAATTTCAATAAAAATTATAGCATAACTAATCAAGATAACAATAAAATCTCACTCTTCATATAATTGGTGACCAACAGGTGTGATATGCCTCGGAATTTTCCAGCTATTTAAAGGAAGATTTTAACAATACAACCATAATCTATTATTTGTCAAATATCTGACCAAAAACAGAAAACTTTTCGATTTGAATGGAATCACTCACAGAGTACCCCCCGTGACTCGTTTTGGTTCTGCAATTTTGCTTTCATAGCTGCCTTAATTGGAGCACATGCCTATATGAGAACATCAATAATTAATTTATTTATTTTATTTATTTATTCATTGTTCTCATTACAAACACCAATTGGTAATCACAAGTATTGGCAGTGGGGAAAGAAATAATAGATATCAAAACAAAAAATAACGAATATAGCAAAACAAAAATAACAAATAACTATACAGACTATACCTAAACTAAGCTAAGTAAAGCAAACACAGTCACATATTTTTTATAGTTCTTTCAGGTTAGTGTAGAATGAAACCAGCAGCAGCTTTTATACAAATGCACTAAAAAGGAAAAAATAATTCCTTTAATTGTTTGACCTAGGTTATTCTGAGTAGCTGATTCAAAATCTTGCCGCGTAAAAATACCTATTTTATATTCGCGGCAAGCTTTCGAATCTGCTACTCACAGAATAACCTATACCATTGTTTATAGAGAAAAAACAATGCCTATACTATTAATAGTCAGTGACGTCAGTCACTAGTTCAGAAACAACACAATAAGAGCGGCTTAAAATAATATTCAATATTTTACAATAAAAATCTATTATATACCGAATCTATACTCCCGAAATGCCGCTTGTTCTAAATGCGGAAACTGCGTTTTGACACAAAACGCGCACCGGTGCCAAATTTATTTCGGCCCGTGCAATAGAGCTTACGGAACATTTGAAACAGCCTCTATTTTAACGAAAGTTTGTGGTCGACGTTATACCATAAGACGGAAATAATAGTCAGTGACGTCAATCACTAGTTCAGATAAAAAAATAAAATAATACTCACAAAACTCTATTTTGTTGACCGGTATGGTTGGATTCAAGATGGCGTGCATCACTAGAAAAGGAAGAGATAAATATTATAAAATGGAAAATGTATATCGCCCACATCTTGAATCCAAGGAAAAAGCGTGAGAATAACCGACGAAACCAAAAAGGAGGAGGTTCTCTAGTCGACGCGTATATTTTTTTTTTGTATGATCACGCATAACTTTTTACTGAGACGTCCGATTCCGATAATTCTATAACTTTGTACTGGGATCTTCGATTTGGTTGATTCTTCTTTTATCAGATAGGGTATACCTCATAGTTGATCATATTTGGATTTAAAATGGAATTATCCACCCTTACGGGTAGAAAAATAGGGGATAATTGATTTTTCACTTGTGAACATTGGCACACATATGTAGTTGACAATGACAGATCGCTAGTGTCATTATCAAAAAATTATTCTATGAGAGGATGGAATGATATACAAAGTAATGAAATAAACTAACCAGAACAACAAAAATAATTTATATAACAACAAATAGTAAAAGTAGATAATCATATTATTTAACTGGTAATAGTTGAAGTAAGGTGGGTAAGTAAGTATTTTGGAAGTAATCAAAAAACAAGCAGTTAGTAATTAGTAGATTTAAGCCACAAAAAATTGAAATATAAAAACTTTTTAACAAAAAATTAAACCGGCGAAATACGGAACTGAAAAGTAAAAAATAAAATAAAATTTCTTAGTCTCAATAACTAAGCTCCTAAACTAATGTGAGTAACTAATTTTGAGTCGGCGCCAAACAAACAAGCAAATGAATTAGGTAAGGCGTAAAATGATGGCATCGTGTTGCGCGGTGACATTCTGATAATTTAATGATCTTCGTTGATTGTTCGTTTGGCGCCGACTCAAAATTAGTTACTTACATTAGTTTAGGAGCTTAGTTATTGAGACTAAGAAGCTTTATTTTATTTTTACTTTCAGTTCCGTATTTCATCGTTTAATTTTGTTAAAAGTTTTATTTTCAATTTGTGGCTGAATCTATAATTACTACCTACTTGTTTTTATTACTTCAAAATACTACTCAACATACCAGTTAAATAATATGACTATCTATTTTACATTTGTGTAATATAAATTATTTTGTTGTTCTGTTAGTTTATTTCATTACTTGTATATCATTCCATCCCTCATAGAATTCAATGATTGTGACGGATGTGGAATAATGACAGTAGCGATCTGTAATTGTCAACTACATATGTGTGCCAATGTGCACAGGTGAAAAATCAATTATCCCCAATTTTTCTACCCGTAAGGGTGGATAATTTCATTCGAAATCCAAATATGAGGTATACCCTATCTATTAAAAAAAGAATCATCCAAATCGAAGAACCCAGTACAAAGTTATGCCTGATAGAATCGATTAACGGACCAGAATTCAGAGGGTGAGTGATCAATATCCTTCATTTTGCTACCCTTAGGGGTGGATTTTGTTTTTTAAATTCAAATGGGACCAACTTCAAAGTACACCCTATCCACTGAAAAAATAATTATCGGAATCAGACGTCTCAGTAAAAAATTGTGCGTGATCATAAATTAAAAAAAATTATAAAAAAATTAAATATACGCGTCGACTAGAGAACCTCCTCCTTTTTGGTTTCGTCGGTTAACAAATCTATACTCCCGAAATGTCGCTTATTCTAAATGCGGACACAGCCCACCGGTTCCAAATTTATTTCGGCCCTGCAATAGAGTTTACGGAGCATTCAAGGCAGCCTCTATTTGTGGTCGACGTTAGAATAATAATTGTACTGATATTTGTCGACGACGCGGCGGGGAGGTTGCAACACTGAACGATCGAGCTAAGAATGAGTCACTGACTATTATTTCCGTCATAACAGTGTTGTGCCTTGATCGTGATAACATAACTGACAAGCGTCGGTGTAGTGACCAGAGAGAGATCATTACAGTTTGTTTTGTATTGCGTTTGCGATTTTGTTTTCGTATTTCAAATATTAATCTGTAATATAATGGAACATGGAGAAGCTTCGACAAGTCTTGGCCCCCCTGCTAAAAAAGTGAAAAGACATTTAACTGTGGGGGAACATGCGATGGTAAAAACTTTATATGAAAGTATTCGCGCTCGAAATCCTGATTTGCGTGCGGAGGACGCAGCAGAATTGTGCGGGAGTTTAACAAATTTGTGTTCTCGGACAGTTTTCAGATCACTTAAAGTTGATACCGAGAAGCAAAAAAAGGAAACAAGAGGTAGAAAGAAAAGGTAAATTCTATTAATGTGTTTAGTATTTAAAATGGACGCAAGTCGATCTTAAATTGTTTTTATTTTGAATTTGTATTTGTGTTTCTTTCAAATACCCCTGCATTATATATACAGGGTGATTCTTAAATTATACGCATAAACTTTGGAAATTATATCTGAGGACAAATAATGACTATAATGATGAAAAAAAAATCGTAAAACATTTTTAATTTGAAAATAATGTTTACTAAAATGTATGAGGTGAAATTTTTTGCTTGTAAAACTAACAAGTCAGAACGATATGTTTAGTATTTCTAGCAGTAGTTTGTTATAACAATAATTAAAATGCATTTTCAAATATTATTATGAAGCTAAAACAATCCAAAATTGCATAAATTACCCCTTCACCACACTTACTCCCTTCACACCTATATGCGCATTTCGATAACTAAGTTATCATCATCAGTAGGGTAAATATAAAGTTAACGACACACTGAATAGGTAAAAACCTTCGTTTTTCTGAACACAAAAAAAATGCGGCGGTCCCATACCGTTTCCGAGTTAGAGCACTTTAATTTTTTTTAACCTCATTTTCAAGCATTGTTTTTTCGCACAAAATTCGCTAAAAATGCTTCCTTCTTTTTACCAGCATAAACAATACACCCTAAATTATTTATTTTCGCCATAACTTCGCACAAAATATTGCCGTTTTCATCGAAAAAATCCTCCTTCTTATATGTTCCAAATAAACAAACTTCACACTTCTGACAAATGAAATTTAGTAACTTTCCCTTTTTTTTCATTTTGGTAATAAATAAATCATGGTGCCCAAAAACAATTGCAAACATAAATGAAGGGGAAACTATTACTCATATTTGAATTCGAAAAGTTGGCGATGATTCATTTATTACCAACATGAAAAAAAGGGAAAGTTACTAAATTTCATCTGTCAGATGTGTGAAGTTTGTTTATTTTTTCGATATAAAAACGACAATATTTTGTGCGAAGTTGTGCCGAAAATAAGTGCTTTAGGGTGTATTGTTTATACTGGTAAAAAGAAGGAGCCATTTTGAGTGATTGTTATGCGAGAAAACGGGGCTGGAAATTAGGTTAAAAAAGTGCTCTAACTCGGAAACGATATGAGACCGCCGCATTTTTCTTTCGGATTCGTGTTCAGGAGTCAAAAACACGTAAGAAAAGTTTTTTACCTATAAACAGAGAGCATGTGTACGCTAACTTTATATTTACCCAAGCTAAAACAAACTAACCATTTTGTGCATGTCTTTTAAAAAGACTAAATTACCTAAAACCTACGTGAACATTATAATGGATATTTCCGCAAATATTTATGTATACCTAGAACTGCAAACTCTACCTACCTACCTGAAGAGGTTTTAGGGTTTTCGATGCTGATTATTTATTGATCTACCCATAAATAAAATCAGGAACTTATAATATAAAAATATTATCAAAAAGGAATGTTATGCATGATGTCAATATCTTAAAAAATGCAAAATCTTTGTTTGTATAAAATATGCTATATATGCAAAGTACATATTTGCCTAAGTCTACTTATTACTATTCCATTATAGTTATTATAAAAATGTTATTTAAAAAGGAATTGTTTCCGTCACTGGAATTTCCTTCCCTCTTCCCTTGCCTCTCTTGGGCACCCTAAAGCTAAGAATGAGTCACTGACTATTATTTCCGTCTCATGGTATAGGACAAACAATTAGAGATATTACGTTTTCCTTTTTAATGCATTTGTATAAAAGCTTGTCTTGAATTTTTTGAAATCATTTCCATTCAATATATTCTTTTTAGTCATTAATGAATTCTGTCATCTTATTGAATTCAGACAAAAATTGATAATCTCCGACCCCAAAAACCCCCACCAATTTTGAATGGAACCGGGCTATAATCACAAAACTCGTCGCCATCTTGAGTTCGTGGATTTTGACAAAAAAAATTATGATCTCCGACCCCAAAAACCTCAGCATACTATTTTTATCGGAATCGGGTTATATCCACAAAACTCGTCGCCATATTGGAGCCGCCATCTTTAATTTATGAATTTTGAGAAAAAATCGTAATCTCTGTCCCCGAAAACCACCACTTACCAATTTTGAATAGAATCGAATCATAATCACAAAACTCCTCCGCCATATTGGAGCTGGAATTACGAACACCTGCCAAATATCACGTTAATCTGACAACTAGAAGTGGGTCAAATTTAACTTGTAAGATTTGATTACAAACCCACAGACAGACATCAGAACAGGTAAAACTAAATAAAAGCTTGTACTTTCGATCGAGGTATAAAGAAAATTCCTTTCGGTTTGCTGAACGTATCGTAACTTTGGGTATCGCGGAACGGCAACATCGGGCTTAGGAAGGCGATCGACCCCCTCGTCTCTTGTGACGTATGTAAGGGCCAGGCCAGCAGGGTTGACAATTTGCTAGTAATTCCTTGCATTTGCCAGGAATAAAAAAAGCCTTGCCCAATAGTGGTACGATAGCAGGAATTTGCCAAGATGTCAAAAAATGTATTAAATATATTCTTTCGAATAAGTTTCAGACAAATTAAAAGGTGGTAAATATAAAGTTACTCTACACATGCACTCTGAATATTGTCACAAGTTAGGGAAAATCATTTTTTACTTTCCCAAATTTCCAGTTCATTATTCAAAATTAATAAATCATATCACCTTTCCATAACATCCAAATCAAAACATTCAATAACAAAAACTAGGCCGACAATCCAAAACATTTGTGGGCAGTTTTAGCGACCTAGAAATTCCAAATTAAAATATAACAGAGCAGAATTGCTGAATTGCTAACCTCGATCCAGTTGATGAATAAAAACAATTAGGTTTCGAGGTAAGCAGAAAAAGATAGGGGAGGGAGTAGATGTCAGGTCTTGGGGAGTGACACAAGTCATTGGTGAGTGACGTGCCCCGTGAAGAAAGAGCTGGGGATATAGAAATGTAATTTCTATTTTTGAGCTGCCGTTCTGGCAGCGTTGTATATATAGTCCTTAGGTGTAAGTATATTGTATATATTTATGATTGTAATAAATATTGTATGTTTGTTTTTGAATTCTGAGTTCATAATCTGGTTTTCACAAAATACCTCTGAGCTACCAACCCCCTTTAAGGCCCATATGGACATAGACCTATGACAATATAGGGAAAAAACTTTTCTTACGTGTTTTTGCTTCCTAAACACGAATCCGGAAGAAAAATGCGGCGGTCTCATACCGTTCCCGAGATAGGAGAACAAAAAAAATAACCTCTTTTTCTCGCACAAAAATCACTCAAAATGCCGCCTTCTTTTTTCCAGCATAAACAATACACCCTAAATCACTTATTTTCGGCAAAACTTTGCACAAAATATCGTCGTTTTTATCGAAAAATCCTCTTTCTTACACAGTTCCAAATAAATCAATTTCAGACTTTGAATGATGGAATTTAGTAACTTTGCCTTATTTTCCATGTTGGTAATAAATGAATCACCGCCCACAACAATTGCACACATAAATGAAGAGGAACTATTGCTCACATTCAAAATCGAAAAGGTGGTGATTTATTTATCTCCAACATGAAAAATAAGGCAAGTTACTAAATTCCATGTCAAATACCTATGAAATGCGTTTATTTGGAATTGTGTAAGAAGGGGGATTTTTCGATAAAAACGACGATATTTTGTGCAAAGTTGTGCCGAAAATAACTGATTTAGGGTGTATTGTTTATGCTGGTAAAAAGAAGGAGGCATTTTGAGTGATTTTGTGCGAGAAAACGGTGCTTGAAAATTAGGTTATTTTTTTTAAAGTTCTCTTGCTCGGGAACGATATGAGACCGCCGCATTTTTCTTCCGGATTCGTAAGAAAAGTTTTTTCCCTATATTCAGAGGGCATGTGTAGAGTAACTTTATATTTACAAAGAAATGGCAGAAAGATTTAATAATTACTTTGTAGACAGCATAAGTGATGTGATAAATTCCATCAAGGATGATGATGGGGAATGTATTAATTCATATGAATCTGACGGTTCTATTAGTGAATTTAAACAACTTGAACTTACAGAGCTGAGGATTATAATCAATGAAATAGAAAATAAGTCAGGAAATGAGTTGATGAACACAAGAGTAATAAAATCATCTTTTCAAGTGATTGGTCACGTATTACTACATTTTATTAATACTTCACTTTATTATGGAGTTTTTCCAGAGGAGAAAAAAACTAGCATTGTAGTGCCTATTCAGAAAGTGGTGGGTTCAACAAAGTCTTGAGAATTTCGAGCAATAAATACTCTACCTTGTGTAGAAAAAATTCTTGAAGTTGTTGTTTATAAACAACTTTTGGAATATTTAAATAGAAACGACATACTTATGTTAAATCAATCGGGATTCAGAGCAAACCACTCTTGTGAATCTGCATTGCAATTAACTATCACCAATTGGAAACAAGCCATAGATAGAGGAGAATATGTATTTCGGTATTTCTAGATCTTAAACGTGCTTTTGAGACTATTGATCGTTCAATATTGTTGAAGAAACTTGAGAGTTATGGTATTGTTGGAACAGTACTCAAGTGGCTTCAAAACTATTTATCGGATAGAAACCAAATAACAAAGATAGGCAATACGTTCTCAGAACCAATTATAAATAAGGTTGGTGTTCCACAAGGCAGTGTTTTGGGACCACTCCTTTTTTTAATATATATTAATGATATCAATTTTCATCATGAGTGTAACTTTATAAACCTATTTGCTGATGATACACTTCTTTCAGTATCAAGTAACAACCTAAATCATGCTGTAGAAAAAATGAATGAATCATTGGCACTAGTTAGTACGTACCTAAATAATAACAGGCTCAAGCTGAACACTACCAAAACTAAAGCAATGATTCTGACAACATCCTTTAGATATTCAAACATCAATATCAACAACTGTACTCTTACCATAGACAATCCAGAATTATTTCGCAAAATATCTCGAGTTTTTCTAAAATTACTGTATTTAATACAATCATACAACCACATTTCGACTACTGTGCGAGCTTATTGTATACATTTGCTGCGAACAAAATTAATGCACTTCAAAAGCTTCAAAACAGGGGAATGAGAATAATATTAAAATGTAACAGATACACTAACATCTCCCTTATGCTTGACACATTACAGTGGCTACCAGTTTCGGACAGATTCTACTTAAATGCTATGATTTATATCTTTAAAATAACTCACAACATGGTACCTACATATCTAAATGAATTTCTCAAATACAGCAGTCAAATCCATGGTTATAATACGAGAAAGAAAGACATTTTTTATATATCATGTGTCAATATGTGTAATACAATGAAGTCCCTATTTTATAAGGGCTTGAAGGAATATAATGAACTACCTGAAATCATTAAAGATTCTAAAACTATTGTTGAGTTCAAAAGAAATGTAGTTTTGCATATTAGAAGATAAACCTCCATTTTTGTTCAGACCTTCCATACAACTGACAGTATTTATATGAAGTTTTTTTTTTCTTTATTTGTAGTAATTGATTTAGTTTTATATATATATATATTATTAATACTGTTCACCAAATGATTGGTCTTTTTATTTTATTTTTATTTTTTATTTTATATCGGAATTGTATACTTGTTTATAACTTTTTTTTTGAGAGATAAGTGCCATGTGAAGTGGAATGAATAGAAAAATCGAATTTAAACGGTTTTCTTCACATAAAGGATTCAATATAAAATTGAACCAGAGAAAGGTAGATCTCAGGTGAAAAACAACTACTTTCCTGGCAAATACCACGCAGAACGTTGAATGATATTCACCTGAAAATCCATGCATACTTCCATATAATATCAATGGACATTGAATGCAAATGTTTCTTTCTGATAAGCTCGATTATGTTTAATTTATGTCGTGTTCACCTAACAATCCGCATACCGGTTTCAGGCTTCTTGGCCCTCATCATATTATTATTATATTGAATCCTTTATGTGAAGAAAACCGTTTAAATTCGATTTTTTCTAACTTTTTTTTTGTTCAGAATATTTTGTACCTACAAATTTTCGTGTATATTAGGATTTCCTATTTTTCAATAAATTTTCAATAAAATAAATATATGTATTTACCTAAAAGGTTACACGAGTAACAAAAAACAACGTTTTATTTTCTTTCTATTTTTGATCAAATGGAAAAGTATGTATAGGTATACCGTATACCTGCTGACGAATCTTTACAAGAGCTGAGAAAGGACGCAAATGTTGACCCAAAGGTAGTTTTTTTATTCTTTTAATTTAAAATTTTACATTAGGCTGTCTTGAGAAATAAAAGAAATGTTTACTTTAAGAAGATGAACTATTAATGTTCTGGAACCAAAATATGCGCAAACATATGAGTAAAAATCATAAATGTTATTCAACGATTTTCGTTTTTGAACCAAATTGTAGATAAACAAGAATTATTGTTCCTGGTACCTATTTTTAATATGTTATTTCAAGTACCTATTTCATTGTTTATTGGTGATATTTATTATTATTTTCTCAATTCTTTCGTTTCGAACTTTCAAGTTTATACTTGATTAATTAATTTAGTTATTTTTATTAAGTAAATTTCACAAAATAATCCCAATAAAAAAAACGATGCATTTTTCATTATCTTTTCAAATGACATAAAATATGTTAGAATAAAATTTGTTAGTATGGCCCCATTCGATTTCTAGGAATTTTATATAGTTTTTAAAAAAGTTGCCAGGAATGGAATCATTTTCGCCAGTAATTTTGCCAAGATCTATTGGCAACACTGCAGGCCAACCGATTCACTTTCCGGGTCAATGTTTTAGTTGCTGCAAAGGGTATCGCGTTTTGCATTTCATTAGGTTTTTATGTTGTTTTGACGTAAAAACGTCTATTCGCTCGTTACAGTGGTAGTCGGTTGAACAAAATACAAGACGAATAATGCGTAAACACCCACAACGGATAGATCATGTCCGTACGTGTTTGTCGCGCAGTATTTGTTTTGGCTGTGACGGCATCGTACCCCCATGTAGGCACATGCGCGTCATTGTTACGAATTAGCTTTGTGTAAAGGGTCTTCATCCCTGAACAAAGGGAGTCGGAAACGATTTTATTTTCTGATTGATGAAGGCATGTATGAGTGTATAATATTCCATAACTATTAAATGAATGAAAAGGATATTTCTCCTAATTTTTGGGCATTTTTGTACATTGCCACCATCAGAACGAAATAATATTTTTGAATGGTTTCATATAAGTATTGAAGCCTATCATTTAGTTAATTAAACGTCATTCTCATTTTTCATTTCGAAGTTTCCTTTTTCTTGTAAATATTTTTTTAACAATGTGTTGTTTTCGCGAAATAGATTTTCTTGCATTATTCCGTTCGAAATGGGAAATATCCAGTTTTATCCATGTCAACTAATAAAGGTTTGTTTTAGCGGTCGACTAGTGGAAATTAATTATTTCTTACAATTATAGATTCCGACATGTAATTGAATTAATTTTAAATGACACGCCCCTCAGGTTGCTCCTCCCACATGGCTCTTGGGAAAAAGAGAGAGTAGGTATCATACAGCCAAAGTGTGAGATCTGGCACGGGGTCGGATTACTTGTTATATTGCCTGCGACTTGACATTTCTGCTAAACTATAACTACCGGGAATAATATTAAATGAAAGTACATTCCATTTTACTTAGACGAAATTGTTTTTTCAAACTTATTTGGAAATAAACTCGGCATGTTGGATGCACTAAAATATTTTTTTGGACGGCGTCTTTGACTTTTACGAAGGAGACTTAAAACCAGGTGATTGTTAGGGCTAGGTTTGCTCCTTTGGCGGCATTTATATTGAGAATCATTAGAAATCATTCACTGCAGCCAAAATTTGTATCCACTAGAGATTATCACATTGTACTTGCAAATAAGCCAGAGTGAGTACCTATCATACTACGTGAAGCGTTCATTGTACATTTTGGGGTATTACTTTTACTTAGGCGTTAATCTGTATTTTTACTTATGCGTTAATCTGTTTTTATTTTCAAGACATTATCGTTAGTTTTTTCATTTAGTCGATTGTTGTGTCATTAGTTCTGTTTTCAATAGTGTTTAGTTGAATTATTTTTTGCCAAAAAAAAAGTGATTGTTTTTTAATCGTAATGCCCAAGTCTACAATACCTTTCTCCAGACGTCATAAACGAACTCGACGATCGTTAGCAGTGAAACATCTGTTACAGAATAAATATAAATGGTAGGTATTTGACAGAAGTTATTTTGCATGATTATAATTGTTTATTTCCTGTAATTAGGAGAAATGCCGATCAGAATGGCATTGCAGAGGGGACTCGTCAGCTCAAAGGGGCACTCGAGGGGTGAGTGATATTTTTTTGTTTCCAAACCAAACTGTATCCTGAAGAATTTTTCAAATCAGGCTCTATTTTTGTAAAAATAAAAACGGAATTTTTAATTAGTAATTTTCGAATATTGAAAATCTGAAACCTGCACATTGTACCTAGCTATTTTGTTTTCGTTTTTTTTTCATTTACTACTTTGCGTTTGAATGGAAAATAAAGCGGCAAAAAGAAAAACGGCTTTCTCATTCCCTTATCGGATATCACGCGGCGCGTACGAAATTCAAATATTGTATTTGAGTGTTTGTTTCCGTGATGTTTTTGTGTTGTTGGTGTATGATTTATTAACATTTTCCTTCTGTTTCTGTGCCTGTGAAATAAGGCATCCATAAATTGAATGCTAAAAATTCTGTTAATTCTTTTTGTGCCATAAATTGGACGCTAGTATTTCTTACCTGCACAAATGCATAGCTACTTACTGAGTATACAAAAACTAACATTAACCTGACTTCCTGTCCGCGTGGTCGACATATCCATCTCCCTCGACGCCAGGAAGTCGACTCGTCATCCAAACCTAATAAAAAGAGGTTAAAAATTAATCAAATTAGTCATAGTTATTAAATTACGTTGACAAATTTTAATTCGCACGTAAAAGTGCAATATACGAGATTATTTACGTATTTTTAAATCCGTACCTGGAGTCCCTAGACACTTTCCTATTGTATATCACACCCGAACAATGGACTTGTAGCAAGGGGGAGGAGTTTAACGTGTAACGCCGCAGTGGCGGAATCGGAAAAACGGATCCAGACAGTATCACTTATCCCCATATATCGCTGTGATAAAAAGGTTGTCTACAAAGTGCGATAGTTCAAATTTTTTGGTCGCAAACGTCAAAACGGCATTTGTATTGTGGTTCGCCGGGTAAAAGTTTCTTATCAAAGAGAGGGGCACAGTGTCAAAAGTGCGCCTACAATAAATGAATGGGAATGAACGAGTCGGTCGCAAATAACCTCGAATCAAATGTAAATGACGTGAAGAAAAAAAACTTTTTAACAAAAAATTAAACCGACGAAAAAATCAACTGAAGAGCAAAAAATAAAATAAACCTTCTTAGTCTAAATGATAATTGAGCTCCTAAACTAATGTAAGTAACTGATTTTGAATCGGCGCCAAACAAACAATTATCGAAGATCATTATCTATGAAAGAAGTCATCAAAACGCAGCCGTGCATCTCGCTGCCTTCATTTTACGCTTCACCTAATTCAATTGCTAGTTTGTTTGGCGCCGACTCAAAATCAGTTACTTACATTAGTTTAGGAGCTCAATTATCATTTAGACTAAGAAGGTTTATTTAATTTTTTGCTTTTCAGTTGATTTTTTCGTCGGTTTAATTTTTTGTTAAAAAGTTTTTATTTTTACTTCTCATATCCGTATTTCGTCGGTTTAATTTTTTGTTAAAAAGTTTTTATTTTTCAATTTTTTGTGGCTAAAATCTACCAATTACTACCTACTTGTTTTTTGATTACTTCCAAAATACTTACTTACCCACCTTACTTCAACTATTACCAGTTAAATAATATGATTACTATTTGTTGTAATATAAATTATTTTCGTTATTCTGGTTAGTTTATTTCATTACTTTGTATATCATTCCATCCTCTCATAAAATATACTAATTTTGACGGACGTGGAACAAGAATAATGTCAGTAGCGATCTGTCATTGTCAACTACGTATGTGTGTGCCAATGTTCACTAGTGAAAAATCAATTATCCCCTATTTTTTTTTTCTACCCGTAAGGGTGACTAATTCCTTTCGAAATCCAAATATAAGGTATACCCTATCTATTAAAAAAGAATCATCCAAATCGAAGAACCCAGTACACAGTTATTCCTGATAGAATCGGTTAACGGAGCAGAATTCAGAGGGTGAGTGATCAATATCCTTCATTTCGCTACTCTTAGGGGTGGATTTCATCTTTTAAATTCAAATGGGACTAAATTCGAAGTATACCCTATCCACTGAAAAAAGAATTATCGGAATCGGACGCCTCAGTAAAAAGTTATGCGTGATCATACATAAAAATATATGATGGAAAAAAAAATACGGGTCGAATAGAGAACCTCCTCCTTTTTGGTTTCGTCGGTTAAAAATTCAAAATCACTTGCTGTAATTCTAACAAAATTGTCGTGCCCACTTTGAAAACGCAAGTCTCTCATCAACGAGTTATAGGCTCCTTCCGAATGTCTTTTTGCTAGAAAACTTCTAATCCACCATCTCGGGCGTTTTCGCCTTTTTTTTTAAGTTCATAGTATGCGCCTACCATTACCACAAAAGCTGACGTAGCTGAGTTGTTCATATTTCTCCAGCCAATTGACAAATCACTCGAGAAACAATGGAAAACACTGTATTTAGAAACTGAACTGTAGTTTTGCACTCCAGACCTCTGTGACTATACAAATGTTGCAGATTTTATGCAGGAATTGGAAACAGTAGGAAAAATTAGCGCAACATGTGCCCGGTACATGTTGTGCGACATGTATCGTTAGAATGGAAACGAGGCTTAGTAACTGAAATACCACTGGAAAATAATATACCGACGCCTCTGTCAAGGCGGCAATTGGAAAGAGAAATCCTTCACGAAACATTTTATGCCGGTCCAATTGGGATTAGAAATACTATACTAATACCACTCCACTCCACGCGCCGTTGGATCCCCGCTTTATAGTTTCCGAGCTATTTAATTGTTTAGCTAGGCGTGCGACGACGCGGAGTCATCGGCCGATGTGACGTCACTGTACAACGGTCGGTCAGTGCGTGCTCTGCTTCCGAAGTGTGTGTATGAAGTTTGCATCGAAAATTGATAAGAATGTCGAATCCAGGAACTAGAAAATCGTGTATTGTGCCAAAGTGTTTAAATACAACTACTAATGCACCCGAAAAGTTATTTTTTATTGTTCCTTCCGAACCTAAAAGTCGAAATAAATGGATGCAAGTCATGAAGAGGGCTCATCCACCAAGAGCCAAAAGTTGTGTCTATTGTTGCGAAGATCATTTTGATGTAAGTATATCAATCAATCAATACTTTATTTTCCTGAGACTTTTTTACAAGCATGGAAATCGTCAAATGCACAAGTAAAAATAGGAGTTAAAAAATCAAGTGATAAAATATGGAATATTCATGTGAGAAAAATATATATATATATATATATATATATAGAATGTACATAAAAAAATTATTCAATAGTAGTGGTAGGAGATAATCATATAAAACAATTTAAAAAAATATATAGTATAAACAGTAAAATAGTAAACAAGCAAACAATCATGATGTCAAGCAGCCAGATCAGTTTGAAAATATTCATCTAGTGAATAAAAGACATTTTTGAAGAGAATACTTTTAACGCTATTTTTGAAATTGATGGGATTAGACATTTTCTTAATGAATATTGGAATGATTTGTTGAAAATATAAACAGGATGCTCATAAAATCAGATGTGGAATCATCTGCAACTGAAGTAGTTGTTTTCTGTTAGACATTCACAAAAAATAACTTCGTTTTAATCGTGGATTTTTAAATTCACAGAAAAATATTTCTATCAATATTCAATTGAGAATGTTTCCCTTTTCAACATGAATATTGGAAGTTTATTAAATATTTTTATAGACATAATATGAGGTTCATTTGATACAGATGTTAATATGTTACTACAGTAAACGTAATAAACGTTAGGTCTAACTATATTTGATAAAGAATACATTTTTTGTCATTTATGTGGGTCAGAGGTTGTAAATTTTTTTTATTTTTATTGTGTTTGTTTGCTAGAGTGAGTGTTTTAAAGAGTAAGTTTACTTTCTATCTAATATGTAACGGAATCTTTGAAATTAATTTTGATACTCTTCCAGACGTCCGAATGACTTGAAATTTGGCAGGTGTACATAATTCCGGTGACAATGCATTATGAAATTTTTGTTAAAAAAAATGGCGGCTCCAATATGGCGGACCAGTTTTGTGATTATGGTCCGATACGATTCAAAATTGGTATGTGAGGGTTTTCGGGGTCGAAGATTATGATTCTTTTGTCAAAATTGAATAATCAAGATGGCAGGCGAGTTTTGTGATTATGGTCCGATTCTATTCAAAATTGGTATGTGGAGATTTTTTTTTTAGTTTTACCTGTCCTGGTGTCTGTCTGTCTGTAATCAAATCTTGCGAGTTAAATTTTACCCACATCCCGGTTTTCGATTTCAGAACTAAAAAGTTAAAAAAATGTGTAAAAAAAAAATTTTTAAAGACAAACTTTTATACAAATGCACTAAAAGAAAAAATAATGTCTTTCATTGTTTGATCTAGGTTATTCTGTGAGTAACGAATTAACGTTTCGAATGTTCAAGTACGAGTTGGGCTTCATATATCTCTTTTCGATCAAGTGACGTCCGGATAATTTGGAATTTCTCACACGTATTAAGACTCATAACGATAAAATGAAATAATTATTTGAAGAGAACATGAATGAAATAATTTGAAGACGTATTAAGACTCGATTCCTCATTACGTTTATATTCAATTTTGTTTTAGAATAAAAAAAATAAAAATTAATTTCTAGTTTAAAAAACTAAAAACACGCTTTTCTGAAAAAAGCAAGTAGAAAGCACCCCAAGCTTTTTTTACATTAAAGTAATTTTTTGTCATTCGCTTTATTCTCATTTTAAGCTTATTGAAAAATTATATTATATCGGGTTAAAAATCATTTTTTACTGTTTAGTGCACATCGCTATAAAAGCGTGTTCTTTAGTTTTTTAAACTATAATTTTATTAGGAACTTAGTTTCAATATTGGAAGTTTTACCTATTATTATATATTTTTTCTGTGTTTCAGATTGAAACTGACATGGAAAACTACGTGAAGTATAGATTAGTTGGAGGTAGAATAAAACTCAAAAAAGGAGTTGTTCCACATAAATACCAAATGTAAGTCATGATCAAAACTATGTAGGTACAATAACACAGTATTTTTTGTAATGAGTCCCGCCCTGTTACAAATACCCACGCATTCTTCCTTCTCAGGAACTTAATGTCAAGTTCATACCATAGAGAAACTAAAAATGAAGACAGTTGTCAAACGTCAAACCTGCAGTAAAAGTTGGCACCACGTTTAGACAGTGGCGACATATCTCGCAACTGGCCGAACTAAGTTAGTACAGATGGTAAAACAGATTTATCTTCAGTTACCGATTGAGATAAGGCGGGTTTATTAAATATGTTACTTTTATATGATTGATATGGTTTATTTTTTATAAGTGATCGATTTGCCATTCCTGCATTTCATATGAATGGTTGTATCATATGAAGTACAGGAATGACAAATCGATCACTAATAAAATATATAAAGTAATCGATTCGTAGAATCTGTTAGTTCGTTCGTGGTTAAAATGAAGTTTCAAAATAAATCTTTGTTTTATGATATCAAGAACAAAATTGATGTTCTTATAAAACAAGAATAATAAGTTGAACACTATAAAATACACATTTTATTGTATCTAGGACAAGATACAACTACAGACAAAACAATAATAAAACTCTGAAAAACAACAAAATTAAAAATATTCTTCAGTCTTATCATCAAATCAACCAAAAAAACAAATTACATTTACAACAAACCTTCAATAATTTTCTTCATTTATTAGCACAAAGGAGAACGAGTAGGTATAACAAATACTCCAGTTTGATGATAATCTTCGTACTTCCTCAAATGGTGATAGGAAATGGAAACAGATGGATGAAAATAAGTATCAGTTTGTTAAAGCATCATTATTATGAGGTCTTTTTCCTGTAAGATCTGAGCTATCTAGTTTTTCAATGAGGAGACCAACTAAAGATTAACTTGTCCGCCATCCTGGAGCTGCCATCTTCAATTTATGAATAATCATAGATATAGTCCGCCATCTTGGAGCCGCCATTTTGATTTGATCAATTTTGACAAAAAATTCATAATTTTCGACCTCAAAAACCCCCACATAGTTCTACATGTCTTTTTTTGTTTTGTATTTATTTATCATCCATCTTAGGCAAATACGTTTAAGTATATAAGTAATATATTTTTGTATCAAAAATACAAAATTCACCTATTTAAAAAAATATAGGTTTCTATATAAAATAAGAAAGTTGGTTCTTACTTTTGGTGCAATTTATCATTTTATCATTGACACGTTTGTCAAATGTTAGCGTTCCTTGTTCCTGAATTGAGTATTCAAAAAGAATATTTCGAAGAAAACGTGTGGTGTCACTATAAAGTTCCAAATAATGGGCGCATAGGGTAAACCCGGGATAGATGCCGCCCTGGGATAGGCTCCTCGAACTTCCCAAAATCGCCACATAGAATTTAATGTAGGCGCCACATATCTCAGTCTCAGTCCCCGCAGCCCGCAGCCAGACCGTCGCGTCGTGCGGAGCAGTCTCGTTTGTGCCTGTGATTATCTTCGCTTCAAAGTTTCAGAGGTAAGTATTTATTGTTGCATAAGTACCTAGAAATAAATTCCGTTCTACTTTTATTATATCTATACACCTAGGTGTTAATAATCGCTCTTTTGTATTTATTTTAGTTACAAAATAAAATCCCTAACCATATCAAAAAGGATAGTCGCCCCGATTTTTCGCGGTATAGGTAGATGTGAGTGTGAAGTTATCCACGCATTTCCAGCCACGTTTTATGACGTGGGGAATGTCTAAAGTGGGATAGAGCAAAATAAACATGCGGCGTTGCCAAGCTTCCACATAATTACTAGCCACGCTTTCCACATATTTTCTTTTATATCTTCATTATTATTGCATTATCGTAAATGATTCCTTCACTGAAATACTCCCAATAATGTACTTAATACAATTTAGGGCGCCATGAGATAGATATGAATGAAAAACATATTTTTCAATACATTGTCGCAAATATCTTCGTTATTATTGCATCACTGAAATACTCCCAATGATGTACTTAATATATACCAGGATTATTATATTTATAATACTGACAGTTATATATATATATATATATATATATATATATATATATATATATATATATAATATGTCTCATAAGTTGGAACCATATGGAAAACTTTTTTATTATTCATTTTAGGAAAAAAAAATATTCTTCATAAAAAGTTTTGCATGTTCTAAAATCTTGAATACAATCATCAGATATCAAATTTTTTCAGTCGTATACGCGGTTTGTCAAAAAATATGAATTGTACTCAGGAGTAAAGTACCTTTATATTCGACAATATCGAAAATTCATAATGAAAAAAGTTGTTCAGAACTGAAAACTACGTTCAAATATGCAATTAAATTCATAGACATTGAAAAATTAGGTTATGTTACTTTTTACTGTTTTTTCTATTTTGAATGAACATGTATCTCTTTTGATTATGAAACACATGATCACCTTTTCGTTTCTTAATGTTTTCTATCAATTTTGCAATTTAAACACATAATGAATGCATATGCATATATTGTGCAAATAAGAAAATACATACAAATACTAAGTTGTGTAACTAACATCATATTAATTCTGGAAATGAAAAGAAATTCAATGTTCCCTCATTCCACTGATGCCTCGACATATCCACCTTCTCGTTCAATGCATATAATCGTTCTTTTGGCAAATTCACGTAATACATTCCTTATCATTTCTGGAGAAATTTCCTGGCATGTTTCTAAAATTATCCTCTCCAAATGGTCAACATTTCGAAACGGTCCTTCCTGATAAACTTTTTGTTTCAAGCAACCCCATAAGAAGTAATCAAGGGGGGTTGAGTCAGGGGATCTAGCAGGCCAAAAAAGATCAGAATATCTGTGAATAACTTTTCCATGGAATGCATGTTTGATATTCCCTAACATTTGATATACTGTGGCATGCGGCACCATCTTGTTGGAACCAAATACATTGACATTCTTGTAAGGGTAAGGGTTCGTTCAAGAAGTCATTGATGTGAGTTTGTAAAAACTGTAGAAAACGTTCGGCATTTATAGAATGGCGAAAAAAAAAAGTCCTATTAATCTGTTCTTATAAATGCCACACCACACGTTCATCTTAAATGAATATTGGTCATGACACTTTATTACAAAATTGGGATTTTCATCAGACCACCAGCGACAATGTTGTGACGAGACAATTCCAGTTGATGAAAATGTTGACTCATCGGAAAAAATTATACACCTCGTAAAATAAGGGTCCTCTTCTAATTTTCCTTGGATGAGATGGCAAAAATCAAAGCGCCTATCATAATCCCTTTTTTTCAATGTGTGAACGATTTTTGGTTGAAATGGTCTGAATTTATTCAGTTTTATAATTCTTGTCACTGTATCTTTACTCACATTTTGTTGCATCGATGACTTCCTTTTGCGAAATGACATTTTTGGATTTTTTACAACTGACAGCATTACTTCAAACTGCGCATTCTCATCGGCAACCAGTTTTCGGCGTTTTCCATTAAAATGATTGTTAATACTTCCAGTATTCTTGAATTTATTTACTATTTTCGTAACAGTTGAATAATTGATATTTTTATTGCGATGTTTGTTATTAAAAATAGTTGCTGCTTCTCTATGCGTTTTATAGTTTCCTCCCACAATCAAAACAATTTCTATTTTCTCTTTACAAGTTACCATTTTTATGTGTCTTATTAATTCTAACGCGTTTTGACATTCATTGCCAAACATATCTTGCTATTAACAAATCAACAAATCATTTCTTTGTCAGTGTATCCTAGATTACACGTAACTACAGTTAAATTTGCATTGTTATTGTAGACAAAATAAGAAAAAAATATTTTTCCATGTAAATGGATGTAATTGCATATTTGAACGTAGTTTTTAGTTCTGAACAACTTTTTTCATTAACAATTTTCGATATTTTCAAATATAAAGGTACTTTACTCCTGAGTAAAATTCATATATTTTATTTCCTAAAATCAATAATAAAAGTTTTCCATATGGTTCCAACTTAGTGAGACATACTGTATATATATATATATATATATATATATATAAACCCAGGGAAATATTATTAATTTTTTTGCAAATATCTCACCAGAAATCGAAAAATAAAATAAATTGGGCCAGTATAGGAAGACAGGAGCATTACATTTAGAAAACCGTAACTGGAAATTAAATTACATAATTTTAAATTTAAATATCGGCTTTTGAATTTATGTAGATTCCTAAAATATTTAAACATTGGTAAAGAAAAAATTAGGGGGGTAATTCTTCCACCAGGAATATCCAAGAAAACGAAAGGAATTGGAAAAAAGAAATCAAATTTGTACCACCGTAGGGGGGCAGGGGAAAATAAATTCCGTAAATGTATTCAATTTCGGTCCATATCTTCGTTGATAATTCCTTCACAGGAATATCCGGGAACATAAAAGAATTGAAAAATAATATAATGAATTTTACCACCGAGGGGACAGGAGGAATTAATATATTCTTGGGAGTACTGTTGTTGCTAATTTCACAGAAATATTCAGGATCACGAAAGGATCGGAAAAAAATATGATCGAATTTGTACCACCTAGGGGACAGGGGGGAATAAATTCCGTGAATTTCTTCTATTTTGGTCCATATCTACCTTCGGGGTACCTATTCATTGATAATTCCTCCACAGGACTATCCAGGAACATAAAAGGAATTGGAAAAAAATATAATCGAATTTGTACCACCGTAGGAGGGACAGGGGGAATTAAATTCCAAAAAAATATTCCATTTTGGTCCATATCTTCCTTGGAGGTACGTGTTCGTTGACAACTCCTGGATATTCCTGTGAAGGAATTATCAACGAACACGTACCCCAAAGGAAGACAGGGACCGAGATAGAATAAATTTACGGAATTTATTACCTCCTGTCCCGCCTACGGTGGTAAAAATTCGATATTTTTTTTACAATTCCTTTTGTGTTCCTGGATATTCCTGTGGAAAAATTACACGTACCCTCAAGAATGATATAGACCGAAATTAAATAAATTTACGGAATTTATGTCCCCCCTACGGTGGTACAAATTCGATTGATTTTTTTCCCAATTTCTTTCGTGTTCCTGGATATTCAGGAGAAGAAATTTTCAACGAACACGTACCCTCAAGAATGATATACAGAGTGGCCACTTTTTTAATGGGATTGTATTGGTAATTTTTAAACCATAAGAGTTGGAAGGTCGGTCAAATGGAGAAAAAGTTGCATTCATAGAAGCATTGTCAAGCAGTTCAAACAAATCGAGATTATCAGGGCCGGTTATTGAGATATCATAAGAAAAGTAAATTCTGTCATTTTGATTTTTCTTTTTTTCCCACTTTATTTCGAATATTATCAAAAAATGTCACCGAAGTTTTTTATTCGACAGTAAATTATCCTCAATTTGACACAATCAGATTTCGTATCCAACGTTTCGTACGCTCTGGGCCACCCTCAACCTCATTTTTTTCAATACGGACCTGCATATTTTATGACACTTTTCGAAATAACTTTTAACGCTGAATTCAACGATATATCATAATGTAACGAACCTAGGCCGGACCTGTCGCCTAACGCGTTGCCATCGACAGCGATGAGATCATCCCCGGAGATATTCGAGAACCATCCAGTCGCTCTTCCGCGGAAAACAACGGTCAATATTGGAAACAATTGGAACATGCCGTCGCCAACTGCCGGAATTCGAAAGATCGGGAATTCTGTGACGGAGATAAATAGGTAGCCCTCAAGATGGCACGAACAGTCTGAACGAGCCCATACGATCGAGCTATACAGTGGAGTAGTAATATAAATTAAGTTGTAGATTTAAGTGTGAAATAAATTATTAAAACCAAGTTAAGTTTATTTACGTTACAATTGGTGTCAGAAGTGGGATTTTGAAAATAAACAAGTGATCGTGGAGTGGATAGTCAGAAAAATAAATTGATAGACCTTTTTGTACGCCCAAAATAGACAGTGGCCCGGTTTTCGCGAAGTGGACAATTGTGCGTGGGAATATAAACTGATACACTCTTCGCGTGAAACAGACAATAGACTGGTGGCCCGTGGAAAAGAATTCGCGAAGTGAATTTTTAACAAACTGATAAACTTTTTCGTGTGAAACAGACTGATACCTCGTCAAAGACAAAATGTGTTCAAGAAAAGTGCGCCTTGCGGACTTGAAGGTAGCGGAATTGAAACAGGAATTGGAGGAAAGGGAACTGGAAACAACGGGTAAAAAGCAAGTACTCCAGGAAAGACTTGCAGAAGGACTTATACAAGAAGGTGAGGACCCCGAAACATTTTTATTCGAAGTTCCCGGAGGTGATTTAAGTTTGGTAATGAATAAACTCGAAGAAACTACTAAATCCGTGAAAGAAGAACTGCAACAAAATTCAAGAAGTCTGGAAGAAAATGCTAGAAATCTGGAAGAGAAGCTTCAAGAAAATTCTAGAAATCTGGAAGAGAAGCTTCTAGAAAATTCAAGAAGCCTGGAAGAAAATGCTAGAAATCTGGAAGAGAAGCTTCAGGAAAATTCTAGAAATCTGGAAGAGAAGCTTCTAGGAAATTCAAGAAGCCTGGAAGAAAATGCTAGAAATCTGGAAGAGAAGCTTCAAGAAAATTCTAGAAATCTGGAAGAGAAGCTTCTAGAAAATTCAAGAAGCCTGGAAGAGAAGTTCCTGGAAAACACAGAAGGTCTAAAAAAAGAATTGTGTGGTGTGGCTAATTTTCTAGAAGAAAGAATGGGAACCGTTGAGACAGAGATAGATAAAATTAGGGAGCAAATGAACACGGAGGTAGATAAAATCAAAGATGGGGTCGAGGCAGAAATGGACAAAATAAAGGAAACAATCAGTAAGCTAGAAAAACGAATTAATAGTGCGCCCTCCACAGAGATGGTTAACGAAAATGCAAGGCTGGACTTGAGTTTGAACTTGGATAAAGTTCAAGAGGGTATAAAAGATGTCAAGGTCATTTCAGAAATAGGGAAGCTTTCCATGAAGCCGCCTCAGTTCGACGGAAAAACTCCATGGGCAAATTACCGCCGGCAGTTTGAAGCAGCGGCCAAAGCAAACGGATGGAATGCAGGGGAAAGAGCTGTAGCACTGACACTTGCATTACGTGGAGAAGCGACAAATATTCTACAAACTCTCACCGCCCAAGAACAGGAGGACTATGATCAGCTGATTAAACATCTAGAATTACGATATGGCCACGCCCATTTGGAACACGTATACCACTCCCAGCTGAAAAATCGCTGCCAAAAATCGGGCGAATCCTTACAAGAATTCGAAACTGACATTGCACGCTTGGTTCGTCTCGCATATCCAGCCACACCAGAAAATGTAATGGAGCGACTAGCGGTTCAAGCATTCCTGGATGGACTCCGTGACCAAGAAACAAGACAAGCGTTGACACTAGCCCGTCCAACACATCTCGTAGACGCACTGGCACGCGCTTTGTAATTCGAGGCAGCGAAACAATCTTGCAAAAGCCAGAGTAAAGTCCGAATGATTGAGGAAGACTCACAGGAGCCTGCTAATTTGGAAGCTGCCATAAGGAAAGTGATTAAGGAAGTGTTGCCTGAGAAAAGACAGATAAGATGCCGGAATTGTGGCAAAATTGGACATGTGCGTAGCAAATGTCCAACATTCATCGACTCCGATGCAGGAAAACTAAAAAAGGTCGACGAGAAGGGGCAATCGTCGGCATGTGTCCGGCAAGCCCCGGTTAACAACGCATATGTCGCTATCCTTCAACGACAGAACAAAGGTGTCTTCGTAGACGGTCTCATCAATAACGAGCCTTGCACCATGCTGCTAGATACAGGTGCGACTAGGACAATTCTCGGGCCTTCCTTTGCCAGAACATCGGAACGGATTGAACCGACAACTTGGAAGCTACGCACAGCAACAGGGGAGCCAGCTACTGTATATGGTGAGCTACCGATTGAAATAATTTTGGGCAGCACTAAAGTGAAACATCAGGCACTTGTAGCGGACATCGAAGACGATGCAATCATCGGAATGGACATCATGAATTCCAGAGGGTTGAATTGGATTTCAAAGACGGCGTCCTACGTGTCAACGGAGAAGAGCTGGTGCTTCATGGGAGGAGTGAGGGTTGATCCGTGTGCTGTTGGCTGAAGATGTAAGCGTACCTGAGAGGGCTGAAACCATTCTGGAGGCTCGCCTGGACGGGAGTGCGAGCAGTGGAGACGTGGTGATGTTCGAGCCCAAACTTCATGATGAGAAAATTGGACGAGGGATTGCACTAGGGAAGACCTTGTTGCGTGCTGACAAATTTGTGCCGGTAAGGGTCATGAATGTCAATTATTTCCCAGTGACCTTAAAGAAAGGAACAATTTTGAGGCACTGCTCGTCAGTTTCATCTGTGATCCGGGGCGTACGAGGTACGATTAGCCAACCCAACAACTTGCCCACAGAACTAGAAAAATTAGTTGCCATCTCTTCCAAAGACATAAAACCAGCTCAACAGCCCAAACTAAGAGATTTAGTCAAAAAGTACCAAGACATCTTCGATACCGGACAAGGAAAAGGGGTCGAACTAATGTGGTCCAGCACAAGATTGATACTGGGGTGCCGACCGATCCGGCAATCAGCAAGAAGACTTCCTTTGCCAAGAAGGAAGAGGCTGACAAAATAGTCAGCGATATGGGAAAAGAAGGAGTTATCGAACCATCTGACAGTCCCTGGTCCTCCCCAGTCGTACTGGTGAAGAAAAGGATGGATGACACGCTTTTGTGTAGACTATCGCCAACTTAATAATGTCACGAAGAAGGACAGTTACCCTCTCCGAGAATAGATGACACCCTAGACACGTTGGCTGGTTCCACGATTTTCTCGACCCTTGATCTGAAGAGTGGATACTGGCAAGTAGAACTGGCTCAGGAAGATCGAGAAAGACTGCTTTACCATCGGCTCAGGATTGTGGCAGTTCACCGTTATGCCATTCGGGCTCTGTAATGCTCCCGCCACATTCGAAAGATTGATGGAAACAGTACTGAAGGGACTCTCATGGAACACGTGTCTAGTGTATCTCGACGACATAATTGTGGTCGGCAGATCGTTCGAGGACCACGTGAAAAACTTGGAGGAAGTATTCCTGCGACTGAGGAACTCCGGATTGAAGCTGAGCCCTAAGAAATGCCATCTGTTCCAAAAAGAAGTACGATACCTCGGCCACGTTGTCTCTGGGGAAGGAGTAGCAGTGGATGACCAGAAGATCAAAGCTGTTAAGGATTGGCCCATCCCAAAGACATTCACCAACTTCGAAGTTTCCTTGGTTTATGCACATACTATCGCCGATATGTGCTGGGATTCGCCAACATCGCTAAACCACTGACCAGGCTCACGGAGGGCCAAACAAAGTTCCAGTGGTCCGAAGAATGTCAAGACTCATTCAGGAAGCTGAAAGGAGCTTTGATCAACGCACCTGTACTGAGCTATCCCCTACCCAAAGCGAAATTCATTTTGGATACGGACGCCAGCAACGTGGGACTTGGAGCTGTCCTATCTCAGATCCAGGAGGGACAGGAGAAGGTCATTGGTTATTTCAGCAAGACGCTTAGCAAACCAGAGCGCAATTACTGTGTCACCAGGCGAGAGCTGTTAGCTGTTGTAAAGGGAGTGGAGCTCTTCTACAAGTACGTGTATGGAAGAAGATTCCTGTTGAGAACTGACCATGCAGCTCTCAAATGGCTCTTACAGTTCAGAAATCCATGATGGGGTCGCTGGAGGACATCTGGGAGTGACGAAGACCCTGCAGAAAGTGAGGCAACGGTTTTACTGGACCAATTGTCAAGCTGACGTCCAGGACTGGTGCAGAAAGTGCGCTGTATGCGCTGCTAGCAATGGACCTCGAATACGACCCAAGGCCCCGATGCGTCAGTACAACGTAGGCAGCCCGTTCGAGAGAATCGCCATTGACATCGCCGGCCCGTTTCCCGTATCCGACCACGGGAATGAATACATCCTTGTGGCAATGGACTACTTCAGTAAGTGGGCGGAAGCCTATGCCCTGCCCAACCAGGAAGCCATCACCGTCGCCGACGTCTTGGTGAAAGAGTGGATATATCGATTCGGTATTCCAATGGAGCTGCACTCGGATCAAGGCAGAAATTTCGAATCCAACCTTTTCCAAGAAATATGTCCACTGCTGAACATCCGCAAGACAAGAACCACGGCCCTACATCCGCAGTCCGATGGAATGGTGGAACGGATGAACAGGACGATCAACCGCCACGTGTCCAAGGTTGTCTCTGACCATCAAAGAGACTGGGACCAGTATCTTCATTTGTTCCTGATGGCCTATCGATCCGCAGTACACGAGTCAACCGGTCAAACTCCTGCTAGTATTATAATGGGCCGAGAACTGCGACTGCCTTGTGACCTGAAGTTTGGGATACCGCCAGGACAAGACACTGCGGGAGAGGACTACGTCAGCAAACTTCGGCAGAGAATGGACGACATCCACGAACGAGTCCGGTTGAACATCCAGAGTGCCAGCGATAAAATGAAGAAGACCTATGACATCAAGGCCGACACTGGAGGATTTAAGGTTGATGACCTGGTTTGGCTGTACAACCCCAAACGTCGTCGTGGACTATCACCAAAGTTGCGGAACTCGTGGGAAGGCCCGTATAAAATCGTGAAAAGGATAAACGACCTTGTGTACCGAATCCATAAGCCACCCCGAGGGAAACCAAGGGTCGTCCATTTCAACAGGTTGGCCCCTTACGCTGGAAACCATGACCAAGTTCGCACCCTCAAGCCACCGGAGGATGATATGACGTTCGAGAAGTTTATGACCTTGTATTCAAACGGGCAGAAAGTTCTACATGGGGTTACTAGAGAGGAGTCACGAGACCTTTTCGAGGTGCCTGCTGACTACGCACTAGCGCACTGTGTGGCAGAAGATCTTCGAATGTCCAGGGGCATCGCCGTAGTGTTCTCCAAGAAATTTGGTCAACTCCAAACACTGCGGGAGCAGAATCCAGAAGTTGGTGGGTGCTACAGTTGAAGAAAGGCCAGAGAAACATCTACTACCTAGTTACCAAGAGGCATTCCCAAGATAAACCGTCCTATGAAGATGTCTGGAAGAGTCTCACCAAACTAAGAGATACTATGGTGGACCAGAATCTGGTGGATCTAGCAATTCCAAAATTATCCTGTGGTATTGATGGGTTGGACTGGAGAGTCATAAGAAGTATGCTGGAGGCGATATTCAGATCCAGCGGCGTCAAGATTTTGGTTTGCTGTAACCCTCTTCCACGACCGATCATGAAGACCGTGGAGTGTTACTTCCATCGAACTTCACGGTGCAGATATGGGGAGTCATGCAGATATCGTCACACTCCAAGGATGAAATTTCGGGACGAAATGTCTTTAAGAAGGGGGCAATGTAACGAACCTAGGCCGGACCTGTCGCCTAACGCGTTTCCATCGACAGCGATGAGATCATCCCCGGAGATATTCGAGAACCATCCAGTCGCTCTTCCGCGGAAAACAACGGTCAATATTGGAAACAATTGGAACATGCCGTCGCCAACTGCCGGAATTCGAAAGATCGGGAATTCTGTGACGGAGATAAATAGGTAGCCCTCAAGATGGCACGAACAGTCTGAACGAGCCCATACGATCGAGCTATACAGTGGAGTAGTAATATAAATTAAGTTGTAGATTTAAGTGTGAAATAAATTATTAAAACCAAGTTAAGTTTATTTACGTTACAATACAATGTCATTCAAAGTTGATTTTCAGGTGATTTTGACCCTTATCCAAATTTCTTTGGGTCGGATTTGTATTACATTTAGGTACCTTTAGTTTAATTAACAGCATGCAATACATTTGGATAAGAAAATCAACTTACTCATCTTCAACTGAATGGAACGTAACAGAATCAAAGCAAGAAACAAGTAATAATTATTTACAAATTTCAAGAGGTGAAAAACCTAATTCATAGTAATTAAACGAAACTATCATTTTATGAAAGAAAAATCAAATGATTATTCGAAAGTAAATGATGAACATTAATGAAGTAAGTGTTCGAAATGTCCACCATTTTGTAAAATGCACTTTGCGGTTCTGGAACCCATACTTCTTATACATTTGCTTATTTCGTCTCCTTGAATACCTTCCAATACAATCTCAATCTTCTCGCGAAGAATCTCTATTGTCGGGTTCGTAGTATCATAAATTTTATTTTTGAGATGTCCCCACAAATAAAAATCCAGCGGATTCAAATCCGGAGATCTGGCAGGCCATGCTACTGGACCTCTTGTTCCAATCCATGAATCGGGAAAAGTTCGATTTAGATAGTCTGTGACTATTCTTGAGTTGTGTGGACCACATCCGTCTTGTTGGAACTATGGACTATTACGCCGATACCGTATAGGAAGATCATCCAACATTTCTTCTATAATTTCTACATATTTTGCTCCGGTTAGGTTGCCGTCAATAAAATAGGGTCCCAGTAATTTGTTATTCAACAAACCGCACCATATGTTCAAAGAAAAACGATATTGATGTGAGGATTTTCTGTGGCATAAAAATGTTTGTTCCTTCGATTGAACATGCCAGAATTTGTGAATGTCGTTTCGTCTCCCCAAATGATATTGTGCGCAAAATTGTTGTTATTCCGCACCTTCCGTTGAAACCAATTACAGAATTGCAACCTTCTCTCAGGATCATTGCGATATAGTTTTTGCACGGCTTGGTATTTATAGTCATGGTATCCGTGTCTCTTGAGTATTTTATCAACAGCACTTTTTGATAAATTGCATTCACTGGCCATAGTTCTCGATCCTATTCCTGGATTCATTCGAATTTGGGCCAGAACATTGATTTCATTGATAGGCTCGTTTCGTCGTACATAAGGACCTCTAGGTTTGATGAATGAATTATGTGCAAGTAACGTTGTAGATAAACGTCGAAACATTTTAATATTTGGTGTTGTTCTTTCAGGATATAATTCACCATACCTTTGTTGTGCTTTGAACGAATTTCTATCTAGTTTTATGTACACTTCGTACATATCTCTCTTCTCTTCATTTGTGTATCTTACCATATCGAATAAGTTAAATTGAAATTACTCAGAAAAGTATTTAATGACAAGTTCTTGTGACACAATAATAAACGAAGTGACAAATAATATGACATTTCTTGTTATGTTCTTTTTTATCCACGGCCTACTACTTGAAAATAATACATTCAATAAACCTAGAGTTGTGTGTATGTAAGAAAAAACAAGTCTATCAACGATATCAATGTTCTGACCCAAATTCAATTGAACCCAGAAAACAAATCGAGAACTGTGGCCAGTGAATGCAATTGATCAAAAACTCCTGTTAATAAAATAGTCAAGAGACGCGAATACAATGATTTTAAATTTGACTACCAAGCCTTGCAAAAATTATATCGTAATGATCTCAAAATAAAGTTCGATTCTGTAATTTGTTTCAACGGAGCAAATGACAAATCCAACAATAATGATTCCTCGCGAGAAGATTGAGAATGTATTGGAAGGTATTCAAGGAGACGAAATAAGCAAATGTATAAGAAGTATGGGTTCCAGAACCGCAAAGTGCATTTTACAAAATGGTGGACATTTCGAACACTTACTTCATTAATGTTCATCATTTACTTTCGAATAATCATTTGATTTTTCTTTCATTAAATGATAGTTTCGTTTAATTATCATGAATTAGGTTTTCACCTCTTGAAATTTGTAAATAATTATTACTTGTTTCTTGCTTTGATTCTGTTACGTTCCATTCAGTTGAAGATGAGTAAGTTGATTTTCTTATCGAAATGTATTGCATGTTGTTAATTAAACTAAAGGTACCTAAATGTAATACAGATCCGACCCAAAGAAATTTGGATAAGGGTCAAAATCACCTGAAAACCAACTTTGAATGACATTGTATGATATATCGTTGAATTCAGCGTTAAAAGTTAGTTCGAAAAGTGTCATAAAATATGCAGGTCCGTATTGAAAAAAATGAGGTTGAGGGTGGCCCAGAGCGTACGAAACGTTGGATACAAAATCTGATTATGTCAAAATGAGGATAATTTACTGTCGAATAAAAAACTCCTGTGACATTTTATGATAATATTCGAAATAAAGTGGGAAAAAAAGAAAAATCAAAATGACAGAATTTACTTTTCTTATGATATCTCAATAACCGGCCATGATAATCTCGATTTGTTTGAACTGCTTGACAATGATTCTATGAACGCAACTTTTTCTCCATTTGACCGACCTTCTAACTCTTATGGTTTAAAAGTTACCAATACAATCCCATTAAAAAAGTGGCCACTCTGTAGACCGAAAAAATATAAATTTACGGAATTTAGTTCCCTCTGTCCCCCCTGCGGTGGTACACATAATTTTAATGTTGCGTTTAGATTATCCAAGTGTTATAGGTTTGGAATCATCGACGAACAAAGATTCGAAACCGATATTTAAATCAAAATTAAATTAATTTCCAGCTACAATTTTCTAAATTTATTGCTCCTGTCTTCCTATACTGGTACAAATTATATACGTTTTCGATTTCTGGTGAAATATTTGCAAAAATATGTTGAGGAAAATTTATTTTTCCTTTTTCCCTTACCGCATCATAATCTTTTTGAAACCTCGTATATATATCAAGTATTGAGTGATTCAATATCAAAAAAGATATTTGCGACAATCTATTGAAAAAAATGTTTTCCATTCATATCTATCTCATGGCGCCCTAAATTGTATCAGGTACATTATTAGGAGTAGGTATTTCAGTTGAGGAATCATTTTTTTTTTTTATGTTCTGGTTCCCACGAAAAGGGAACGATACGATACGATAATGCAATAATAATCAAGATACAATGTGAAAATACATGTTCTTGTTATTACCTCCGAACACAAAAGCCAACATTATGAGAAAATTTGTATAAATAAATAAATATTATGTTGTATTAGTTATGTCTTGAATGTATTTTCATTAATGCCTACTGATTTTAGGTAGGTAAACCATGCCACGAAAATACAAAAGAAAGGTAGGAGTACGAGCTCGAGTATGTTCTTGGACTACAGAACAATTACAGTCAGCTTTCGATAAAATGGACAAAAAAAACATAGGAATCAACGAAATATCACGACAATTTGGGATTCCATCCAGAACATTACGAAGACGTTATGCTGCTAAAAACAAAACACAGTTGACATTGGGTACCTACCTACTAAAGATTATACCTACATGATGTTTGATTATTTGCTATCTATTTTCCAATGGGTTGTTTCATTTACGAATTTTTGTTTTAGGAAACCATCCTATCCTTGGTTTTGAAAATGAGAAAAAGTTGGTAACTCAAATTTTAAAGCTTGGAGACGCAGGATTTCCCCCAGATAGACGAGCCATACGTATGTTAGCCTACCAATTTGCTGAAAAGCTAGAACTAAAACATGGTTTTGACCATGACAGTCAAATGGCTGGAAGTGCATGGTTCAGAAGTTTTATTGAGCGAAATCCAGAGGTGTCTATCAGGCAAGTTGAAGGTTTATCTGTGGCCAGAGCTAAAAGTCTCAGAAGAGAAGAAGTAAATAACTTTTATGAAGTTTTAACTAAAGTCATGACCGATAATGACCTTTTGGAAAAACCTGAAAGGATATATAGGTATAGTTAAACCATTTACAATTGCAGAAGCATAAAAAACAAGTTCGCAGTCTTGAAGCGGTATCCTTTGAGCAGCATAGGCGGAGATAACTAATTTTATTTAGACTTTTAAATATTTTAAAAAAACGTTAAATTAAAAAAATATGCCATAATCGAGGAAGTATGTATTAATAGGCAATCGGATCATCATAATTTCATTTTCGTATGGTCGAAAAAAAGCCATATTTTCCAACAAAACACAACAGAACTATAAAATATTTTAAAACCTATTTCGATCCCAGACCAGAGAAGCTACTGGCTTTTATTTATTCAGACCTCTTGAAACACAAATATAACTCGTGATTTATTAGTTTTCTTGGCCTCTCAACGTATCGACACACCTACCAACATTATCATTGGCTTGCGGTCCGTTTTGATTGGCTCAGGTGAATCTGCTGTAGAACTAGACAGCTGTAACTCAAACCCACGTTGACTGTCGGCTCTTGTGATCTTCTTTTGATCTGTTCGGCGACGGAGAATGTTTACGAGTAGTACACATTATTTTTCGTTCCGTTACTTCGCACATACGCTCGTGTAAGCAATTTTTGCTATTTAAAAAAATAATAATTTAAAATGGTTTTATTTTTAAAAATTGTTTTTAAGTGGAAAGATGATTATACTCTGTTTATTTAAACTTATGGAAGACCGACAGCGTTTGTGGAATACACAACTTCTACACGTACTACTTGATTCGGCGCCATTTTAGAGTGAACTGAATAATTCAATTTGGATGGTTCATGTAAACCTGGTCAAAATAACTTTGGATGATTCATCCAAAATGATGATTTCAATTTGCATGAAGCAACCAAATTGATAAAAGTGAATCATTCAATATAATTGTGCAATCGCGTTAAAAGAATTGAACAAGCTCAATATTAACTTTTGCCGTTCACTATTCAACGCAGTTGAACGATAAATTAATTAAGGCTGTTTTCGCGGTCCACTATGTTTGCTCATCCCTTATATCTCAGTTATTTAGCATCGAGATCATTTCATTTTTTTGGAGAGGCATTCAGAAAATAAAACCCTATCAATCTGTGGTCTTTTAATTTTATCGTTACACCCCAGTTGTTTAAATAAAAATTATAATCAATATTAAATTTTGATAATTTTTGGAAAACGACATTTTGTAGCTGATTTTTTTCTATTTACAAGTTTTTGTTAAAATCAAAAACTAATTGAGTTTTGTGGACGGACGTTTTTCAATATTTTTATTTGGGACCCCTGAAAATATATCGGTCTTTAGCTACTACCTGCCAACACCGGCAACTGGGGGTAGGAAATACCTGATTCGGCCTAGACATCCGCCTACAAATACAAGACAGAGACGTATCCCAACTCAAATCAAACATTTTCATTTGAGTGTTGTGTTTCGTGCGTTATTTTTGTTAGTGTGAAATGGGAAAAGGAAAATTATCCTAAAAGAGAAAATCTCGTTCTGTAGCAAGCAGAAGGTAAGAGTAGTACTTATTATACTGTTAAATATTTTTATATTTCCTATTTGTTTATGTGTGTACATTTGAAGAATAATTGAATAATATTTATAATCATAAAATTTGACAGTATATTTTAAGGTAAGTTTTTATTTAAATGTATAACAACCCCTAAAATTTAACAAAAATGCTCTAAAAGAAAAATCTCGTTTCTTTTTTATTGATAACTTTGATCTACCCCAAAACACACTATTGATAAGTAAGATAGTAAAGTTGAAATATCTGAAAACCACTTTTTTGCAGATATGACCGTTTTCCTCAGTAAGGCAGTATTATTTTATATTATTATTAATAGTTCATAATACTGTATTTATTTTCAGTTATTTTCACACATGAGAAATTATTGGCTTATCGATTATAAATATCTGTTTGTCCGAACTATAAACACTTGTGAATTTTGAATCGTAAATATGCAAGAGGCTCTCATGTACCAGACATTTTGCATTCGTACAGATCTCTCCAGTTTTTATCGCTGGAAAAATAAGTCTCATCATATAAATGATTAACTTTTACAATATACTAATTAGTTTTAAAAAAGATTCAGTCTCCCAAGTGCATCGGAAACCACCCCAATTATATTTTCTTCCACCCCAACATTATCGACTTAATTACTGTAACCCGTATTGTTAATTTTTGTAAATAATGTAAATTAGTCTCATCTGAAAAAAAAAATCGAAATATGTCATGTTAATCTCAGATTAATTCAACTAGTTATGTGAATATAAACCAATTTTTTTTTCTTTAAGCAATGATTATGGATTGTCATCAAGTAAAGACCAAAACAATCAAGATCAGAAAAAGTTTATTTTCTGCCAATTAAATAATTATGTGACCTTATAAATTAATGTTCTTTTTTATTATAATAATATTTTATTTACAGAAATCTTCCATGTAATAAACTAAAATATGTTCGGATAAAGATGCCTGCCCGACAAAATGTTAAACGGTAAGTGTATCATAACTCTTTTCGATATTTTACTAAATTGGTAAATATATTACCTAATTATTGTTATCACAAGAGTAATAATGTTTATTTACAAAAAATATGATCAATCATTATTTGTACGAAAAATCTTTTAATATAGGTACCAGAGATGTTCATTTGACAGTATTTATTCAACATAATATTATTTTTCATTTTATTTAATTTCGCAAAATATTTCACTTTAGAATGTAAATAAATATTTAATTTGAATGTGGTTAATAATTTGTTTAAAACATCATTCCACTGGATGAACCCCCCCAAAAAAGGTTAATCAATAGATAACAAAGAAAACTGTACGGAGTAATAAAAATATTCTCTGAAAAAAACAACAACAAATGTGGCCAGTCCGTCTATCAGATGCTGAGAAAGAAAGAAGGTCTCATTAGACTGTGCGGTGAAACAAGAGAAAACTATTACACAGAGGGATGCGTGCAGAAATATTTTATGAAATGGATGAGTGACCTCGCAACTTTGTCTAAATGAAAAGCGCGAGAACTGCCTCAATGTGTAAACACGTAAACACAAGTATTGATCGATTCACTCGTGCGGTCCGCGTCACAGTGTGCTGGAAGGACGTACGTCAGATGTGTCAAAGTTAACGACAGAAAATGGTTTTTAAATGAGAAGAGAAGCATACGTCTCTACATTTTAACACGTTAAGCCCCGCATGGCTTTAACTGATTCCTCAATTCAACGTACCCTTGGGACCAGCGTTGCCAATTACCGGGATTTTTCCCGAAAATTGGGAATTTTGAGCTGTGCCGGGAATTGTGTCGGGATTTTTACAATAGTACAAAAAAAACGGGAATTTCATTACTATTCGTAACTTTCGTTTTAAGGCTCGTCCATACTCATCCGAATAAACGCAATTTTTTTTGTGATTCGCAAATCGGAGAAAAATTGCCGCATGAACGTTCGTACTCGTACGACAAAAAATTGCGATTAACTATGAACCATATCATTGGTATGTCATTTTTCTATATTTATTGTTCATGTTTGTTATTTTTTCATTTAAAAATAGTCCAATTAGTCCAATATAGATTCGAAAGAAGAACAGGTAATTATTTTATGCATTTTATCGAATTGGTGTTCCTGAATACGACTTTTTCAATTTTGACATCACTATGGACAATAGTTCGTCGAACTGAGAGCAAGTAATTCTAAAGAAATTGAAATATTTCATGGATTTGCATATCCTTAACGAGATAATCTCCCTGCACTTTCCTATAGCGAAATATATCACGAACAAATGTTCTTTCATTTTTGTTTGTAGTACTTCGTAGGGTTTACAGAATTTCATAAATATTTAACAAATCCTCCATTCCATAATTAACGTGAACATATCAAATGAAAGCCAAGATTCGGTTAGGTTATGTGGCGAAGGTACAGTACAGACCGGTCTGAATCATGTGGTTCCGTGGTTTGTCCGAATGTACAAAAAGTTAAAATATTTGAATTTTTTGCGGCATGTCTGGCAGCCATTTTGTTCGCAGAAAAATTGCGGCATTCGGATGAGTATGTTTTCAGCATTATTCGTAACACACTACGTCAGATATGTTCCATTAAGTTCATAATATTGAGCAGTCAATCAGAAACGGAACAGGACGCTGTAAGCTGAAACTCGAAAAGCTGTTATGTGAACAAGGCATAACATTTGACGGTCGTCAACTGTCATGTGTCACGTCATTCCTGTCAATGTTTAATGTTTACTTTGTTGTGAGCACTCCTTATCAAGTATTTTAAATATAGCCATATGTAAACTGAAACTGAAGAAGGCCAATAAAATAAATCAATTTTCGTTCGAGTTCAAAGGCGGACGCATTAATAGTAAAATTAATATGACACTTCCCCTATCATTTATGTCGGCACCTCAATCGAAATTCCAATCCTATGTTCAGACATTCATAACTAATAATAGTACGCCGGGACAGATGAATGACCCGCGGTCTTTTTGAAGCGATAATAGGCTTGGTGATATATCATGGCGGCGTGTCAACTCAAACGGGGTACTCACCGACTCATTAATTATACTTTTATTAGGGCGGCATTCGTTTGAATACCAACACTATATATATAAGATTCTCCCTACTAGAACTCTCTCATTCTCTCTCTCTTCATTCAGAATCCAGTCGTCGATCTAGTCAGTCAGTACAAAGCTAGTTCAGCTTCATTATGAAGCGAATAAAAGTAAAGTTTAATTTCAATTAGCGAAGATGAAGTCTCATCTTCCTACGCGAAATAAGCGTAGACTCCGTAGAGTTTATCTGAAGTAGCAAATTAATCAACCATATGCAGAATCATTGTGAAAGTGTAATTCATCCGAATTCATCTCAGTAATAACTAAATGAAAGGAATTAATATTTATCAAGAAGCTAAATAACCATATTGCAACAAGTGTACGCGTAATATAATTCGGAAATAAAACGGAATAATTAAGTCTTAATTTAAATATTGTGCCTCACTTCAGTGGACGGTAAGAAATCAAACTGTTTATTTGGCAAGGTATATATGTATAGTGTTATAAGAAAATATTCCATTATTAATTTCATAGTAAAAGAAATTATTGATTCAACAAAAGTAAAATGATTATCAATTGTTTAAAATAACTGAAGAACAGTTATTTTATTGTCAGCTCATATTGTTTCTCATTTTAAATTATTGTTTATTCAATCTCATTTTGACTTCCTATACTTTTTCTCAGTAAATTATACCAGGTGTATCAATAGTTGTTTTTATATTTTAGAAAATACATATATATATATATTATTACAAATCTTAATTGTATTATTATTCCGAAACGATTTGAGATTGGTCTTTGTACTGTCAAATTAAGTTCCCTCGCTTCATTACATACTGGGAGAAACAAGATCTCAAGCCGCTCTGGGAAATTGTTCCGTTATTGGTCAATAGACAGATAACACTCAGTATGTTATAACAAAAGGTGGACAGGTGTGGTCTTTCAATAAGAACACCCTGTACGTCTTACATCAACTTGACAAATTACGTGAGCATACCCATATATTTTGTAGATAATTTTATATATCTCTGCTTGTTTGAATTTGCCGGGAAAAAACGATCAGATATAAGTTTCGGGAATTTTCGGTCGGGTCGGGATTTTTCTTCATATGGCGTTGGCAACCCTGCTTCGGACCGCGACGTATCAGTGTAATGACAACAGCAAACATTTAGTTTCAGACCGGGGTGCTTTGTGACTACACGTTTCAAGACACATATGGCTTGTAAAACTAATCCGAGCCGAGCCACCATGCATTATAGTGAATACCTATTTATCCAAGTCTCCAACCGTGCAAATGAGTAATTATAGTCGAAACTAATTTCTGGTCGGCGTGCACTGTTGCCGATAAAGTTACGTATTCCTTGTAATAGCTGTGTTGAAGTATCAATTATCATTTGGTTTGGAAATTAATCAGGAAGAAAAGATTCGTAAAATAGTTATTCCGAAATAACACTCTTTGAAAATAAAATCCAACTGTTATAGGTATAAGTATAACCATTTTCAATTGCAGAAGCTGTTTCTATAGGGAGCAAATCAAAAACTCACTTCGCTAACACGAGCGTATATGCGAAGAAACGGAACGAAAAATAAAGTTTACTACTCGTAAACATTCTCCGTCGCCGAACAGATCAAAAGAAGATCACAAGAGCCGACAGTCAACGTGGGTTTGAGTGACAGCTGTCTAGTTCTATAGCAGATTCGTCTGAGCCAATCAAAACGGACCGCAAGCCAATGATAATGCTTGTAGGTGTGTCGATACGTTGAGAGGCCAAGAAAACTAATAAATCACGAGTTATATTTGTGTTTCAAGAGGTCTGAATAAATAAAAGCCAGTAGCGTCTCTGGTCTGGGATCGAAATAGGTTTTAAAATATATATATATAGTATTTCTAATCCCAATTGGAACGACACAAAAAGTTTCGAGAAGGAATTCTCTTTCCAGTTGCCGCCTTGACATAGACGTCGGTATATTATTTTTCAGTGGTATTTTTTCAGTTACTTATTCTTACAATCATATTGATCACCCCATCTAAAAGTAGACACATGTTATCTCAATTGAATTTGATTATTTGTTTCGAAAGGTCTCCAGAAAGCCATATTGATAAAATTATTTTCAATGGATAATTCCTAACCTCACCAACACACGGCACTGATTAGGGAATATTGTGAACTGGGGAAATCATACGGCTCCAGATAACAGGTGTTCAATCCAGCTAACCGAGGATTTATTCTTCAAATATATTTGCTAGCGCCTTTACTAATAATCTGGACAACTAGGGCCACACGACAGAACGTTTTTATGATTGTACCAGGAACGCTTTGAAAGTTAAAACACTGGTAGTATGTAGTATATGAATTTTCCATTTGCCGGGCAGTGCATATGATGGAAAATATGGCTTTTTTTCGACCATGGGAAAATGAAATTATGATGATCCGATTGCCTAATGGGCGAGGACACGAAATTTCAAACATATTTTCAATGGATTTTAAAGCTTGTGAAAACTCTATGAGCATTTTTTTTATTTTTTATTTTCTAAAATATATTTAAAGTTGGCAAAATTCAAATGGCTTCTTTCTTACGCCATTCAAATGTTGTGACGTAATCACCCGATCAACCAATCCCACAGTTGATAGCTTCAATCAATTTTGCAACGTTGCCATATTTTCAAATCTTGACATTGCGAATAGTGTTCTAGTTCTGACATTTATAGTTTCAGAAACTTGGCAACATTACCGTTTAACGTCACAATCAACCCGATTCTAGTTCATCCATTATCAATTGCAGAAGCATCAAAAACAAGTGTCCCAGTTTCCCAGAATTTTATTCAGATATTTAAATATTTTAAAAACACGTTAAAATAAAAAAATATGCCATAAACGAGGAAGTATGTATTAATAGGCAATCGTATCATCATAATTTCATTTTCCCAAGGTCGAGAAAAAGCCATATAACACAGCTATAGAATATTTTGAAACCTATTTCGATCCCAGACCAGAGACGCTACTGGCTTTCATTTACTCATACCTCCTGAAACTGGTGATTTATTAGTCTCAACGTATAGACACACCTACAAGCATTATCATTGGCTTGCGGTAACTCAAACAGCTGTCACTCCAGTCCACGTTGACTATCGCCTCTTTTGATCTTTGGTTCGCCGACGGAGAATGTTTACGAGTAGTAGGTACACTTTATTTTTCGTTCCGTTTCTTTGCATATACGTTCGTGTTACCGAAGTGAGTTTTTGATTTGCTCCCTATAGAAAGAAAGAAATTGAAAATGGTTAAACTATACGCCTATGGGCTGCTCGGTCGTTTACGTCACAAAGAGCGCCAATATTAGTAGCTTCAAAATTTGCTGATTTTCAAAAACGAATGGGAACCGTTGTAATTGAAATTTAACTCAATAAGTGTTTTCTGGGTACATTCATATATGCGTTATGTATTTGAAAGCATATTTAAAGCGATAATAATTTCTCGTGTCCGCGCTTGGCAACATGCCAGTTTGGTTGTCCTGTGAAGGGGAATATGCTTGTGTCCACTAAGAATAAATCCGATGGATTGGGGTTTCTAATGATTAATCATGATATGGAGATAACGAAAAACAAAATTATTTATTATAAAAAATAAAGATTATTATTATTTTTAGAAAATAAATTCTTCAAAATTAGGCATTCGGTCACGTGACAGTGCAATCAGAAAGTGTTACGTCACGCCGTGGGATTGCCATTTTTGTTGTTAACATTTTCGTAGAACAGAACAGGTTCCTTGATAAATTTTTCGTCTTTAGCAATTTTTGTCAAGTTGATACAGTTGTTCTCAATTATATCTTGAAAGACAAGTATAATCCGTTATAGAATCAAGATTTAGCAAAGCAAACATTAGTAATTTGTCCAAAATTGAAGCCGTTATGCTTGGCAACTTTTTATTTTTATTTAAAATTTCGATGTAAGTATTCAGAAGGGCAAAATATATATTTTAAGCTTAAATAGTAATATTTCAGTTTTGTAGACAATAACTTATTGTTTTGACATATTGCAATTTGATACTAGTTTTGAGGTTAGATTTACATAATATGATACTCGATATAATTAACCATGTCATTTGGCAATAAAAAGAGTGTGTTTATTATAATAAATATAACACTAAAATAAGATCTTAAATCATAAAACCAAAACAATTTAACCTCAACTCATACATGATTATTTTATCAATATACTTGAAAAATAGCGATTCCGCTGAATTCATCAGTTTTGCTTTAGATTTAGAAATAAATTTTGTAGTGTGAAACACTCACATCAAAATGATCTTCACAAAAATACATTTTTGAATCTGGTGATAATCTATGAACATCATTTCCTGCTTGCAAGTTTTAGCCACTTTTTACACTGGAGCACTACTTATACAGTTCTTGTAATACGAAAAATTCATTTTTAATTAAAAAAACTAACAACTGCCATAAACAGATATGATTGTTTGTTTCCCACGGCGTGACGTCATTCAAGACGCCATGACAGTCTTAAGCATTTTCGAGGTAAATTTAAATTGATTATTGAAAACGCAAAATACGTAATGTAAATGTTCGATTTTTGAAGAAAAAAAAACACTTTTTTTGTCAAATATATATTAAGGTAAAATATTAACAATTTTTTCAAATTTAGTCAGCTAGCCTATTAAGGATTTTACGGCAGAATATATTATTCCAGCGGCAGAGGAATCGTTATTGGATTTTGAATTTTCATATTCTTCTAGTGAATGTTTTGAAAATATCCCTTGGTCAACTGGGTATATATTAGTTTTGATTGTTAGATTCATATGTATTTTAATTGCGACTTTTGTGTTAGTTTGTTTGAATAAATCGTTGGGAATGAACCGATTTTCATTAAATCAATGAATAATCTTTGGATGCCATAATTCACTGGTTAAATTCTTACAACAGAAGATAACAGAGTTGAAAGTTGCCGCACATAATTTTTGAGAAAAAATTAAAAAAAATGCATTTTCTCAACAAAATTTTGCTCAAATTTCACAAAAAAGCAGTTTCTAATATCTGTGGCATTTTTACGGTTCATTCTGAACGACTTGAAATTTCTTTTCCTACCATGGATGGACAGTGTTTTTAGTGTTTCAATCGTTATTGGACATTTCTATAAAAGGACATTTTGATATCGAACAATTTAAGTTTGTCGTGTGTTTTGGAAAAGATATGTTGAAATCAGGTAAGTGAAATGTTTGATCAATGGGGCGCAGGCGTTCAGTTAAATGTTCATGGAAAATATATTTTTATTGGGGAGCGGAATACCTATTGCTTTGGAAACTGTTTTTCTTCACACAATTATTGATATTTTTCTTTTTTCCAATAGCTCGAATTGAAAACCGATAGACCTACTGGAAAAAATATTCAACTAGAGAATTTATTAGATACAGGGTGAGCGAAAAGAAAAAAATATCACTTCTTTCTTTTTTCATAACCACCTATTTTGTGCGACACAAAGTACAATACCTAGGGTTTGGCATTTATTTGTTCCCGCCTATGATTTTAACAGTCTATTCACTTAAGAGCAAAAAAATCGACCCACTGGCTCTTACTGAAATTAATATTTCTTAAACTGTTACCCTGGCTCGATTATTTTGCTCGTAAGTGTATGTTTGTATGTTCCCGTGTAGCTCCTAAGCTACTTATCATATTTTGACAAATGACGTTTCGTTAGCATCGCCTTAGAGTTCCGCGAGTTATAGGCTAGGTATGTAAAACCGGTCAAGTGCGAGTCTGTAGATCATCTCCCATCATCTAGTAAAAATAAAAAATAAAAAGAGAATTAAAAACAATGTAACCTAGTGAAAATTTCTCAAAACAATGTTGAATTTACAAAAATATTTCTGGTGGTCTGCGATACACAAAGCAATACTGTAACAATTTCCGGTCTTCGACTACGAGAAATATTTTTTTCCATACTTACGTCAAAAATGTGTCATTTTTGATGACTTTTAAATGTCAAAAGTAGGCTATTTTTGAACAGAATGTAAAAAAAATCTGCATGGCGTGCAAAAAAGTACAGATCTACGTTATTTAAATACAGGTAATACACAATACCTATCATGCTCAATTCAATCGTTTTTTAATAATCATATTACAATCATATTCCATCCATACTATAATCGTTCCTTTTGATGTATCTATATGTTTATGAATTTTCTATCCCTGTTTTTAAACAACTTTTATCTATATTATTATGAATTTGTTAAATGGCTTATACATTAATTTTTCTTCTTTTTACACAATGTCACAGATAGGAAAATTTATTGATTATTTAGGTAATTTAGGAAATTTTATTGTCTATTTAGATTGATTAATTATTCTCTACCTCTGTTATTTTTTTAAAAAAATTTTATCAATTGAAATTTTTCCAAATTTTATTATTATATTATTATTATTATACTAATTTTTTACTGGTAATACTATGCACCCTGACAACCTAATATTTGTCCTAATTTTTTGTGGTAGGTATGTATTGCGATTGACTGAAATAATTTTGCTTAATGTCACTATCACTGCCAAAACAATAAAAATTAGACGTTTGCTTTCAAAGCGTTATATTAATAACAAAGGGTATTTTCGTTTTTATATTAAAAAAACCAAAGTATTGGAAAAAATCATGTATACAACTCGAATATAAAGCCTCATTTTTGCACTTGCGAGGACTTCTCGTGCGTCCAAAAAAGAATCGCTTTATTTTCTTGTTGTATAAATAACTATTATAAATTCTTCTGTTCGTTTTGAGAAACTTTCACCATATGTTGTTTTTAATTATTACAAATTTAAATAGTATCATCTTAAAACTTGTTTCGTCCTTTTTCATGGTCGGGTTTTAGTTTTTAAGCTAATTTTTTACCTCTGAATATGTCTTCTTCACTAAATTGCAGTAGGTATATAATTTACAGTATTTACATATTTCATTCTTCTATAAAATGCACATTTCTTGGTTATTTTCGCAGAAATTCTAAAATTATACCTGTTTTAACGTATTCTTCAGCCGACTTATACAATAAAACCTCTATTATTGGACACCTCTATATAGAGGACACCTCTATGTAACGGACAAAAAACACAATGACCATTTGTGTATAAACGACCCTCTCAATAGCGGACCTTCTATATAACGGACGCGGACATACAAATTAGTTACCAAAGATATTATTTCTTTAAAAATCACCTCCATGTACGGACACCTTTTCCAACTTTCAACGAAAGTTGAGAATTTGTAACCTGCCTACGTGTACGGATACCTGCAAAAGGTCAGGTATAAAAATGTGTCCGGTTGACTGGTTTCTTGTTTCGAGCTTAAGATAGGATGGGTTTGGTTTTCACACTAACCCTCTTTATGCTAGGTAAAATGTTTATGAAAATACTTGTTACTGGATATTATTTACATACGAATTTAATTGCTTCTCAATAGAAGACAAATAATTTGGTCAGTCTATTTAGTTGAAGTTTAGTTATTGTTAATACAACATGCCAAACGAAAAAAGAAAACGTTTACCTTTAAAGGATAAGGTAGAAGTTATCCATACGAGTGATAAATATAAATTAAGTGTTAGGAAACTAGCCGAAAAATATGGTGTGGGAAAAACACAGATTAGCGAAATTTTAAAAAACAAAAATGAACTTTTAAAGTCTTTTGTTGATGGCTCTAGTAATGACGAAGTTAAACGGAAATTCCCTGCTGTGGATCAGATTGTTTTTGAGTGGTTTTCCAAAGTGCGAGATAAGAAGATTCCTTTGTCTGGGACATTAATTAAAGAAAAGGCACTAGAAGCTGCAGAAGAATCAAAGTGTGACACTTTCAAAGCATCAAATGGATGGTTGGAAAAATTTTGCAAGAGACACAATATCACGTTTAAGTCTGTTTGTGGTGAGTCTGCACACATCACTTTACAAGAGGTTGAAAACTGGAAAATCAAATTAAATAAAATCTTGGAAGACTATTCTGCAGAAGATGTTTACAATGTATCATCTTCAAACTTGTTTCGTTCTTTTTCATAGTCGAGTTTTAGTTTTTAAGGTTATTTTTACAAGCTTTTATTTAGTTTCACTTGTTCGTTAGTTCGTTAGGGTCAAATCTTGCAAGTAAATTATTGGCAAACTTCTAGTCGCCCGATTGATTTGAAATTTGGCAGATGTTCATAATTCCGGTGACAATGCATTATAGAGTTTTTGTTAGAGAAAAAAACAAAATGGGGGCTCCAAGATGGCGGAGGAGTTTTGTGATTATGGTCCGATTCGATTTAAAATTGGTATGTGGGAATTTTCGGGGTCGGAGATTAGGAAATTTTTGTCAAACTTCATGAATTCAATATGGCGGCTCCAAGATGGCGGACGAGTTTTGTGCTTATGGTCCGATTCGATTCAAAATTGGTATGGAGGGGTTTTCGGGGTGGAAGATTATGAAATTTTTGTCGAAATTTATAAATCCAAGATGGGGGACGAGTTTTGTGATAATGCTCCAATTCGATTCAAAATTGGTATGTGGGGGTTTTCGGGGTGGGAGATTATGAATTTTTTGTCAAACTTCATAAATTCAATATGGCGGCCCCAAGATGGCGGACGAGTTTTGTGCTTATGGTCCGATTCGATTCAAAATTGGTATGTGGGGTTTTCGGGGTGGGAGATTATGAAATTTTTGTCGAAATTTATAAATTCAAGATGGGGGACGAGTTTTGTGATAATGCTCCAATTCGATTCAAAATTGGTATGCGGGGGTTTTCGGGGTCGGAGATTATGATTTTTTTGTCCAAATTCATAAATTCAAGATGGCGGCTTCAAGATGGCGGACGAGATTTCTGTGATTATGGTGATATTTCATTCAAAATTGGTGTGTGGGTTTTCGGGGTCGGAGATTATGAATTTTCGTCTAAATTCATAAATTCAAGATGGAGGCCCCAAATGGAGGACGAGATTTCTGTTTATGGTGATATTTCATTCAAAATTGGTGTGTGGGGGTTTTCAGGTTCGGAGGTTCTGAATTTTTGGTCAAAATCTATTAATTTAAGATGGCGACTTCAGGATGACGGACGAATTACGTGATTATGGTCAGATTCTATTCAAAATTGGTGTGTAGGAGTTTTTGGTGTCGGAGATCATGATTTCTTTTAGGTCAAAACTTATAGGGAAGAGAACTTGTAATAACGATGCTCTATTAGAAATGAACAGATTAAGGCAAACTAACTAAAAAGCAAAAAATAAAAAACTTTTTAAAGACAAGCTTTTATTTAAGTCTGTACTAAAACGTATAAAATAAATGTAAGTCATCGCTGACAACGATTTAATTATTTTTTGTTGATTTATTCGGTTTCAAAAAGCTTGTCGCGCGAATTGTAATAAAATTAATACTTCGACAAGTTGTTACTTACCAACCATTCATTGTCCAATGAAATTAATTGGTATCTTCTTTCGTGAATACTTTGTAAAAATCAAATACTCCGACAAGATTTTACTTACCAACTAATCAAATTAGTGGGTACCCACTTTTATGATCACTTCTATAAAATTAACATTTCTTGGTTACGTTCGCAGAAATTCTAAAATTGACCGGAATTCACGTGTTCTGCAGCCGGCTTATACTAGGCAAAGCAGTGGCGACATGTTTCTCTTCCCTCATACTAACTTGATTGATGATGCCATGATGCTATTCTAATTAATAAACTCTACTTCTTGTTTGGGAGGAAAAGCATTTGATTTCACTCACCTTTTGTTCGAATGTTTCTTCATTCAGTATGTAGGTACCCATAATGTTATTTGTGAAGAATACATATACAACATTCCAAAGTTGAATGACTCTTTAGATCAAAAGCCCGTGTCACTTTTCAAACGGATCACAGAACACAGGAATTTGTGTTGGTGGTGATGGTAGGAGGGATGCTGAACTGTTATAAAAAAAAGGTGAAAAATATTGACTGAGGGTAAAAAAAAGTTTATAATGAAATAAATCGATTGCCGATTGTCAGTCGTCTAAAACTTGGCGTTCATCCGAGAGTTAACTACTGACAATTGGAGGGAACTTACCATTTGCCTTTAAACAATATATATTTCGTCCACCAGTCATTTTCAATAAGGCGGAAGGGCGCTGGGCCCACCGAATTTGGAATGTAAACTTATTATAAAAAAATCGCTAAATTTTCTCCAAAATCAAAGGGCCCAGCGCCCTTCGGTCTCCTTGAAAGAGACTGGCGGACGAAATCTATGTCGTTTGAATGCTAATAGCACAGTTTATAGTTTAGCTATAAACTGTGCTAATAGTAAGATCCCGTCCATTGTCAGTCGTAAACTCTAAAAAAACTTCGGGCCCGTTTTTTTTACGCAAATTTTGAACGCAGGTGATCGCCAAGTTTTAGACGACTGACAATCGGCAACAAGTGTTGCTTTATATTATTGAAAACTTTTGTTTTTTACTACCCTCAGTCGTGAACTTTCAATATTTCTCATCTTTTTTATAAAAGTTCAACATCCCTTCTACCATCACTTCGGCCCTGAAAAAATGTATGGCGGGCATGCCTGTAGCATCGTCGATATCGATATAGTTAAACCATTTACAATTGCAGAAAAAACAAGTTTCCCAGTCTTGAGGCGGAATCCTTTGAGCAGCATAGACGGAGATGATAATTTGATATTTAAATATTTAAAAAATACGTTAAAATAAAAAAAATATGCCGTAAGCGAGGAAGTATGTATTAATAGGCAATCGGATCATCGTGATTTCGTTTCCCCATGGTGGAAAAAAAGCCATATATTCCAACAAAACACAACAGAACTATAGAATATTTTAAAACCTATTTCTATCCCAGACCAGATACGCTACTGGATTTTATTTATTCAGACCTCTTAAAACACGTATATAACTCGTGATTTATTAGTCTCAACGTATAGTCTACTAGACAAGTTGAAAATGGTCTAAAATAGAGATACTGCTCTTAAAATTTTGTGTGATAGCTCATTGGATCCAGAATAACGCCTAGAAAAATGTGCCAAAAGCGTGTATTAGCACATAAAAAATTGCAAAAGTTATAAACAATTGAAGATGAAAAAAAAAATGGAATTTCGTTTTTTGTCAATATTTCATAAACTTTTAATATTTAAGGAATTTCAAAAAAAGATTCTGAAAGAGGAGGAAATTTCCAATAAAAAACTCCCAGCTCCCGGAACTCTATCTCAATTATTTATAATTTTAATTTAACGCTGAAAATGGGTCTCCGAGCGACATTTTTAGGTTGCGCGCGCGGCGTCAAAAGCGAGTACGACACATTAATTAATGTATTTAAGGTATTAAATAGTTTTTTTAAATTTGACAAAACTCATGGTGTATTCGGAACACTAAATAATTTATTCCCGTTGGAAATTTTACCGAAAGTTTATTTTTTAACAAGTTAAACGATTGTTAACTAACAAAATTTTCTCGAACTTCTGTCTTAATTGTAAATGAAAAAAAATGTTTAAATAATTGTCGTAAAAATTTTTCGCTTCGTAGAGTTTTTTTTATATACATACTTAACAAGATCACGCCATAAAAGTTAAAAAAATATCCATACTTTGTTTATAATAATTTTTGTACTTGAACAAAAACAAAAAAATCCAAGTAATGTTCTTAATCATCATATTATCGTTTTTTTATCAATACAAGATATAAATTGATTTGCAAAAAAAAATTTTTCCGCTATTTGTTGATCAATTTTTTATAAACAAATTGATTATTTCAATATTTTTGAAAACATTTTCTCCACAACTTCATTATATTACAAATATTATGATTTTTGAAAAAAAAAATCCTCAATAACAATTTTTAATTGTTTATAATCGTTTTTTTAATATTTCTATTGTTTAAATAATTAGTTGGGAATTTTTTTTTTCCAAAAATCATAATTGACAGTCCTCTATAGAGTAACAAAAAACAATTTTTTGTTATCAACAATTCCATTGTTTATTAACTTACCAATTTGTTATAAACAAATTTTTAACTTTGTTAGATTTTTTTTCTGAAACTTCTAAAATTTACAAAAACAAAATATATTTAATTAAATAAGAATCAAAAAAAAATCTAAAAAAAAAATTTTTTAAAAAATAATATTTGTAATATAATGAAGTTGTGAAAAAAAAATTTCAAAAATATTGAAATAATCAATTTGTTTATGAAAAATTTATCAACAAATTGCGGGAATTTTTTTTTTTTGCAAATCAATTTATATCTTGTATTAATAAAAAACCGATAATATAAAGATTGAGAAAAAAAATTTTTTTTAACAACATTACTTGGATTTTTTTGTTTTTGTTCAAGTACAAAAATTATTATAAACAAAGTATGAATATTTTTTTACTTTTATGGCCTGATCTTGTTGAGTATGTATATAAGAAAGGCTCTACGAAGCGAAAAATTTTTACGACAATTTTTAAAAAAATTTTTTTTTAATTAAAACAAAATTAAAATTTTGTTAGTTAACAATCGTTCAACTTGTTGAAAAATTAACGTTAGGTAAAATTTCCAACGGGAATAAATTATTCATAGTGTTCCGAATACACCATGATTTTTTCAAATTAAAAAAAACATATTTAATACCTTAAATAAATTAATTAATGTGTCGTACTCGCTTTTGACGCCGCGCGCGCAACCTAAAAATGTCGATCGGAGACCCATTTTCAGCGTTAAATTAAAATTATAAATAATGGAGATAGAGTTCCGGGAGCTGAAAATTTCATTCTCTTTCAGAATCTTTTTTTGAAATTTCTTAAATATCAATAGTTTATGAAATATTGGCAAAAAACGAAATGCCATGTTTTTTCGGCACATTTTTCTAGGCGTTATTCTGGATCCAATGAGCTATCACACATAATTTTAAGAGCAGTATCTCTATTTTAGACCATTTTCAACTTGTCGAGTAGACTAGTATGGCCTACAAGCATTATCATTGGCTCAGGCGAATCTGCTATAGAACTAGACAGCCGTCATTCAAACCCACGTTGACTGTCGCTTCGTTTGATTTTCCGTTCGGTGACGGAGAATGTTTACGAGTAGTACACATTATTTTTCGTTCCGTTTCTTCGCATATACGCTCGTGTTAGCGAAGTGAGTTTTTTATTTGCTCCTTATAGAAACAACTTTTGCAATTGAGATGGTAACTCTATAACACATGTTCCCGGGTTCATTGTGCGTAAACTTATGATACATTCTAAAAAGTGACACGGGCTCTTGGTCTATAGTATTATATACTATCGTGAATAGGTGCTTGTAACATTGTCATTTCCATGTCTATATGTTACTTTCAGGCAAAAAAACTAAACAATTTGCTTCTCGTACACACTCCCGAAGCAAAAGAGCCAAAATGGCTAGGTGTAGGACCATCAGGAGCAATGAGAAAAATACTGATTTTCAGTGAGTACTTTTAGAAAATATTTATTTCAATTCTCAAGTACTTCTATAGTTTATTTATACAACAAGAATAAAAAGAGTCTTTATATTCGTGTTGTATATACATGATTTTTTCCAATACTTTGGTTTTTTAATATAAAAATGAAAATACCCTTTATTATTAACGTTTTGAAAGCAAAGGTCTAATTTTTATTGTTTTGGCAGTGACAGTGAAAATTATTTCAGTCAATCGCAATACATATAGTTTACCCAATATCAATTGCAGAAGCATAAAAAAGTCATGCGGCGAAATCCTGTGAGCAGCAGTGGCGGAGATAACTAATTTTATTTAGATATTTTAATATCCTAAAACGTATTTCGATCGGCACACACCAAGACCACAGACGCTCTGGTTTTTAATCTTTCAGAGCTATTAAAACACAAATATAACGCGTGATTTATGACCTCCCATCGTATAGACACACCTCCAAGCATTGATGTCCGACTTGATTGGCCCAGACGAATCGGTTGTAGAACAGACAGCAGTCACTCAAGTCCACGTTGACCAGCGGGCTCTTTGTGCCGACGGAGACTGTATACAAGTAGTACAGATTATTTTTCGTTCCGTTTCTTCGCATAAACGCTCGTGTTAGCGAAGTGAGTTTTTATTTGCTCCCTATAGAAACAGCTTCTGCAATTGATATTGGATGGACTATACCTACCAGGAAAAATTAGAACAAATATTAGGTTGTCAGGGTGCATAGTAACTATTTCAATTATTGAAGTCGTCATTAGTGTAAAACCGTAATCAGATAATTTTCGTAAAGTTATAAAATATCGCTTTAATTATGGATGAAGAAAGTGATTTTAGTGATACATCTGATATTCCTGCCGATGTGAAGGAGCTATCGAAATACGTGTCGTGGTTTTGTAAACCTAGTTTAGTGAAGTGAGTGAATCAATTTTTTTGTTTAATTGCATTATTTTAGCAAATAATCATGAATATCAGAAATTGCAATCATTGATTGAATAAGACAATTAACAAATTAAAAAATAAACTAAAAAATCATGATTGGACCCCTTTTTACTCATTACAAGATGTTGTTGAGGCGTGGACAGATTACATTATATCCCTTTTAAAAAACACAGTTGAAAATGGCTCTAAATCATATAAAATAAAACAATGAAATTAAAAGAAAAAACTGGATAACAAAGCTTTATAAATCACAGAAACGAGCTCTTCAAACAATACAAAATAAACAAAAACGATGACATCTTAAAAAACGAATATTTGAGTTACATTAATAAAAAACGCTAAAACCTCATATTATTAAAAAAAATCGACCATAGTAAAGGTGGCAGTAAAATTATAAGGAATACAGTGAAGAAACTATCAGGTGCCAAAAAAAAAGATATAAACCAAATACAACATGAAAATAGAACGATTACGACTAGAGTTGAAATAGCAAAACTATTCAATGAACACTATACATTGCTAGGAAAAAAATTCGCAAATAAGATTAGGGCTCCCGCAATTCCACCACTGAAAGGAGCTCGGACACAGTCATCAATATTTCTTTCACCCGTAACATAAAATGAATTAATTGCTAACAAAAACAACTTGAAGGACAAAAAAGCTCCCGGATCTGATGGAATAAGGGTTGAGCTACTGAAAGAAATAAAAAACGAAATATCACATCCCCTCACGTTTTTAATAAATAAAATAATGGAATATGGAGAATGGCCTGAAGCACTCAAACTTGGAATAATAAAACCACTATTCAAAGGTGGAAAAAATTATGAAATCCTCTACCAACCTATTACTCTAACCAGCAACATCGCAAAAATATTCGAAAAACTCTTGAAAATCAGAATAGTAAGTTACCTTGATAAAAATAAACTTTTATCTGAAACACAATTCGGATTCACCGAAGGAAAATCTACAAATGACGCCTGGACAGGAAGAAACACTCTAGTGGTTTTTCTGGATCTTGCAAAAGCCTTCGACACTGTTGAAGATAAACAGCGTTTAAGGGATTCAGGGGAAATGTATATAAGTTATCTGAAAACTACCTGGGTAACAGAAAGCAACGTCAATCGAAAATGCACAGAGTGACAAAAGAACTGTACAATATGGGGTGCCGCAAGGGACAGTGTTGGGGCCGGTATTTTTTATTATTTACATGAATAACATACTCACCTCACAAACCAACGGAGAAATCATTAGTTTTGCAGATGACACGGCAATATTCAACGAAGACACATCCTGGAAAACCCTAAAAGCGATATGAGTAATATTATAGATTGTTTTAATGAAAAAAAATTAAAAATGAACTTTAAAAAAAACATCCTTCCTACCTTTCGCATGTTACTCATCTCACCTCCCCGATTTCAATCACCTAGAAATAAAAAACGCTGATGATATTATTCAGTTGAAGTCTTCAGAATTTGTTAAGTATTTGGGTGTCTACATTTACAAGCACATTCGATGGGATGTTCACATAAAAACGACCGTAGGTACTTTGAGGAGTATTATTTCTAAATTTCTTTGCTTTAAAGATATATTGAATACTCACCAAATGAAAATCCTTTACCACGCATTAATAGAGTCTATATTGTCTTATGGAATCTTGAGTTGAGAAGGTGTTGCCAGCAGTTACTTAACTTTTCTAGATATTTTACAGAAAAAAATCCCAAAGATTTGCTTCAATAAATGTCAAACGTATCCAACGACCTTGCTTTATTCTAAAAGTAAAATACTAGACAAATCTACTTTATACGTGTAGCGATAGATCAATAAAAAAACAAAATTTGTTTAAGAAATATTGACCACAATCATAATACCAGGGCAAAAAAAGAAAACATGATGCGCACTGAATTTCCATTCAAAAGTATTGGTCAGAGAGGAAATACTTATCTAAGCACGAGAATATTCAACAATAAGAATATTAAAGATTCAACTTCCATAGTATTATTAAAAAAAAATTCAAAACAGTACCTTCACGAAACAGAGAGAAAAATAATACACAACCTGACCCTAACAAAATTCCCTGTGCTAATATCTATTGAGAGATAGGGAAACAGTAGGTACACTAATGGCCTTATTTCCCAATAATGATGTCAAACTTTCAATATATTGTTCATTAAATATAAATTAGTATTATTATCTGAAATTATAAATTATGTAACCCTTTATTTTGTTGTTTTGTTTAAGCAGTGGAAAGTATTTTGAACAATTACTAAATTGTAGTGTCTAATAACATTTCATAACCACGCGCTGGCTTCCTAGCCTTAGTGGTTCATTTGTTGTTTTATTCGAGAATTGCAATTTTTTTTAGATTATTCTAGCATATATATACATATATTGTTATTTTTTATCATTATTGTACCATTATTTGGGAATAAACATTATTATTATTATTATCGTGACAACTAAATATTTTTGTACCATTGAGTTTTTGAAAAACAAACATTAGAAAAACGAGGCCCAAATAGTCGTTTTTTTGTCCAGAACGGGTGACATCCATGTAATGCCTCATTTTTTTCAAAAATCAGCTGTTTAAATTGTTTTTTTGCTGAAATTCAATGGTATTGACATTTTAATTGCTTTTAAGAAAAAAAACAGTACGATTTTTTCTCGCTCATACCGGGGCTTAACGTGTTAAGGAGTAGGTATCCTAGCCAGTGGAATTATAAAGCGGAGGGTTATAAAAACCGAGATGTGCGCGCAAATGCAATAAAATCCCTAATTCAAATGCACTAAGGAAAAAATAATTTCTTTCATTGTTTGGTCTAGGTTATTCTGTAATAACAGATTCAAAATCTTGCAGCGCAAGATTACCTATTTTTATCCGCGGCAAGCTTTTGAATCTGTTACTCACAGAATAACCTAGATCAAACGATTAAAGAAATTGTTGGTTTCTTTTTAGTGCATTGGTATAAATAAAAGCTTGTCTTTAAATTTTTTTTTTTAATTTTTATTTTTAACTTTTTAGTTCTGTTTTTATTATTAACAATTAAAAGCTTGTTTTTAAAATTTTTTTTCGTTTATTAATTTTTTAGTATTTATGATGTTAAATAACTAGTTTAGTAATTTATATCTAATTTATTTTTGAATTTTGAAAAAATCATAATCTCCGACCCCGAAAACCCCTAAATACCAATTTTGAATAGAATCGGACCATAATCACAAAAATTGTCCGCCATATTAGAGCCGCCATTTTGTTTTTTTTGCTAACAAAAATTTCAAATGCATTGTCACCGGAATATGTACACCTGCCAAATTCAAATCAATCTTATTTAACTTGCAAGATTTGATTACAGACAGACGGTAAAGGTAGCGTAAATGGGGACAACTGGTATTTTGATGAAACTTTCACAGATGCTTCAAAACATGATAAAATCACCTCAGCTATCGAAAATTTGGCGCGGAAAAGGCAACTTTGGGAAATATAGACCTTTAAAGTTAAAAAAATTGGCCATTAAAACGTCACTTTATATATACGATCCTGGAGACTCTCACTTGTTTTATTTTCCAGCAACACATAACTGGCCACTCATTCACTTAATTATCTTATTTTTCTTCTCACAAATGCATTGATATAAACACCATTACACTTTCCAGCTTTGAAAAAAGTTTTCATGCACTCCAAACTAGTCCAAACGTTAATTTAATTACTTTTGGCTCCATCTATATAACTTTCCACGAAAACGAATCAAAAACTAGTAACAATGACTCCCGTGGAGCTCTGTTAGTAACAGTGTTGCCACATAACTTTGGTTCGCCTTTTATTCTGGCGAAAGTCTGCGCAACTTTCAAACGCTCCGGTTCATTCTATTGGTGCTCCGTTTTGGCCATGGGCGTACATGTCATTTCAACACCAAAGTACAGTGCAAACTAAGATACTACTCGCCACTGTCACTGCCACTGCGCATATAACTTCTTCGCCAGACTTAAAAATAATTGGATTGCGTTCAACTTGGATAGCAATGTTAGCCAAATTAGGTTAAATTGTCCTCTAGTTACATGTCCTCGTAAGCAATAGCATTCACTTTTCATAAAAAAATTGGATTGTGTTCAACTTGGAAGCAATGTTATCCAAGTTAGGTTAGGTTAATTTTACAAAAACTAGAAATACTGGCGTGTCTCGTTCGCCATAAAATCGAACTAAGTCACGAGGTTGTGACATTATAGTCCATCCAATATCAATTGCAGAAGCCGTTTCTATAGGGAGCAAATAAAATCTCACTTCGCTAACACGAGCGTATATGCGAAGAAACGGAACGAAAAATAATCTGTACTACTTGTATACAGTCTCCGTCGGCACAAAGAGCCCGCTAGTCAACGTGGACTTGAGTGACTGCTGTCTGTTCTACAACCGATTCGTCTGGGCCAATCAAATCGGACATCAATGCTTGCAGGTGGCCCTATACGATGGGAGGTCATAAATCACGCGTTATATTTGTGTTTTAATAGCTCTGAAAGATTAAAAACCAGTAGCGTCTGTGGTCTTGGTGTGTGCCGATCGAAATACGTTTTAGGATATAATAATAACCTACATCAAACAATGAAAGAAATTATTTTTCTTTCTTAATGTATTTGTATAAATAAAAGCTTGTCGTTAATTTTTTTTCATTTTTCATTATTTATGAAGTATTTTTTAAATCTTAAAATATCTAAATAAAATTAGTTATCTCCGCCACTGCTGCTCACAGGATTTCGCCGCAAGACTTTTTTATGCTTCTGCAATTGATATTGGGAAAACTATAACTCATTTCAACCATTTTTTTACTTCAATTTCCTAACTGATGAACATCCACCTGTTCATATATGCAAACAAAAATGTAAACACTTCTTTTTATTCGGGCCCGACTTTGTAAACAGTTAAAGTAAATCTCCTCATTCTAGAAACAAATTAGCAATGTCGCATTATCTGCTTCCAAAGTATTTGTCAGTTCAAGTTGGCTGTCATTTGTCAAACTTGTTTATTTATTCTGTCACTTCAGTAATGATTATCTAGTTTGAAATTTATGCTTTTTACTTGGTTTAAAAAAATACTTAAAGTGAGTTTATAGAGAAAATTAAATAAAATAAGAAATAAAATAAAGTAAAATAAGAAGTAATAATTTTCAGAGTGTTTATAGAGCTGTGTAAATTAATGTAAAAAGTAAGAAAGCTGTCAATCGAAATTTGGGATTTTATGTTGTTACCTCAAACTTCAATGATGAATACTCGAAAATTTGGTCCCCCTTATTGTTTATTGAGTAAAATATAAGCCATTGTTGACAACACTTCCAATATTATAAAATCTAGTCATTCAAAGACAAAAAGAAATTAAAAAAAATGCCAGTGAACACCCCGTTTTCCGTTATGAAAACAAAAATATGATGACAACTGCTATTTATATCATGTCATGTATCATCCTATCTCGTCAATTTGTCTAAATTATTCAATATGTACATATGCCTAACAACTTGTCAAGTAAAATAAAACGAAGGTTAAAAGTTAACCATCTTTTATTTTACTTCTTATTTTATATTACTTCTTATTTTATTTTATTTCTGTATAAACCTGTTATGGATGTTGTGTAGTTTTAACTTTTTAAATAACTTTATTTTATTTCTTATTTTATTTTACTTGCTGTATAAACTCGCTATTAGCGATATAATTTCAATGAATTAAATGTGACAAATACATAATTTCCAGTGTTTACATTTGAAAACAATACATTTGAATCGGATTGATACGCAAAATGCCGAATCTAAAGGATTGTATCCCTAAATTGGGTAAGTTCATCCTGACATTTTATCGAAAAAAATTGAAAGGGCTTTCCACGCCAAATTTTTAATAGCTGATATGATTTTATCATGTTTCAAAGCATCTGTGAAAGTTTCATCGATATACTCGTTGTTCCCATTCACGCCACCCAAGTAAATAAAAGCTTGTAATGTAATAAAAAATCGACAACGTGAACGAAGAGGACATTAAATTGAAAATTTAAAAGTATCTGCTTTCGTTATACCTACTTCTGAGTTATCAAAAAAAAATTATAATTCTTTAATTAAATGATGACAAAGTAGGTAAGACAATTCCCAAGCGCACGACCTGATTCAACAACATATGACATATGAGCAATGTGAATTGAACAGTTTTCATTTCTTGATCAGCTTTCTACCAAAGTGGTTGTTGAACCGTGTAATATCACCATTATTCTCCACAGGTAAACTCGGCCGGTGGATACGCCCGTCTACCTGCTATTTTGACCCTATGTGGCCCATTAAAAATGCTTTCTGAAACGATTTGTAGTAAACATGCTCATTGATTGTTTTGCATTATCAAGGGGTGGCGTATAACTTTCTGTCTTCTCTTCAAACAAATTTGCCCTACAAATCATTATTTATAAAACTGCACTTGAAGTTTCATTACGCAAGATGCAGAGTGTTAAAGAAATAGTTAGTCAACGAGGAAAAGTTATGCTCTTGGTAGATAACTACAAGTTTTCTTTCAAAGAAGAACTCAAAAGTGGCGTGAAAAAGTGGAGGTGCATCACTGCCAAGTGTCTAGCAAATATTTATACAGTGGGCCCGGAGAACACAATATCGAAGAAATCGAATTTAATTCACAACCATTCGGCATGTGACATTCGCAACATTCAAAGACAAGTGATTACAAGTGCAGCAAAACGCAAAGCTGTGGAGGATATTGGCAGTCAACCAAGTAAAATTTTGCGTTCTCTTATTGCCAAAGAAGATTCAACAAGTATTACAACAACGGACCTGTCCTATATAAAGAGGAATATGTATAACGCAAGAAGAAAATTACAACCAAAGGGGTAAGTCCGCTGCCGATGCATTTTCTAGGAAAGCAGGTAATCACCTACCGATAATAAGGTGTTTCCCTCTCAAGTGCATTCTGCAAAATTTACACGGGTGTGACCGTAGCAACTGTTTTTTTTAATCGTCATTTATAGAATTTGTTGTTTTTCGAACTGAAAATGGCCATGGTTGAGAATTTTTTGTTGAAAAACTATATTTTGGCACCTTCTCGACATGTTCGATGACACGAGTAGATTTGTGACCAAAAAACTACCCCAATATCTCACTCCCAAATTGAAATATTCGCAAATGGAACCAATTAATCGTTGCTGGGGATTTTTCATATAAATACATTATTAGGAATTTGCTGGACACGCTCCATATGATGAAATAATTTGTGACCCAAAAACTACCCCAATATCTCACCCCCCAAATTGAATATTCGCAAATAGAACAAATTAATCGTTGCTGGGGATTTTTTCATGCAGATATACTATTAGGAACTTGCTAGACACGCTCCATATGATGAAATAATTTGTAACCCAAAAACTACCCCAATATCTCACCCCCCGAATTGAAATATTCGCAAATAGAATAAATTAACTGTAGCTGGTGATTTTTTCATGCAAATACATCATAAAGAACTTGCTAGACACGCTCCATAGGTAATTGGACGAAATACAATATCACTGATATTCGAAATGAAATAACGTTGCTGGGTTTCATAAATATATTGATTGCTGACTCCATGATAAATTTGACAAACTACCCCAATATCTCACCCCAAATTGCAATATTCGCAAATTGAACAAATTAATCGTTGCTGCGGCTTTTTTCATGCAGATATATTATTAGAAACTTGCTAGACGCGCTCCATATGATGAAATAATTTGTCACTCAAAAACTACCCTAATATTTCACCCCCAAATTGAAATATTCGCAAATAGAACAAATTAATCATTGCTAGGGATTTTTTCATGCAGATATATTATTAAGAACTTGCTAGACGCGCTCCATATGATGAAATAATTTGTCACTCAAAAACTACCCTAATATTTCACCCCCAAATTGAAATATTCGCAAATAGAACAAATTAATCGTTGCTGGGATTTTTTCATGCAGATATATTATTAGGAACTTGCTAGACATGATGAAATAATGTATGACCCAAAAACTACCCCAATATCTCACCCCCCCATATTGAAATATTCACAAATAGAACAAATTATCGTTGCTGGGATTTTTTCATGCAGATATATCATTAGGAACTGGCTAGACACGCTCCGTATGATGAAATAATTTATGACCCAAAAACTACCGCAATAACTCACCCCCAATTGAAATATTCGTAAATAGAATAAATTAACAGTTGCTGGTGATTTTTTCATGCAAATACATCATAAAGAACTTTCTAGACAAGCTCCATAGGATGAAATAATTTTTTACCCAAAAACTACCCCAATATCTAACCCCCAAATTGAAAAAAATCGCAAATAGAACAAATTAATCGTTGCTGGGGATTTTTTCATGCAGATATAAATTAACTTGCTAGACACGCTCCGTATGATGAAATAATTTGGACTAAATACCATATCACCCCATTTGAATATTCGAAATAGAATAAATTAACTTGCTGGTGATTTTTCTGAAATAAATCATAAAGAACTTGCTAGACACGCTCCATAGGATGAAATAATTTGCCGTATGATGAAATCATTTGTGACCCAAAAACTACCTAAATTGAAATATTTAACTTTGGGGGTGAGATATTGAGGTAGATTTTGGGTTACAAATTATTCCATCATATGGAGCGTGTGTCTTTTTGATGTATTTGCACGAAAAAATCAATCACCACAACGGTTAATTTCTTTATTTGCGAAGATTTCAATTTGGGGGGTGAATATTGGGGAGTTTTTGGTTCACAAATTATTTCTTCATATGGAGCATGTGCAAGTTCTTTATGATGTATTTGAATGAAAAAATCACCAGCAACGGTTAATTTGTTTTATTTGCGAATTTTCAATTTGGGGGTGAGATATTTGGGTAGTTTTTGGGTAAGGTAAATTCTATTTATGTGTTTAGTATTTAAAATGGTCTATCTCAAATTGTTTTTATTTTGAATTTGGATTTGTGTTTCTTTTAAATACCTTAATACCCCGCATTATATAATACAGGGTGATTCTTAACTTATACGCATAAACTTAGGAAATTATAGCTGAGGACAAATATATATACATATATTGAAAAAAAGATGTAGTAAAACTTTTTTAGTTTCGGAAATAATTTGAAATCATGTTTACTAAAATGTATCAGGTGAAATTTTTTGTTTGTAAAACTAACAGTCAGGACGATATGTTAGTATTTCTAGCAGTAGTTCGTTATAAGAATGTGTTATAATAATAATTCAAATGCATTTTCAATTAATATTATGAAGCTAAAACAGAGTAACCATTTTAAGTATGTCTTTTAAAAAGACTAAATTACCTAAAAACCTACCGGAACATTTAAGTGTGTTGGGTGTTGTTAGTTTGGTTCCCGTCAGGTAGTAAATCAGAAATGTATTTCAGATGCTTGATAATAATATGTAATTTAGTTCCCAATCCCAAAAAGGTCATTAGTAATTTGGTTTCCGGGGACTACCTGCGTAATTCGTTCAAGTGAAATTTGGGAAAACCAAAAATTAATTGTCTATTTTTTGCTTGTTCTATGATTATTACTTTTATTTAGAGTTGTATTGCTTCTGTAACAGTCAGTTGTGTTTTTGACTCGTGCTTGCCCAGTGACATTCAATTTTCTTTAAAGTTGTCTTTAATTCTCGCCATGAATCCAGAAATAATTTTGAGTGGACGAGGAAAACGGTTATTAATTTTTAATAACTATAAATACGGTTTTCAAAAGATCCTGAAAAGTGGCGAGAAGCGATAGACTTGTACAAACAGAAAGTGCAAATCATTTGTTCTTACTTTGGGCGAATGTGTTGAAAGTTTAACCATTACAAAACACCTACAAGAACATGATATAGTTGTGCAGGACTTAAATCGCCAAATTGTTAATTCTGCCTGCAAACGAAAAGCTGTGGAGGACCTGACCGAAAAACCTGCGAAGGTCATTCATAAAGGAAAATCTGCCATCAACATTTACTACAAATGATATTGCTTGTGTCAGAAGAGACATCTATAACGCTCGTAGAAAAATTCAGCCAAGTTTACCAAAAAACATCGGGTAAGATATTGGGGTAGTTTTTGGGTACCTACCACACATTATTTCATCATATGGAGCGTGTCTAGCAAGTTACTAATAAAATATCTACATGAAAAAATCCCCAGCAACGATTAATTTGTTCTAGTTGCGAATATTTCAGTTTGGGGGTGAGATATTGAGGTAGCTCTTGGTTCACAAATTATATCATCATATGGAGCGTGTCTAACAAGTTCCCAATAATGTATTCGTATAAAAAAATCACCACCAACGATTAATTTGTTCAATTTGGGGCTGAGATATTGGGGTAGTTTTTGGGCCACAAATTATTTCATCACATGGAGCGTGTCTAGCAAGTTCCTAATAATGTATTTACATGAAAAAATCCACAGCAACGAATAATTTGTTCTATTTGCCAATATTTCAAATTGGGGGAGCGATATTGAGGTAGTTTTTTGGTCACAAATCAATTCGGGTCATCTAACGTGTCGAGAAGGTGCCAAAATATAGTTTTTCATCAAAACATTCTCAACAGTGGCCATTTTCAGTTCGAAAACCTACAAATTCTATAAATGACGATACAAAAACCGTAGCTGTGGTTACACCCGTAAAATTTACCTGGTTTATTCCCATTAAGTGACGGACGAAAAATGACGCTAATTATCTACCTCAATATTTCCCATTGAGGGTACTAATTTAAAAGATATCAAAATATTGGGAATTTGTAATAATTTCTATGAACTAAATTAGGTGCCCGTTTTGATACATTTTTCAGTTTTTGAGCATCTGTATGATCAATCACCTGAATTTCAAAATATAGAATGGAGCTACAAATAATTGAATCAAGAAAGGGAAAACCTGGTTTGCTAGATTTAGGATATAAGTATCGATCAAAAAAAGATTTATAAACGCAGTGACGTATTATGTAGTGGAGCTGTAACTACCGATGCAAAGGTGTCAACGGTATGAAAAAAAATTATACACGATCTCTGTGCACCTGATGTTGTTAAAAATGAAGTGTTTTTAACTCGTCGATATGACGTATGATACCACAGTATAAACTCTATAGAGAACCAGCATTCTACTGTGGCGTTACGTGTAGTATGCATATTACACAAACTGGTGTGAAAACAGCGGCCAAATCTTCGGAAATACCCGAATGCCGAAACCAGTGGCGTACCAAGCGATTAAGTCATTAACATATATAAACCATTATTATGAAATCTAATAGAAATATATCTGAAAAGATACCAACTTGAATACATTTATTGATGATTTTTTTGGGAGATGGGACGAATTCAACTTATATAATCGAAAAATGAGTGACGTAATTTTCAAAAATAATTTTTTCCTAGAAAACCTGGTTCTAGCATAAACATATTTTGGCAAGATGTTTCTTATTGCAATATAATCATTTCGAGAAAAAATTGTGGACTTCCCAGGGGTAGAATTTCCTAACCTTAATTTAAAAAAATTGATTTTTCATAGAAAACTTTGCTCTGCATAAAAATTTTGGCAAGATGTTTCTTATTGCAATCCATAATTTCGTGAAAAATGGCCGATTCCTTGGACCAGGGGTAGAATTTCCTACCCTTAATTTTTAAAATTAATTTCTCATAGAAAACTTGGCTGTAGCATAAACATATTCTGGCAAGATGTTTCTTATTGCAATATCATTTCCTGGAAAAATTGTGGACTTTCCTTGGGATCCAGGGGTAGAATTTCCTACCCTTAAATTTCATTAATAAAATTAATTTCTCATCGAAAACTTGGCTCTAGCATAAACAGATTTTGGCAAGATGTTTCTTATTGCAATCCCATAATTTCGTGAAAAAATGGCCGACTTCCCTTGGGATCCAGGGTAGAATTTCCTACCCTTAATTTTCAAAAATTAATTTCTCATAGAAAACTTGGCTCTAGCAAAACAGATGTTGGCAAGATGTTTCTCATTGCAATGCAATCCCATAATTTCGTGAAAAATGGCCGACTTCCCTTGGGATCCAAGGGTAGAATTTCCTAAACTTAATTTTCATTAATAAAATTAATTTCTCATCGAAAACTTGGCTCTAGCATCAACAGATTCTGACAAGATGTTTCTTATTGCAATATCATCATTTCCTGAAAAAAATGTGGACTTCCCTTGGGTTCCAGGGGTAGAATTTCCTACCCTTAATTTTCAAAAATGAATTACTCATAGAAAACTTGGCTTTAGCATAAACAGAATTTGGCAAGATGTTTCTTATTGCTTGTTGCTTATAGAATATCCTACCCTTAATTTTTTTATGAGAAACTTGGTTCTAGCATTAGATTTTGTATATAACTATAATCGCCAAGTAGTGTAAATTTTTGCGTACTGGCATCCATTTCAATGTTTTATGCATTTAAGAATTATTCTCATACCACGGTTTTGCAATTTCTGTAGCTGGGATATTTTGTTTTGATTAAATAAATACATTAAACTAGCACAGTAGTCGAAATGAGGTTTGATAATACAATTATAACAGGTGATTTTGGCATTCAGCGATAGCAAGTTTACAGCCCTTGATAAAAAATACAGTTTTTTGCTTATTTTGTTTATAACATATTCAGCATGACTATTTAAAGATATTACTCTACCTACCATGAATCCTAGATATTTCAGTTCGGATACGATTTGTAATGCTTCACCGTCAATTTCAATATGAATTTCTTCCAATTTCACTTGATTCAATTTATTTTTTGTTTATATAATCATAGCTTCAGATTTATTAGCATTCAGTTTTAATTTGTTTGTTTTAAAATAAGTATTGATAGATTTTAGAGATTTATTTATGTTTTTACAGCTGTTTCTAAATTATAATTTGATGTATAGAAGAGAGTATGTAAACCAGCGAAATAATTCAAGTCATTGAGATGAATGATGAACAACAATGGTGGGAATACACTTCCCTGTGGAACACCAATGTTCACGACAGTAGATTCTTCAGATACGAAGTTTTTTATTTTGGTTATCTGTTTTCGGTTGGTTAAATAATCTTCCAGCCAAACTAATACTGTACCGCTTATACCATAGTATTTCAGTTTTTCAACTAAAATGTTCCTATCGATGGTCTCAAACGCTCTTTTCAGATCTAACAACATTGCAACAACGAATTTATTTTGGTCAACATATTTTTTCCAGTCTGTGATCGTAAACTGAATTGCTGTTTCACATGAATGATTTTTTCTGAAACCAGATTGGTATTTCAAAAAAAGGTTATTTTTATCCTGCCATTTTCTCCCGGTAACTTTTTTGGTCCCATGCCGTCCCTGGTCTGGCATCTATTAATTGCCTTTCTATGTCAGTCCCGGGTGCTTTTAAGGTCTACGTAAATTGAGTCCCAGGTATAATCAGGTCAGATAATTTGCATGTAGTACCTGATGCTGCCAAGACCAACCACCCTTCTCTGTGCGGAATAACCAATAATTATTATTTATTGTACCCCCGTTGTTTCATATAAAACAATGCAGGGTATTATCCTTCTTATTTAGTGCTATTTAGTATTCGTTTCTGTTAACTGTGCATCTGCGAGTTTAATATGGAAGTAGTGAAGAGTGAAAGAGGCAGAAGCCTTCTAGTAATAGACGGCTTTAAATTTCGTTTTCATAAAACATTAGCCAATAGTGAACGTTGGACGTGTTCTAAAAGTACGTGCAAATCTTTTCTGAAACTAGGAAAGATCAAGATGTTTTGGAAGGCCCGTCACCTCACTCCCATGAACGAGAGGAAGAAAACAAGTTACGACGGCAAATGTTAAGCAATTCTTTAAAGCGAAAAGCCGCTGATGATATTTGTGAAAGACCTGCTAAACTTATACACTTAGCTTCACAAGAAGGTGATATCCATTCACTTACACGTACGGATTTAGCGTTAATTAAAAGAAACATGCAAAACTCACGACAATCAAAACACCCGCAACCAAAATCCAGCCAAGAGAAAGTTTTTCAAGCATTCAGGTATGTTTTATTAAATATATAGTACAGTGCAGGGGCGCGCCAAGCCATGCGTCCGCATGTGGCAAAATATAATTTTACACCCCTTGCCCCTTTTTACACGCTTTATATTAGCTTCACTTGTATGTTTGTTTGTTTGTTTGTAACCGACTCCTTTGGGCGCGATTTTGACCCACTTCCGGACGTCCGAATTATTTGAAATTTGGCAGGTGTACATAATTCCAGTGACAATGCATTAATAATTTTTTGTGTGAGGAAAAAACAAAATGGCGGCTCCAATATGGCGTACGAGTTTTGTGATTATATTCCGATTCGCTTCAAAATTGGTATCCGAGGGTTTTTGTGGTCGGAGATTATGATTCTTTTGTCAAAATTGAAAAATTCAGGATGGCGGCTCCAAAATGGTGGACGAGTTTTGTGATTATGGTCTGATTCTATTCAAAATTGGTATGTGGGGGTTTTTGGGGTCAAATATTATGATTCTTTTGTAAAAATTGGAAAATTCAAGATGGCGGCCGAGTTTTGTGATTATGGTCTGATTCTATTCAAAATTGGTATGTGGGGGTTTTTGGGGTCGAATATTATGATTATTTTGTGAAAATTTTAAAATGGCGGCCGAGTTATGTGATCTGATTCTATTCAAAATTTGTATGTGGGGGTTTTTGGGGTCGGAGATTATGATTATTCCATTTTTTAATTTGCAAAAAAATCATAAAAATAATAGTTAAAAAAAAACTAAAAAACACACTTCTATAAATAAACCACACTAAAAAGTAGAAAATAAATAACAGTTTAAAAAAACTAAAAACACGCTTCTATAGAAAACCAGACTAAAAAAATAGAAAATAAGAAAAAAAAGTATTTTATTTTAGAAAAGGCGTGGGGTGCATGATATCAATAATTAGGTATATAGTACATTACACACCGAGGCGATACCATGCACCCAACGCTTTTTTTAAAATAAAGTACTTTTTTTTCTTATTTTCTATTTTTTTAGTCTGGTTTTCTATAGAAGCGTGTTTTTTAGTTTTTTTAAACTATTATTTATTTAGTAAACATTTATACATGGGTGGGTACACAAAAAATTGAAACAATCGCTATTACTTATCTAATTTTGAAATGAAATATGTGTTAATTTATTTGATTTGATGTTTGCAAATAAAGAAAAGGCTCAAATAAAAAAAAGTGTACTGATTTTAATCAGCATGATACCTGACCACTCATCCCCATAACATTTAGAAGATCTTGACAAGTCTTAGATATAAGGATTAACGAAGAATGTAAAAAAAGTTATTTGCATCAATATCTGATTCATTACGTGCTTCATCTTTCAAATAAAATGATAAATTTTCACACGAGTTTCTTAATTCTTCTTCATTCAAGCTGAACATTTGATAAATAAATCCAAAAATGTTATTAAATTGCTCCAACCCCTTGAATCTTTCATTAAGAGATGATAAGGTCATATCTAGTAGAGAGAAGAATACTTTTACTTTGTAATTCATTTTCGGGTCTGTTATTGGTTCGTCAGTACTTTCATAATCAAACTGTCTTTTCTTTTTCTTTGACGAACTGTTTGTGAAGATAAAAAATTGGTTCAATTTCTAATTCTTCGGTCAGCTCCCTGGCGTCTACAAGAAGTTCGCTAAATCCCTTATCATCTCTTAAGTCTAAAAAAGAAGTTTTTATTTTGTTCAGACAGTCTAAACAAGCTTTTAGATTTATACTTTGATTCTGCATTAATTTACTTGGAGAATTGATTTTAAATGAAATATTGTACCAGATTACTACAGAGCATAAAAAATTGTAGTTTTGGATTTTTGTTGCGAGCGATCGAGCTAGGCGTGATGTACTAAAATCTTTTGAAGATGCGGATGCATCCATTACTTTCAAAAGAGCATCATAAACCTCACCAATGTGATATCTCGAAGGTTTTATTCTACTGGACCAGCGTGTATCAGACAGTGGTTTTAAAGTTAAATCTGTAAGGCACGTTTTCAAAATTGACCATCTTTTGGTTGACGCGGAAAAAACACATATCTCTTGAACAATGTCAAAGAATCCGGACACCTCAAAAGAAATTTTAGCTGCATCGTTAATAACTAAATTTAATGAATGCGCCGAACAAGGAACAAAAAATGCTCGCGGGTTTATATTTAAGATTCGTGTTTGTAATCCACTGTGTATTCCACGCATGTTTGCTCCATTATCATGTTATTGTCCTCGCAAATCATATAAACTCAAATTTAATTCTACTGATAAATCTGTCACATAGTTATACAAGCCAGCACCAGTAGAATCAACTATAGGGCAAAATAAAATGAAATGTTCACGTATTTCAATTTTTTTCGTCAACTCGTTTAATAAAACAAACCTCAAAACTACACTTAATTGTTCTGTATGACTCACATCCGGTGGACAGTCGAGGATTATAGAGTAATATTTATGTTTTCTTACTAGATCTAAAATAGTAGTTCTTACTTTTGAGCCGATTAAATTTATCAATTCATTTTGAATTTTATCGCCTAAATAGTTTGTCATACCGCTACCGCTGCCGTTGCTTTGATTTTTATGTGCGTGTCGAACATGTTGCTCCATTACAGAATCAAATTTGGTGAACGTTGACGACATAAAAACTGCATTGCTGAAATTATTCTTTCAATGACACGATACCGTATTTTTTTTCTACATGAAATTTACGTAATTGACTTTTATTCATAGTAACTCCCTTAGATAACATATTTGCTAAGTTTAACCAAGATCCGGTATTTTTTTTATGGGAATCACTCTTTTCGTGTCTGTTTAGCACTAGTGACAAATGTTTCCAATCAGAACACCCTTCCTTATTAGACAAGTTGGTCAAAGACTTACCAACAGAAACAGTAAACCGCATCTCTTGTTATTCAGTAAATCAGCCACTCCCTTTTAAATTTCTCTCAATTGGTGAGGTTACGATAAAAACATCTGGCAGAAAACTTTCGGCCTTGTGAGTTTACTGGATAGATCCAATTCGTAATTTTGCGGGGTCGTTTTTCCGTTAAAAATCTTGCAACTGCGAATGTAATTATTTCGGGCCACTCTCCAGAGTCATCAGATATTACGGTGGAGTTAGAAATTAGTAATGTTGCCGCTGCTGGAACGTTTTCAGTATAATGTCCTGGGTACTATTTATATTATTACAATCAGAAACAAATGAGGAACTTGGGGCTGAGGAACAACTAGGGCGAGCATCGTCGGTATTTTCAAGTTCAGGAAGAACACTTATTTCTATCGGTTTCAAATATTTCTTCAAAGAATCAGCTAATTTTTCTTTCTCTTCCATTTTCTGCAGTCTTTGATGGCGGAACTGATGACCTGACAATCGTTTTATTTTTTTGCCCTTTTCCTTAAAATAGGAAATTTCATATTGTTAGCAATCTTATTTACGTTTTTGGAAAAAAAATTAAACGTTAAATATCTCGAAAACAGATGAGTTTTGATATAGGATATGTTACATGGTGATCTATTTGAAATATTTTGTTTAACATCTGTCTTTACCAACAAATTGGATTACATTTTTTGAACACCCCGTACAACATTTGTTGAAAATAAATATGTATTAGTATGTATTTCAGGTCCTTGAAAAAAAGGTACCTAAAAATACTTTACAATTAGTAGTTGCAAGGTAAATTTTTAAATGTCAAATATCTCGAAAACTACTGAGTTTTGATATAGAACATGTTTCAGAAATTTTAATTAGAATTAAGCGTAGAATAGTAAAAATATACCGTATTTAGTTACACTACTTACCATTTTTTACACTGAAATATTCACCTCACTAACTATCTAATCAACTAATCTGATTTGCAGAACAAACTAGAATGACCCATTTTACAAAATCCAGACACATTTATATTAATTTTCATTTTTTGCGGCTTCCGACAGACGACGACTTTTAAGCGTTTTTCGAATAAAAAAGCAATAAAAACATTTACTCTCTTTGTTTTTGATACTTACCGTTACCACTAAGCCACCTGTGATACTCCGGCTTTTTAAGCTAGCCGCTATCGCTAATAGCAAAAGAGTACCGAAAGAGAATCACGCATTAAACATGAATTGGAGCTGACGCGCGGCAAAGCAGAGGTCGTTAGTATGGTTTATTTAGCCAAATTGCCGCCCTTAGATTTTGCCGCCCATGGTTTTGCCTACATTCGCCACATAGTTGGTGCGCCCCTGGTACAGTGTATCCTATCAACTTGACAAAATGCAAGAATAAATGTAAATTTCGTTGATGTAGCACACATAGGTTATAATTCGGTTATACAGATGTCTACAAGACCTTTCACAAAAGTCCGTGACTTATGTTTTGTAATATGTTCAGACGTCGATATGTATGCCAACACCACACACATATGTAAGCCACATCGACGTTATAAAGTAGTGGTAATGACTTGCCAATATAGACTTATATAAGACAGTCGTAGAAGGGTTGGATTGAATATTATTATCACGTCGTCTGTAGTGTAGTGTAGTCATTACAGCAGTATGTATGAAGATCATAAACTTTTTAATATAGTATTAAAATATGTACACCATATCAAAAGATTTTATATAATATATAAGTTAGTCTTTTTTTTCATTTTCATGATACTGTGGTAATATCCTATATCACTATATATACTAACAACAAATGGCCGTGATAGTTATCGAGATAAAAATGATTATCAAGTATGTGTCTTTGAGAATTGTTCTGAAACTCTAGTGACTAAACAAACCTATTTTTACGATCAACGAACTAGTTCATCTATTATCAATTGCAGAAGCCTAAAAAACAAGTTTCCCAGTCTTGAGGCGGAATCCTTTGAGCAGCAGAGGCGGAGATAACTAATTTTATTTAAATATTTTAAAAATACGTTAAAATAAAAAAAGATGCCATAAACGATGAAGTATGTATTAATAGGCAATCGAATCATCATAATTTCATTCTCCCATGGGGAAAAAATGCCATATTTTCCAACAAAACACATCACAACTATAGAATATTTTAAAATATTTCGATCCCAGACCATAGACGCTGCTGGTGTTTCTGTATTCAGACCTCCTGAAACACGTATATTACTGGTGATTTATTAGTCTCAACGTATAGACACATCTACAAGCATTATCATTGGTTTGCGGTCCGATTTAATTGGCTGCTGAAGAACTAGACAGCTGTCACTCAAACCCACTTTGACTATCGGCTCTTTTGATCTTCCCTGATGTTTACGAGTAGTACACATTATTTTTCGTTCCGATTCTTCGCATATACGCTCGTGTTAGCGAAGTGAGTTTTTTATTTGCTCCCTATAGAAACAGCTTCTGCTCGGTAGGCTGGTTTCCAAATGAAATGCAACACAAGCAACGGTAGCGCACATTTTTATTCTTAGTAGGCTGGTTGCAATTTTGTTTCAACAAGTCAATGACACAATTGCAAAATAATTTATTCTAATTCAATCAATCAAAGAACATTGATGCCGTCCTCCTAGTGTCGAAAAAAGTTGTAGTTACTATCATAGAATACCTAGTTCACGAGTGTCTCGAAGACATCGCAATACATACAAAAGTTGTGACCCCAAGTGGCAAGTTTTGTTGTACTAACATCGCTATCAAAACAGAAAAAGATAAGCATAAGCATTCCGCTAGATCCGCACAATGGAAAACGATATTATACAACCACTGAATAACTGACATTTACAATAGAGGTTATATTGATGTTGAACTGAACAGTCGCAGTTCCTCAATTTTTCTTGGAAGACAAAATATTTTTCCAAGTGGTCTTCATCACCGTGCATACTTTCTCTTTCAAAAGCACTTTCCACAGTGATACTCTCTGTGGTTGGTTCTGAACTTGTTCCAGGTACATTTTCATCTGGGATTGGATGAACTATTTCATTTTTCTGCAGTGTCCCGATAGACTGATTAATCATTTCAGGTGTTAATTTTGGAGAGGCACTCCTTTCTCTTTAAATTTTTTCTATACGTTCCAATTATCTTGTGAGGCAGATTAGATTTGTGCTTTGGCATTTTCATTATTTGCATGGAACTGAATACCTACATAATACAATATACCTATCTAAGCGACAAAAATAACATAACATTACTATACGCGGATGACATGAAGATATTCAGAATTATTGATGATGAATCGGATTGCATATCTCTACAAAATGATATCAATGCACTTAATAATTGGTGTGCAGAAAACAAATTAACTCTCACTGAAGGAAAGTGCAAGGTCATGACTTACACCAGAAGAACGAATTCAATAGATTATTTGTATACAAAGACCTAGGAATATTGTTCGACAGCAAACTAACATTTTCATCTCACATTGATACTATCGTATCTAAGTCAACCAAATTACTGGGATTTCTGATGCGCAATTGCAGAGGTATAAAATCGCTAGATGCTCTAAAAGCTGTTTATAATTCCCTTGTGAAGAGTAAACTCAGTTATTATAGTACTGTGTGGAATCCGAACCATGAGAGATTCATCGCTGCCATTGAAAGAGTACAGAAAAAATTTCTCAGTTATTGTTTTATGAAAAAACACGGAGTCTATCCCGCGAGAGGTTACAATTATGACATCCTCCTCAATGAGTTCAAGTTTGAGTCACTTTGCAAAATTAGGAAAATTAGTGATCTCACATTCATTTATAAAATCATTCACAGCCTTATTGACTCCAATACTCTATTGTCATTCATTAATTTCAATGTACCACGTTTAACGTCTAGATCTAATTTGACATTTTACTCAAATGTACCAAACTCTTTTCACCATTTTCACTCTCCCATTAACACAATGTGTAGACATATTTTTCTTGAACATCAATCAATTTATAAGGCACTTACATGTGACTTTACCTAATTAAACTAACTCACCATTAATATAAATTATGTACTTCCTGTTAATGGGTTCAACTTGAAAAGTATGGAGAAACTTTAGCTGTGGCATTAGATATCTCCAAGGCGTTCGATCGAGTTTGGCACCAGGGACTCCTCGCCAAGCTTCCGTCTTATGGCTTGCCCCCTCAGCTGTGTTCTCTGCTTGCTAGTTTTCTCTCAAATAGGTCTCTCCATGTAGTGGTCGATGGAGTTTCATCTGACACTCTACTCATAAATGCTGGTGTTCCGAGGATCTATTCTCGCACCAACACTATTTCTACTTCACATCAACGACCTGTTGAAAGCAACTTCATGTCCAGTACACAGCTTTGCCGATGATAGTACCCTCCATACCGCTTTCTCTTCCAGGGCCCCTATATCAGCCCGAGAAACCAGAAATGAACGAGGAAGAAATGTTAATAATATAAATATGGACTTAGCAACAATTCTCGAATGGGGATCTAATAACTTGGTAGAATTCAATGCAAACAAAACACAAGCATGTCTTTTCTCTAGAAAAGCCGATCTCACTGTGCCTAACATAACTTTGTCAGGAGTAACCATACCACTGAAGTCATCCATATCGATGCTTGGTATTACTATCAGCAATAACCTTTCCTGGGAAAATCACGTGAGGTCCATTGCCAAAAGTGCATCCCAAAAACTTGGTTTTTGTTTCGTGCCAAGAGCTATTTCACCCCAGTCAGCTGCTTATGATCTATAAGGCACAGATCCGACCTGTCCTGGAATACTGTTCCCATATTTGGAGTGCGGCACCTAAACATATCCTGAGGCTATTGGATTCTGTCCAAAAGGGCAATTCGTCTCGTCGGTGATGCCTGCTTACAAACTCGCTCACTTGTCTGGAACACCGTAGAAAAGTTGGCGATTTGTCTCTATTTTATAGATATTTTCATGGGCGATGCTCTTCTGAAATATCAACAATCGTTCCTGCTTTGGCAGTCTCTTCGAGATTAACCCGTCAAGTTCAGTCATCACACCCCTTCGTGGTCACTTTGGAGACCTGCAGAACATCACTTTCCAAAGACTCGTTCATCCAACGAACGGCGAGGCTTTGGAACTCATTGCCTAGGGAGGTGTTCCCCGAGGCATACAACCTTCAGAAATTTAAGAAGAACACCAACTCCTACCTTCTTTCCCTTGGTTCCCACGATGTTCTCTGAACATTACAGGATATCCCTTTTCGTGGGAACCAGAACATAAAAAAAAAAACTTGCTGGATGCAAAATAAATAAATAAATAAATAAAAATAAATAAATAACCAACAAAAATAATCTAACTGTAGATACATAATGTAATCATTACGACCAAAGTTCATCTGTTGATAAAACTACATTACAAGAGTACTATATATGTAGTCGTTGAAACGATTCAAAAATCTATTCATTAGAACCACATATGTTCATTGACTTAATAACCTCACAGCAACTGCTTTTAGTTCTACTTAATGACACATACAATTCATTTACATACAAACCACAGTACAACTTCATCTCGAGAATTCTTTATTGTATTCTCGTAAAATCTACTACACGAAATCATATCAACGCCTAAGGTTAATAAACGCACATTGACTTTTTGGTTCTAAAACATTGCGAATACCTGTGGTCGGTATAAGAAGTCATTATGTTAATTCTATGACTCTGTGCCTCTTGGGTAGAATGCAAATATTGTAATCGCGCTAAGCTTAACACATTTCTAAGAATATTCTGGGACTCAATGTAGCTTATATTGAAACCCGCGACTCAATTTACATAGTATGATTTTATCAGTGGGACTGTATTTACGTAGGAATATGGAAATGAAACTCAATTTATGTTTTCTGGGCGTACTATGAAGATACACGATCTCTGTGCACCTGCTGATGTCGCTAAAAATGAAGTTGCTGAATGTATTTTTAAAGACAAGAAAAGGGCCCGCGAAGAATTATCAAGAAAAACTAATGAAGGCCACGGACTGGATTTTATAACAGATTTTTCCCGAATAAAAAGTCAACTTTACAATGCAAGACACCTCTTGGAATCAATCTTCTCCCGAAACATTGTCGAGATGTAGTAATTTCAGAGCAGAGATACCTATGTAATTTTATGGGTTTTGTTCATTATTTTATCAGTTCAACCTGATATTGGTACTGTGAAAGTCCACCATATACACATTTAATATTTTGTCTGTTTCCGTTCAATATGGATTCGTTAAAAGTGTCTGAAATGCTGAGTGAAAAAGGCAAACTAATATTGATTGTTCAATATAATTTTCGTAAAGTGTTTAACTTTAAAATACAGTGCTAGTCAAAAGTCCCCTCCCCCCTCGTATCTTTTGAACGGGTATACTTATAATAATGAAATTTGGAGGGTGGAAATAAACGGATGTAGGCTTCTCAACTGGTCATAACAGGTGACGCAATAGTCATAAATGACGTCACAAGGCCACTGTGACCAATAATTTTAAATGGGACCCTATGGCAAGTGACAGCTCGTTTGAAAGGTATTGAAAATACCTATTCAGTCATACCAATTTTATTTGGGTTTCGGCTGATTTTGATTGATAAATTGAAGAAATACGAAAATTATAGTTTCGCATTTAATTAATAAAGATTTTAAAGTACGCCTCTGGTTAATTGTCAAAAAGGTTGACGTTTTTGAATTCTCTACTTGTCAAAAGTATTTATACCTTGAAAATTTACCTAAGCTATTGTTTAACGAGACGTTTAAGTGTTTACATAGGCAAAATGGTACGTACTGTAGCCGACAAAGTAGCAGCTATCTTAATAATTGGTGAATGTAGAAACAATTTCCATGCAGCGGAACGACTGTTTAATGAGAGGTACCCCGATCGCCCTATATCGAGGGTTTATTTGAGGGAGCTTCTTCGGAAGTTTGAAGCATCAGGTAGTGTTCAAGATGCCAAACGATCTGGTCGACCAACAATTAGTGATGACAAAAAAATTGACATAATTGGAGAAATGGTAGTAAACCCTACTTCTTCCACAGCCCAAGTTGCGTCTATCTGTGAAGTCAGTCAAAGGACAGTACATAGGGTGTTGGCTAAAACAAATTTCATCCATACAAATTAAAATGGTGCACCAACTTTCAGATGATGACCCCGACCGAAGACTTGAATTCTGTGAAACTATGTCCAATAAAATGAACCAACAACCAGGCTACATACAGACAATTTGTTTTAGTGACGAAAGTACTTTCTTTCTCAATGGAAATGTTAACACTCAAAATGTGAGGTATTGGGTGACACAAATCCTCACATCTTTCGTGAAAAACATACTCAATTTCAGAAAAAGTAAATGTTTGGGCAGGTATTTTGGGAAACCACATAGTTGGGCCTCTTTTCTCAATGCTAACTTAACCGGTGAATTGTATCTGGAGATGTTACAAAATGATATTGAGGCGTTAATTCTTGAAATTCTAGAAGATAATCCAGATGAATTCGACAACTTGGAAATAACGTTTCAACAAGATGGTGCTCCTGCACACTATTACAGTGCAGTAAGACGTTACCTAGATGAAGAATATCGTGGTAGATGGATTGGACGACGAGGTTCGATCGAATGGCCAGCTCGGTCACCGGACCTTACACCATTAGATTTTTTTCTATGGGGGTACTTGAAATCTAAGGTTTACGCTACAGCACCTGACTAGTATTGCCATTCTGAAACAACGAATTGTTGAAGAATGTAGGGCAATTTCCGCTGACACACTGGGACGAAGTACGACAAGAGGTGAGCAATAGGATGCATAACTGCAAGGAAGTAGAGGGAGCACAATATAAACACTGAATATAAGAACTGGTTCTTAAATTTTATTAATTAAATGCGAAACTATAATTTTCGTATTTCTTCAATTTATCAATCAAAATCAGCCGAAACCAAAAAAAATTGGTATGACTGAATAGGTATTTTCAATACCTTTCAAACGAGCTGTCACTTGCCATAGGGTCCCATTGAAAATTATTGGTCACAGTGGCCTTGTGACGTCATTTATGACTATTGCGTCACCTGTTATGACCAGTTGAGAAGCCTACATCCGTTTATTTCCACCCTCCAAATTTCATTATTATAAGTATACCCGTTCAAAAGATACGAGGGGGGGAGGGGACTTTTGACTAGCACTGTATATGTAAAACTGTAATCGAGTACGCATAACCACCAGGGCAGTAATGTGTTTATTTCAAACCTACAGAAATTAAGTATTTGCTTAAAAATCGCCCATTTATGCGAGAAACCTCTGAAGATTAAACATAAAGAATTAGGTAGGGGGGGGGGGGCATAACGGGGACGCGAAGCACGACGGGGCCACCCACACATACAAGTAGAGCTCGTCCAGTATTGAAACGACCGTTTGGTAGGTAGAGAGGGGGAAAACACGAGTGGACACGATTTGATGTGGCTGATGGTCTTGGCATGCAGCGTTTGAAAGGTTTGTTTGATTAATAAATAGGTAGTGCAGTTATTTATTCAACTTTGCAATAGTTTACTTGTTACCTTGCCAAAATGCCCAGTGGCAAGTACTATTCAGTAGCGGTAAAAATAAATTATGGCAAATGTTATCTAATTCATGAAAAATGAGGCCAAAAATGGGATACAAATAAATACCTTTTCAAAATTACAAAGAACGTGCCAAGGCAGCAATGGGTGTAACAGAATATTGTTTTAAAAAATTTAAAACGGATCAATCAGCTGTGAATTTAGGTAGTATTCCTTCTTTGCCGTCTCCGCAAAAAAGAGTAGGAAGAATAAAGTCGAAAAATAATATTACGGAAGGGCAGGGTGAAACAATAAGAACGATTATAAATGATTTTTGTTTGATTGAAAAACAACGCACTACTTCAAAGTATATTCTACAAAAAATTAAAAATGCTCAGGTAGGGTTTGAAGGCAGTCGTTCAACATTGCACATTGTAATCAAAGAGTTTAGGTTTTGATTAGGAAAAAACGCCTGATAATCGAACGATATTGATGGAAAGTCATGAAGTTAGATTACTAAGGTGGAATTTTTAAGAAATTTGAAAACTTATCGTGAACAAGGAAAAAACATCATTTACACTGATGAGACGTATTTGCACAGTTCTCATACATATTCTAAGACGTGGGTTGACAAGAAAAATCCTAATTTTAATTTAAAAAAAACCGTATAGTAAAGGAAAACAATTAATAATAGTTCATACAGGAGGAGAAATGGGGTTTGTAAAGGATGGCCTATAACACAAAAGCCATTTGGAGCCGCCATCTTGAAATATAATTTAATATATTTATTATTTATATATATTTAATATATATATATATATATATATATAATATATATTAATATATATATATATATATATATATATTTATATATATATATATACATATAGTAAAGGAAAACAATTAATAATAGTTCATGCAGGAGGAGAAATGGGGTTTGTAAAGGATGGCCTATAATCACAAAATGCTATATTGGAGCCGCCATCTTGAATATATAAATTTATATTTATCTATATATATATATATATATATATATATTTATATATATATATACATATATAGGTTCATAATCTCCGACCGTAGACACAATATTAAATCTAATCGAAATATAAACCACAATAGTTATTTGTCCGACATTTTTTGTTCTTTAATTTTGATTTAAAAAAATAACTAATAAAAAAACTTTTTAAAGACAAGCTTTTATTTAAGCCTTGTACTAAAACGTATAAAATAAATTCAAGTCATCGCTGACAATGATTTAATTATTTTTTGTTGAATTATTTGGTTTCAAAAAGCTTGTTGCGCGAAGTGTTTATAAAAGTAGGTACCAATTAATTTGATTGGGCAGTGATTAGTTGGTAAGTAAGAACATGTCAAAGTATCTGAGTTTTACAAAGTATTCATGAAAGTAGACAACTTGTCGAAGTATTAATTTTATTACAAAACACACATACCAATTTTGAATGAAATACGACCATAATCAGAAAACTCGTCCTTCATCTTGGTGCCGCCATCTCAAATTTATAAATTCTGACAAGAAATTTATAATCTCCGACCCCAAAAACCCCCACATACCAATTTTGAATCGAATTGGACCATAATCACAATGTTTGTCCCACATCTTGAAGCCGCCATCTTGAATTTATGAATTTTGACAAAAATTTTATAATCTTCGACTCCGAAAACCCCCACATACCAATTTTGAATCGAATTGGACCATAGTCACAATGTTTGTCCTCCATCTTGAAGCCGCCATCTTGAATTTATGAATTTTGACAAAAATTTATAATCTTCGACTCCGAAAACCTCCACATACCAATTTTGAATCGATTCGGACCATAATCACAAAACTCGTTCGTCATCTGAATTCATGAATTCTGACAAAAATTTCATAATCTTCGACTCCGAAAACCCCCACATACCAATTTTGAATAATCGGACCATAATCACAAAACTCGTCCGCCAAAAACTACGTCTCGTGTTTCGCCTATACCAAATAATTTGTTACGCCTATGGAATTTCTATTAATAGCCACAGATAGACAATGGCTCGGGCACAGTTTATAGCTATTCTTTAGCTATAAACTGTGGCTCGGGCATCTTCGAGAAAAATTGGTTGTTCGGTAGGAGCATTGAACTCAATACTACGTAACTGGAAAGGCCCCGCGTGCTTTGACGAAATGAACAGCTGTGTGCCAGGTGCCAGGGGCAACTGAGAGAGAAAGGACGATGTTTAGTATTTGCAGTGAAATCTATACTATACGTAACTGGAACGGACCCGACCGTTTACTCCAATAACGTAAAGTGTGTCAGGGGCAGCTAAAACAGAGATAGCCTAATTTACGGTAACCTGTCTTTGTCATACTCAGTCAAATGAATTACGGTTATACGCATAAATTATCTCTTAAGTGAAAATTAAGGGAGATTGGGGATTATTTTTGTTCAATACGTTTAATATAAGTGAAGATATACATTTACTGTCTTCTATTGTGCTATTAGTTCCGTTTCCTTTATCGTGTGTGGTTTAAAGAGCAGCATAGTTGGTGTGATTTGCTACTGGTCTTAGCGATAGTTTTCATTTAACATTAATTAAAAAACAATGGTGATTTATTGTGTAGCGTTTGGATGCCAAAACGAGCAAGATTATCGGCAAATATCTTTTCATGGGTAAGATGATAATAGTATATAGAGTTCACTGAGTATTTGCTTCTTTGTCCGCCTCGAAAGCTTAAACGTTATTTTTTATCCGATTTGTATACCTGTGCCGTTTTACCTCTAATAAAAGTCTTTTTTACTTGTGTATTCCTATTAAGCGTGCAAATAAAGGTGTTTTGTGGTGATACAATTATTAAGACGAATACATTTTATTGTTTTTCTAGTTTAATTGTGGTCAATAATGGTTCTAAACTGTGTGGCTTATGGATGTAATGTGGTACACGATGCAAGGAGCAAGATTTCTTTTCACGCGTAAGTTTTTATTAAAATCTTAAATTATAAAATCAAAGAAAAGTAGTCACGCTATGGCAGTATATACTTTTTTTTTATTTCCTGTTGTTTGAAGTTAAGGAGAAGGCTGAGAAAAAAGTAAACTTTGAAATGACTTGTTTCATATTTGCTTTTTGTTGTTACTTGAGCCCTTGAATCTAAAAATATAAAAAAACATTATTTTAGATTCCCTTTTAAGCGGCCAGAGATTCTGAAACTTTGGATTGCTGCAGTAAGAAGGGAAAACTGGCATCCCTCAAAGACCAGTAAGCTCTGCGGAAAACATTTTGTTGCAACGGATTACCTCATTAAACCAGGATGCACAGCAAAACTTCTTAAACCGGATGCAGTTCCTAGTGTGTTTTTGTTTCCTAAACACCTAATAAAAAAGGTTCCTTTACCCCGAAGAAAAATGTTAAAAAAAGTAAGGTGGATTTTATATTTTTTTATTTTATTTGTGATATTATATATTACCTATCTTTATTAGAATGAAGATACTGCCAGCAGTACAAGTCAAATTGAGGTCATGGATATCAGTTATGAAAGTTCAACACCTATTGCACTCCAACATTTGAATTTCGCTCTGCGGGTAGGAGAAAAATTTAAGTGAGTAATGTCAGTCAAGACTTAGAAGAAGTTAATTCTTTGGTTAAGTGTTTGGCAAAGAGAAATTTGACAGATTTCCAAGGGAATGTAATTTTTTATATTTCAGGCTTATATAGTTCAAAATTTAATAAATCTGTCAACGTGTACTCATTGCAATGACATTTTACTTTATAATAATAAATCTTGTAATGACGGTCATTCTTACGTGTTCTCAGGTGAAAGTTTTAAGAAATTCACTTATTCTGTCACTCGTGGTGGTCTCATTTATTCGTCTAGTGTTGTATTTAAAATTATCAGTTTTGTGGGAAAAACAATTCAGATACTTGATAGACCAAGGAGGAATGATAAAAAATAAAAATGTAAATGTAAAAAATGTATTAATAAACACAGCAATTAACCATTTTGCAAATATTGGGACGAAGTTCCTTATCGCGCGTTGCGAAAGGGGGCTAGACGGAATAAATTAAGACCAAAAGTTGTAACGACACTTTTTGCTATAGTGGTAAGCCGTGCGGCGTGCGCGTGTTTCTCTGTCTGTCTCTCTCTCTCTCTCTCTCATAGAAAGCAAGCCAGTTATTTTCGTTTCGTCTTTCTATTTCGCATTGAACAGTGTGGTGTCGCGACGATTATTTTTGTTGAGTGTATACAGGTTTTTTGTACATAATAAATAATAAAAAATAATAACAATAATGAATCCTGACAGTGTTTCTGCACAAGTTCCGGATATTGCTGATGGAGTTAGGTAAGTAGAGATTTTATACAGACAATAATAAATGCTTATGTATTTTTAGCAAGTACGCATTATAACCTCTCTTTACTATTGTGCTAACCAAGTCATACGCGTTATAATCTCTCCATTATTGTGTGTTTAGCAAGTGTACGCGTCATAACTTCAATAAATTTAAAAGCAAATTATATTTTAATATTACAATATCAATGCGTATGTACTAAAATTGAGCCTACTGATAAAGTTTATATTACATTATATTTGTTAATAATAAAAAAATATTATTATAACTTGAAAAAAAAAATTTATTACAATTCCTTCACTAATTAATCGAAAGGAACTTCGTTCCATCCGGGTGTCCCTTGACACCTCTCAACTTTTTTTATTCATATTTTTGAACCCAAACATCCTGTGGTACAAGAATTTCGGTCCGAAAAATGTCATAAATTTTAGTTAATTAGATAAATTATTCAACTTTTTATAAAATGCAGAATGCATCATCACTCAAAGTTAGTGAGCTTACAGTTACATGGTAAAGAGGCTTCAATTAGACACAAAATGACTAAAATAGTATTGTTCAAAAACTGTTGACGAACATATAATTGTTCATGTATACTTTATTTTTAATTATTTTATTTTTTAAATTTATGGTTTTATATTGTCGATTGTAGAAAATTATTTGTATGCAACATGCATGTAAAGCACCTTTTTTCACTCATCTGATTGTTTCGTGCATCAAAATTCACATTCGTAAAAAAGGTTCACTTTACACACATGTTGCATACAAATATTGTATTGTATTATATTGTGTAAATAACCATTGTCTGTCGTTTTAATTTTTGATTGTTTCCTTTATTCATTACCAATGATGTTGTGTATTAAGTTTTTAAAATAATTCTTTTTGGAAATAAATAAGACTGAATAACCCGAGGTGCAAGTTTTATTTTCTAATTTAACCCTACAGAAATGCAAACATTTGACATTTTTATTCCTATTTTGCCTTAAATATTGGTTAGAATATCCCAGCCTTTTTTTATATATTAAAATAAAACCTTTTTTTTAATTACTTTGCCAAAAAAACCTATTTTAACTAGGCGCGGCTAAGATGCCTAAAAACCCTGGTGAATTCACTGATTAGATTTTGTTTAGAATTTTTGGGGGACAACAAATGAAAAACGTTAAATTCTGCTTAGAACTTCATTAGTAGATGGCGCGGTTGAGGAATGTTAGTTGTTTGTGACACGCAAAATATCAAACTTCAAACCTATGAAATTTTCTTTTTCTGTCAACATGACTTCATGCAAAAAATTGTGAATTGATCGTTTACAAAGATTAAAGTTCTACGAACAAGGTCCGCTCAGAACAGTTGGCGCGAAAATGATATGAAATCCTCGAAACTACAATGTTTACACCTGTCTGTCAAAAATAAGAAGTCTACCTGGTGATTTTTTCATTTCTTCTCAAATGGCCGTTTTGGGATCATGGAAACTTCCACGAAAAAATGAGAAAAGGTAGGAGAGTGGACTGATGTCTCTAGATGATGAATTAACTTGAAAATTGAGGGGATTGAAAAATGTCCCCGATGACATTGTTCCATTAAACTTTCCGATACAAACTATTACCAAGCCATTCACTGCCCATCTCTGCCGGACTATTACCTCTCTAACAAGATTCTGATATGAACAAAATCAGAGAGTTCATTGTATATATCATAAAATCTGTTGATGAAGTTGAGAAATCGATGAATCCTGGTGTGCGACAGTCTAGCTGCTTCCAGTTATCTTAGAATGACTTCTCAGGAAAAGGTGAGCCCTACTAACAAAGGTGAGGAAAGAAAACAATTATCTAAATGCTTCTCTTTTATTTTTCAGTAACACCCGCATGAGATCGGAGAAGGAGGGCGATCTAAACCAAGGAAGAACAAGGCCCACTCCCAAGATCGATAAGGCTAATGACTATGATTAGGATAATTATAACTTTTCAATAAACACATGAGTTTCACAAGTAAGCGTGGGCTTTTCATTCTATGAAGATATCTTGATTTTGGCTAGTGAATTCCGAACCGTCACAGAGGGTCCCATGGCTCTTTGGAAGAAAATATCCACTATATTTAGAATTTTCCAATACTTTTAGTCAGATAAGATTCAAATTAATTTATACATATACGAGACATTTTACTAGTAGTGGAGTAATATTAGATTTTAGCTTCAGAAAGTTAGGAACTTTTTACTGTAAATTAGTGATGATGTGAGGAACAACATATAAAAAGTTACCAACCGTAAAGTGTGTGCTTGATTTATTATTTAACAAATAAGTTGTAAAATTACATTGTTTATTGAATATCTTAAAAAATAAATAAATAAAAAAACTGATACTGCCATTCGAAAGAATGGAAGATTTTATATAAAAAAGGTGTATAAATATTTTTTTTAAATGAAAACTGTAAGCTGCAGATTCTTTTTTAACGTACGAAAAGAAATGAAAAGAAAAACAGTCTTGAGGCCTTTTTTTAAAATTTTAAAAAATTAAAAAAGCTAAAGAGATTTCTTGTTTCCAAATGTAAAAAAAAAATAGGAATAGTCTCGGGAATAGTACATATATGAAGTTATGTCAAAGTAGAATTTTCTATAAAATCAATTAAAGATCTGCCATTCTTTAAATTTTCAAGATGAACATCTGAAATTTGTACAGTTTAGTCCCAAAATGACACTTGAAAAGGTGTGCGAATGAAAAAGAATCATAAAATTTTATTTAAAAAATCATCGTCAAAATATTGATAATTTCAAAAATGAATGAATGCATTTTTAGGACATGCTTCAAAATATTCAATATTTTTCAATAGTACTTTCTAAAGCTTGTAATCTGTACTTCAAGAAGGTTTGATTGGTTTTAGTAAAAACATTGAATTAATAATAAAATTTCGACAAATGTTGCTCCAAAATCTGTGAATTTTTTTGTTAAATAAAATTTAATAACGTTTATATAGAAAAAAAAATAAGTTTACCTATCCAACCAATATTTATATTACGACCTCAAACAAGGTATACGCAGCGTATTATTTTTTCTTTTTCAATATAAGTGTAAATTGTATCAAATACGAAAATATTAGGTTTTTTAGTAAATTGAGGAATTGTTCATTTTTATAAATGAGTTCCTGCTTAAAATTTTTGTTTAGAATAGAAATATGAGTTTATCTTTTGATGTACTTTATATTGGATCGAAAATATCATATTTGAATGTTAGAGAGAGATTGAACATCAGAGAACACTTGATCGGTTAGTTTAGTGCTCACCTACTCTCTACGTATGAAATCTACCTTTACGACTGGCCACGCTATCGTTTTTTCAATGTCATATTCTGGTTCAGCGACCTCAAAAACCCCTATAGCATCAATTTGGGTAAAATTTGCCTAACAAAATTGTTTTTTGTTGTTTAAACAATTAATAAACAAGCACTGCACGAATATAAGTTTATAACAAGCAATTTCTAAGTAATATCAGAAGGTTTTGAGAGAATCCATGGAGTCCTCCAGTATTCCAAAATAATGTTTTAATCCGCTATATGAAGGTAATTTGAGTTCTTGCGATAAGATAGTCGTGTTGTCTGTCAAAATAGTGTACACCTCTTAATTTGTCCAAAAGCTGAGAGGTTCTTTCACTCAGATAGGATTCGAGCCAATTGAAGCTTCGTCGTCTGAAGCTGTAGTCAAAAGCTTTAGATATGTCGCAAAACACTTCCTTCAGACTAGAATATAGATTTTTCAGAAAGCTTTGGTTTGAAAGCTAAATTGAGTAATTGTATGTAATTTACAGCACTTCATAAAATCATTATTCGCTCCACCATAGGATTTTTATCATGAGAGCAAACAGAGACAGGAATACATAAGTACCAACTCGGTGGAGCCGTATCAATAGAAAATTAACCATACAAAATAAATTGGTACGGTTCATAATTAGAATTATTTAGGAACACCTCTCGAAAATTCTATATTACACTGACATAAGTACATGGAATAGTTTGTTCTAAAATATGTTACATCGATCGATCAACCTCAAAATATTTCACAACGAATTGACATAATCTTAAAGGCGACAAAAGCACAATCACAGAACGGATCAGAGACACAAATCACAAAAACACCCTGTGTGGTCTGTAATTGCAGTTTACTGAATTATGACAAGAAACGACGTCGGCGCCATCTGAAACTCTAGATAACTCCCTCTATCAAGTGGGCTGTTGTCCCCCAGTTTGTCCCAATATTTTACACGTATAAGTGAATACACCATGGTTTTTAGACATCTTAGGCGCGGCACATTTTATGTATTTGACTCAACGCGTAAGAGAGATAGCTGAACTAAACCACTGCGGGTTGCATAATTCAGCTATTTGCCTCAGGCCCTTGCCATTGCGCGTCCTTTCCATGGACGTATAAATAAAGATGGACCCAGTTATTTACATTATTAATTGAAACCGCTGAACGGCTACTTTCTAAGGTCGTGCTGTTGAGTTGGGCGTTGCCATTTCGAGGCTGTGATAATTCTTTATTACCATTGTATATACCCACCAACACTAGCTTTAACTTTATCGCCAACGAATTCCATTCAGTAACTGAACATTACCATCCTTTACGATTTATGGAATGAAAATCGAAATTACCCATCCCAGAATCTAAACTAGAGAAAAGAATTTGAAAAATCGTTGTGGACTTCCAAAGAATTCTGTACGGTTCCATTGCAACGCTGCACGTGGCAACGCTGTTACCGTCTATCACCAACATCCTATGCTGTTTACAAATTTCACCAGTTCATGTTGACATTCTCTGCGGTGTGCAGTATTTGTTGAAATATTGTTTTTTGTATTGTGTTTGGATTATATAGAAAGAAAAATAGATAGAGACTAATAATGGTGCTTTACTGTTGGGTTTGCAAGCAATCCAGTTATTCTAATCATAATCTTAGCTTTCATAGGTGAGTACAAAAGCCATTTTTCTTCGAACCTAACCACGCAAACCAGGTTAACTATTGTATGACGTCACGGTAGACTTCGGTTTAACTTGTGAAGGTTGACAGATTTGGTTTTTGTTGTTGAGGGTTAAAAAATTTGATTACGGCGTTGATTAATATTTCGATATCTTCTCTTCAAGTCTGTGTCTTCGAGTACTTGAAAATACAATGAAAATGAATGTGGCAAATTTGTTAGTACTGGAATTTATAGAAGATATTCAGATTTCACCACATCCTTTAGTGGTCATCAATTCATCAGGAATACATTTTATCAATATCTGGTATCTGGATTATGCAAATGCTGGATGATGATGAACATTTCAGAATGCACATTGTAGATGATGACTGGATTCAGAAATATTTGGACCTTGATTTTTATATGCTGTTCCGAATGAAAAAGAGTACATTGTACATTCTACAATTTGATAGAATCAATTAGCAGAGATTCTAAGGTCGATGAAATAAAATTGTATTTCGTGCATAAAATAATTTATTAAAATCGTAGCAAAGCGCTTTCGACCGTTAGGTCATCATCAGTGCGTACTCGTCAGGTGTACAAGAAGCCAAAAAGACCATAAAATATCTCATGATCAATGAAAGTTATATAGGTTTACGTGACACACATGTTAAAATACATATTCTAGGCCAGGATGAAAATTGATATTACAATTTTTCCTTATCTTTTAAAAAGCCATTGTTGTGGTGTGATAGCTGGACCCAAGTGACAAGGCAAGCTTGTCACCCTTAACTCTAGAAAAAATGTTTATTGATATTTTTTTTTAATATACTTTTACACTGAGATGGGACCTTTATCCTTATCATTCCATATAAATAAACAAAAAACCTAACCTTCAACAAGATAACTATTCTGTCAAACTATCTCAGTGAGCTGGTTTGTGTGGTTGGTTAACTATTACGTCATAGTTAGGAATACACTTCGAGGAATATTGACAGGTTAACTTATTGCTAACCCGGTTTGTATGGTTAAGTTCGAAGAAAAATCACTATAGTTTGTTTAAGAAACATTAGAGATTGGCATTCATCTTTGTCATAGGCGTCACAGTGGGTATCAAATTTCTATACATACTACAAAATGAAATAGATTTATTGAAATCTTGTTATATGAAGGTGATGATCGACAATTACAAAAAAATGATTTACAAATAAATGCAACGTTTTAGATGAAAACTCATTGATTTTTGACTGAAATATTAGTGCCAAAAATCAATGTATATCCAAATGAAACTGATATTTACCGAACAACTTTTATTTAACTTCACCTGTTAGTTAGTCAAATCTTGCAAGTGAAATTTGACCCAAATCTAATTCTTCCACTTGAAAAAAGTGTTTAGTACCATAAAATTTAAAATAATATCAAAATTAAAAAAAATTGAATACAAGCTTTTATTCAAATGCCCTAAAAGGTACAAAAATAATGTTTTCAAATGTGTGACTAGGTTATTCTGTGAATAACAGATTCAAAAGCTTGTCGCTTTTGTATTCAAACTGAAAACTTTTCGATGCAAACTTTTGAAATTGTTTTTACTTTTAATTTTATTATACATTGTTGAAAATAATGTCTAACTTTGGATTTCCATTTAGGTTTCCAGCTAATGCTCATGAAAAAGCTGTTTGGTTGGAAAAGCTGGGATTGAAAGAGTTCACTGTTTCAAAGTATGCTAGAATTTGTTCTATTCATTTCAAAGCAGAAGCTTTTCAAATAAAACCCGGTGGAAAAATATTTCTGAGAAAGGGTGCTCGTCCCCTTTTTTTTAATGACGAGTATATTCCACCAACTAAAACTGCTTCAACCTCGAGGTAAACTAATCATTCAACAGAATTATTATTATCTCAAATTATTTTTAATATCTTTCATTCCTTCCAAACATAAATTTACCTTTTTTTAGATTAGATAATAGAAAGTCATCTACGGATTCAACAGATACAGCCCCAGAAACTAATTGTTTGGATATTATCGATTCTTTTGACCCCCCACTGAAGAGGTAAGATCAGATTCAATAATAGATTTCACTTGTTAGTATGATTTTTATATATTTATACGTCCATGTAGGGGAAGGGCAAAGTGGTCGTTTCAATACTGGATGAGCTCTAACTACGCACACTAGCCGTGTTTTGTTTTCGCCAATAAGAGGGCATTTCACATTGGCCTTCAGTGCGGCAGTGACCGGCGATCAGAGTGCACGCGTTTATTTTTGACGACCAATTCTTTTTTCCGGCGACATTTCATCTAATTTTGAGTGGTTACCAAAACGCGTCTAAAAAGGTAAGTGTTTAGATTACTACTATAGTTTTTTTTAATGTGTATTACTACTAACATCAACTATTGATATGTTTTGAGCAAAATCACTCTGACCTTGAATTCATTTTTTTGTTTGTTATTTAAAATTCTGTTAGACATGGGGGCATAACGGGGACATGGCTATGGGGTACCCCGTCCCCATTATGCCCCTGAATGGTCTGTTCATTTGATAATATTACGATAATATTATTTATTTTGTTTTAGGTTTTTAAAAAATGGTACGAACTTACAAAAAGAAAAGTTTCAGATGCAGTTGGTCTGTAGAAAGCATGAAACACGCAATTGATGCAGTTTTAAGCAAATCAGCAGGTTTCAGAAAAGCAGCTAAATTGCGAGGTGTTCCACAGACCACATTGGAGCGTCATGTCGCAAAAATAAGGAAGGGCGAGGTATCTCTCAATTCAGCTCCAGGTAACTTTAAACCCGTATTTTCCAAACAAGAAGAGGAGCTTGTTAGGTATGTAAAAGATATGGAGAAACGATTATTTGGATTGACTACGAAAACTAGCCTATCAGCTTGCAGAAAAAAATGCTAAGACTCACAATTTTAACCATGTTAAAAAGATTGCTGGCATAGATTGGTTAAAAGGCTTCATGAAACGTCACCCGGATTTATCAATTCGAAAACCAGAAGCCACATCGGCAGCGCAAGCTATGGGTTTTAAAAAAGTGGCAGTGAATAAATTTTATTCTTGCTTGGGGAAGTATATGACAAATATAATTTAACGCCAGATAGAATATATAACTGCAACGTACTGCCCCGCACTGGGTACCCCATACTGCCCCTACCCCGGGGCACGTTGGAGTTTTCATGAAGGTTTTGTGAAATTAAAATTAAAAATATTATTTGATTTCTTACTTCGCCAAATTCGGTGCCAAATGATAAATTAATAAGTAACCAAAGAGTTGTCATTAGTGTTCATTAAAAAATATTTTATGTTTATTTTTTTATTGTGTATTTCCCTTAACGTCCCCGTTATGCCCCCCTAAGGTAAGTGTGGATACGCTAACAGTAAACGATGTGCACCTATGGATGTAAAACATTTATAACGAACCGAAAGAAATTTCTTAAAAAAAATCCTGGATCAATACAGGATGTAGGTACACCATGCATTGAATGCAGTCAATGTGTTAACATGTGTTGGGTATCTGGCTCATTTTAACCCCACTTGAATGGAACGCTTATAAATGGATGATATTTTAATGTGCTATTGAAATGGGAAGGTACCTAGTCTCAAGTATTTGCAAATATTTTGAATTTCCCTATTTTATTATTTTGTATCTATTTGCTTACTTCAGTTATGGATATATCCATAGTAATAAGTGAACGTGGTAAAGAAGTGCTTATTGTGCAGCCTGGAAAATTCACGAAAGATAAAGTGTGAAACCTATTGGAAATGCGCTAACTGTTGTGTATGTGGGTTGATTATCACAATCTAGTCAATTTGATAGTTTTTTGAATAAAAATTCAAAGTAACGAGATGAGAACTTTAATGTTTCTCTGGCGAAATACATTTCAGAACTAAATAACAAAACTTAACAAGAATAGGAATGGCATACACTTTCTCTTGCCAGATGGTGAAAAGGTTATCCTCCAGTAGGTACTAAGACGACCCTTATGGGTTGTGGAGAATAAACAGATGAGACACTTAAAGTATTCATTGCTGGGAAGAAACTCACTGGTATAGTCTTTTAAGAAAAAGTCATTTTGTACAGAACACTAACGTTCTTGCAAAGATCAGATTTTTAGTATGGGCGTAGAAGACCTTACTCCACGGAGTGATTTGCTACATAATCATCCCAAAGACGTTATGAAGGTAAATCGACACATAATCAGCAACAGCTTGAAGAGAAATACTTCGATAATTAGAGAAGAAAAATGTCTATTCATTAACGATTATTATTCAAAGATTTTTGTGTTTTCGTGCTTGATAAATATTTGCTATTTATGTGGTAGAGAAAAATTACTTGGCATTTAGTTATTTCGCTCAACAATTTTTGCAATTATTTACCATCCATCTGCTTGAAAATGGACACTCACTCCAATGGCATTTTGTTTACTTCCTGATAAATGTGAACAAACTTACGAAAGTCCAATTTATGGTTGCACCTCAAATAGTTTGCCAAATTGGACACACCTCCGTAGAATTTAACTTTATGTGACCCAAAATACTCCACAGTATCGGTAGCAGCAATGCAATATCAGAAAAATAATTTGTATCGGCACTTTCACAGTAAAAAAATTAACTACATATCCCTTACGAAATAGAAATTGTTTTAAAGACAACTTTATTAGCTCATGAAAATAACAAGGACATTTTTCATGTTTTAAGTGCACACCAGCTGTGTCGCATTTGTAGATCAACTCCCTCTTATTATTATTGTTAGCTCATAAAGTGTATTTTCGATTGGATATTATTTTCTAAGATATTTTTTTTTTCTTTCAGACAACCTCCTGAGAATTCTGGTCAGCCCAACGTCGAATTTGTAGCAACTACAGAAAGGTATGTTGTTTGGTGCTTCATTTGGCTTTATCAACTGTTTGTATCGTAACTCTCTTAGATAGCTTTTTATTGAACTCGTTTGTTTATGTTTGAGACCTTCTAGGCTGAAACAGTTCAACATTAAAAATAAATGAGGTTTGGGAGGAGTTCTTTTTTCGATATACCATTTTGTTTTATGTTATTTTAAGACATATTCTAATGTTTTGATAATAGGAATGAATTATATTTTCTTGTTTCAGTAAAATTGATGTTTTGGATATAAAGAACGAACCACTTGAGCCACTATTTATTCCTGAAACTTCTAGTATGCCTACAGTTGAATGTTTACCCGAACATGTATCAACTATAACAGGGTAAGACAAATTGAATAGAAATTCCTGTAACCACTTTTTGTTGTCAGAAAAAAATATATTTCAAATTTAATTTCTTCTAGAGATAATGATGACTAAACATTTTTTTTTATTCAGTAAACATGATGTTTTGGATATAAAGAACGAACCACTTGAGCCACATATAGCATCCATTCCTGGAACTTCTAGTCAGCCTACAATTGAATTTTTACCCGAACATGTACCAACTATAACAGGGTAAGACAAATTGATTTCAAAGTATGAGTATCTCAGATATTTTTTAATAGATTTTGCCTAAAAGGCCTCAGTGCGGCAATAAAACATGATTTGAAATTAATGTTTACACTTGTTTTTATTTCAAACCTGCAATTGTTTTCTAATGTTTTTTTATTTTTAAGGCAGGTGACTGAAACCTCGAAGAAACCCGCTACAAAGAAAAATATCTCTAATAAAATCATCTGCAGGATGTGTCTCGAACCTGTAACAAAAAATCAAATGGTCCCACTCTCCCTGATAGATGTTAACTACCCTGGCAAAAGTGAGAGTTTCAAGCAGAGCAAAGCAGTTAAAATCGAAAAAGTTGTCAGCATGATCCTTGTTGTAATGCCAAATTTTGTAAGTACTTCAAATGCAAAAAGAAAATTAATTTAAAGAAACCATATGTACAAGTATTTCAAATGCAAAATGAAAATATTTAAAAAATTTACAAAATTGATTGCTTGCTTGTTTATATGTTAACATTTTCAACAAAATTTCGAATCAGTAATACTTGCTACTCAAGATTTATATCTTGAAATTATCTATAATTTTTAAATGGCTCCAATTTAATTTGTAGCACGTCAACATCATTACTAACAAATTTATTTATTGGCAAGCCAATTTAGCATAATTAGAAAGAGGTCATGATAACAAACAATAATTCATATTTGACACTAAAACTACAAATATTAAATCTTCTTGAGAGCATTTTCAAATGCAAAACTTGAGGCATTGAAAAAGTCCAGTTGATTTGAAAATTAATTTGCATGTTCTTAATATTCTAGTCATTGGTTCCTCCTGACTCGTTGGATGATAAGGAACAAATTCGACTTTGCCTATTCGAAGTGAACTGAAACATTTGCAAGGAATCAGATCAGTTAGTGCGACTATCGATTAGTTTATTCAAGAAAAGCAAGAAAAGTAGTATCATGCTCAACTTTTCTATGCTATTCAAACACTCATTTGTTCAGAAATTGTAAGATCTGTATGTGAATCCAAATCTTGAAGGCACATACATGTAAAAATGTATTCTGTACTGCCTCAAGTTGATAAACATCACGATCATAATGAGGACTCTAAACAATTATATTAAATTGCGAAGAGAGTCAGATGTGGTTTCCGGAATGAATCCTACCATTTTCTGTTGGAGATATATCTTGTTTTCCCATCAAAAACTATGCCTTTTATAGTACTGCAAAACTTCTTAGAGTTTCATAATTATTCATTATTGATCAGGCTAAGTGACCACTAGCAGGGACGTACTCGATACACTGGAAATTTTCAGACAAGATGATATGTTTAATTGACAGCTTGTCCTGATTATTTTAAGAAAATTAGTTTATAACATAATCCAAACCTAATATAAAAAGGTTAAAAATCAATCAAATTAGTCATAACTATGAAATTACGTGGACAATTTCAATTCACGCATTAAAATGTAATAAAGGAGTATTTTCAAATCCGTACCTGGAATCCTCAGCCCATTTTCTATTGAGTTCGCACCTCGAACAATGGGCCACGATAACGGTATCAGAATAGCATTTATAATGAGTGTCTAAGATCTGTGGCAAAGGTATACTCTACTAAAGCATGTATTTGTTTTTTTGTACTGATACTGTAGCTGAATTAATCGTTCCAAAAGTTTATTCGATGACATTTATCAACATCGAGATCTACTGAGTTTGTCACACCAACATACAAGATTATTTAGGTATTTTTGTAAATGATGAGAGTCAGATGTATTATCTATTTTTCTCATTAAAGCAAGGTTATCAGCAAACATAAGGACACAGCTACAAGTGCAAATATCGTTAACAAAAAGGTTGTCCAGAGTTTACTGAAATGTTAGAGTATGCAGATCCAGCATATTTAACAAATTGCAATCCATGTGAAAGATAGCTCTCAGCCACCTCCAAACAATTTCATTTATTCCTAGAGCAAATAATTTTGCTAATTTTGAAAAGTAAGAGTAGATAAAGTCAACTTGCGACCTCCTTTCTCAGGCATTCAATATGAAATTGCTAAATAATAACAAATTTGTTATTGTTGACTTCCCAGAACAATAGCCATATATCTGGTTGATGATTATGTTTTTTGTATTCCAAGTGAGTTGTTAAGCAATAAGGCAGTCGAGGAGTTTTGGGATTTTTTACTCAATTGGGACTAAAAAATCATACTCAAGGGAGTTAAAGTAGCACTTTAGTCCCTAAAATTAAGGGCTACATTTGATTTTAATTATTTTATTTCGGATGTACCATTTTACAATAAATTCAACATTTAATGTTTTTAACCAAGTTACAATGAACCAAAGTTATACATGAGCTTTTTAATTTCTTTCAGGACTTTGATGTAGCCTACAATCCGATAATTTGTCACAAATGTAATGCACACCTTGAGTCAGCATTCAATTTTGTCCAGGGATGCCGAGCAAATGAAAAGTTGATCCATTTGTACAAAGCAAAGCTTGCACCAAATGAAGAACTAATTTCCTGCGATGATGTAGCCCAACAAAAGGAATATCTAATGAAAGAAATGCCTCCCCGAAGAAACTGAAAACATCGAATCAATAGTCCGTTCTACAACTGTGAGAAATTTAAAACAACTTGAATCCGGAGTTGCGGGGATGGAATTGCCTCCGCAGAAGAAACTGAAATCATCGAATGAAAACGTACGTTCTACCATTGTGAGAAATTTTAGGCAATTTGCTGGGCGTGGTGATGGAATAGAAGGAAATGTAAATTCGGAAATAGTAGAAATCAAGAAAACATTGTGGTGGAATCTGCTCCGGAATCTGGCTTGATAAAACATGAAATTGAGGATCTCGACTATGGAAATGGAGCTGGCACATCGAACTGTATGATAACTGCCGAAGAACTATCTTCTATAGTTAAAGAAGAAGATATTGTAGTAGAAGACATTCCCCTTGAACCCTATGATACTTCAACTGATGATTGGAGTATTTCTCAAGCCGAAGTGAACGCAATTGTGAAGAAAAATGGGTCTAGCGAAAAGGATCCAGTTAACTATATAGATTATCAAGACAATTCTCAATCAGTACATTCTAGCTGAAAAATTATGACTGGTGAAAGCGATTCTCGTAACTGTAAACAATCGTGAAAAGTTTTCATGGGAGAAAACGTAAAGAAACTGATGAAAGATCAACTTGACTGATTTTTTTTTGACAATGTCATTTTGACAGTTTTTACCCTCGACAGAGATAGTTACATTTGCTGAATTGAATTCTGTAGACATCAAATGTTTTTTGTCATCTTGTGAAGTAGCTTTCTATTTAAAACAATCAGGTTGTAAATAAAACTATCTAAAGCATGTATGTTTTTAGTGTAAATTATATTTTCTATAATCATGCTAAAGTGTTATTTTTCAACTCCCAGTTTAGTTAAGACATTTCTTACATAAATGCGACATCTTTGCAACACATTTTCGCAATTTACAAATTATTTTGATTCTGAATTGAAATGATGCACCTATGAAACAAGGTCATATTTGAAATCAACCAATTGGAATCATTTTTTCTATAAATACCAAATAAACAACACAAAATCAAACTTGATAGTAGTGATAGTGGAAATTTTTCACCATTTTGTCAGAGTATCACATTAATTGAAGAATAATAAAATAATTATTAGGAGACCTTTTTAAAGACAAGGGTGAAAATTAATTGCTTCGGATGTGTGACGTAGATTATTCAGTGAGTTATAGATTCAAGAACTTGTCACGCAAAGTTTTCAGTTCGAATACAAAAGCAACAAGCTTTTCAATCTATAACTCACGAGATAACCTACGTCACAGATCCGAAACAATTATTTTTTACTTTTTAGCGCGCATTTGAATAAAAGCTTGTCTTTGAAAAGGTTTTTTAGATAGATAGATAGACTTTATTATATAGGAAACAGAGGTACTTAATTCCTTGAAAAAACTAAAACCCAAACGAACGTCAGGATCTGATTCGATACCGAGTTTCCTGGTCAAAGACTGTGCACAAATTTTTGCTAAACCTCTTCAGACAATTTTCAACCTTGCCCTGAAATCTGGATGCTTCCCAGATAAGTGGAAAACTGCCAAAATATGCCCAATATTCAAATCCGGAGCAATCAACAATGTTGCAAACTACAGACCAATAACACTTCTCTCCAATTTTGCAAAGGGCTTTGAGATATGCTCTACAATTCACTATTTCCAAACCTAAAAAAACCAACATGGATTATGAACGATCAACGGTCACTAATCTGATGTGTTTCACTCAGGCGGCGAGTTCTGCACTTGACAATCATTCTCAATTGGACACAATCTATACCGACTTCTCAAAGGCCTTTGACAAACTAGATCACCAGATACTTCTGAACAAACTAAACTTCCTTGGCTTTGACACACAACTAATTAATTTTTTCAAATCTTATCTCCAAAACCGTTGTTGGATTTAGAGGACACACATCCTATCAATTTATCGCCTCAAGCGGCGCCCCACAAGGGAGCAACTTAGCCCCCCTCTTATTCTCATTATTTATAAATGATATTGGTAAAAATATTTCCAGCAACTTGCTGCTATTTGCAGATGACTTGAAAATATTTCGTAGAATTCAATCACTAAACAACTGTACAATTTTACAGGACGACATTGGTGCACCGAAAACAAACTACCACTAAATGTCCAAAAATGCAAATACACTACTTATTCTCTGAGAAATGCAATCATTGATTTTCAATACTCCCTTAGCAACACTCCATCAGAGCACAAAGCACAAAATAAGGACCTCGGTGTTGAATTTGACCCGAAACTCAACTTTTCCCAACACTATAATAACACAACCTCCTCTGCAAAGAGGATGACCGGTCTAATATTCCGTACATGTAGAGATTTTCAAAACAAAGAATGCCTCACCACCACCCTATACAATGCATATGTAAAATCAAGACTGGATTACTGCTCTCTGATATGGTCACCACTCTACAAATGTCATATCGATCAGCTCGAGTCAGTACAGAGGCTCTTTATGAAGTATGTGTCATTCAAGACAGACGGAGTCTACCCTCCACAAGGTTTCAACAACAATATTTTATTGAATAAATTTTCACTCCTGTCACTAGAAAACTGTAGAACATACTATGCCTGCTTGTTCATTTACAAACTCGTACATAACTTAATAGACTGCCCCGAACTGTTAACACAATTGAACTTTCATGTTCCACGTATCAACAGCAGGTACGAAACTTGCTTCTACTTAAAAAACCCAAAACAAATATTCTCGTTAAATCTCCTCTGCACTCAATGTGCAAAAAAACAAATGAAGTCTGCACAAACATCGATATTTACAACGAATCAATAAGTTCCTTTAAAAACAAAGTAAAACAAATATTGTGTAGCAAACAATCACTTCCATATCCCCAATAAACAATTTCGAGCTTATTCTATCGTTCCCACACATGTAATTTGTACCTTTTAGTTTATATATTTAGCTTAGTTATTTCTAAATGAAACTTGCTTCATCTTTTCAACTGTCTTGTAATTGGGTTCTTCCTGTTTAGACAATAAATGATTATTTTTTTTTTTATAGGAGAAAGTTACATCTCATTACAAGTAGTTCGGGCGCTAATGTTACAAATTTTAAATTACTGTGGATTACAAATTAGAGAGAGAAAGAGAAAAAAGAAAGAAAAAATAAGAACAAAAATACAGGAGGAAAAAAAAAAATCATTCGTTGAGAGCAAATGAGAGTAATTTGAGGATATTGATAATAGTGTGGACAAAACTTGATAGAAGGGAAAAGTCATTGGAGTCTAGCAAAACAGTGAGATCGTTGAATGAATTCAATTTCGAAAATATGTTGCAATTTGAAAAGGGAAACATGAATACCCCACAAGAGGTTATCTTGACGATGGAAGATAGTGACTAAGGTTTATCTTTCAGTCGCAGATGATTCCACATCTGATTTTATGAACATCCTGTTTATATTTTCAACAAATCAATGTTGCAATTTCTTATGTAGAGTAGTAGTTTATTTGTGTTATGAACATAATACATTTATAGCAGGTCACAAAACAATATCGCTAAGGAGTCGATAACGACCGTTTAGGATACAGAAAGTTAAACCTAAGACATAAGTTAGCTAAGAGAGAGAAACGAGCAAAAATATAATTAAAATTTGCATTGATCAGCAAGATTAAAAATAGTTTGAACAATACAAGTTTGAGCATAAATAAAAGGTAACAGTTTTAAAAGTTAAATTTATATACATAATGAACTGGCTGAGGCAATGTAACTGTTATATCAAAAACAGTGACTCGGCAAGAAAAAATTTATCACACTTTTGAATTCCAATACTTTGACAGAGTTATCAAGGATGTTGTAGAGATTGAGATTCAAGGAATTATTGCGGCTAACAGTTAATCTATGTCGAAATGTCTGGGAAATTTGTGCACATTTTGGTGTATTTCTAATAATACTGTGAAGATGTATAGGGAAAAGGAAGTGGCATGATACCTAGTTGGATGAAATGTTGAAGGCAATGATCTCTGAAACCCAAGTTAGCCAATATTCTGATAGCTTTTTTTGACACCTGAAAACTGTTATCGCATACGTTGAGTTACCCCAGAGTAAGATACCATAGGATAGCACTGAATGTTTCAGTCGACGCAGTAACAACAGGGTGAAGGATAGTTTCCGGACTTCATGATTGGACCAATTTAACCTATCATCAATGATGAGACCAAGAAACGTAACGTTATTTTTTTCTTGGTAATTTTTGTTTGAAGACAATCATTTTAGGTTAGGCTCTCAGATTTCTGATCAATAAGGTTTGTGTAAGATTTTTCAGAGCATATAAAGGTTTTATCGTCAGCGAATAAGACACATTTAGTGGGTGCGATGCATTGGCACAGGTCATTGATATAAACGATGAATAAGAAGGGACCAAGGACTGAACCCTGGGGTACTCCATTTCCAATTTTTTTTATAATCGGATTTTACATTGCGCTGAAATCTGTTTGAAAGGTAAGAGTGAAAGTAAGTCTAAGGTGATGCCTCTTATTCCATAGTAGCTTGTTTTTTTTATTAATAAGTCATGCGATATGCAGTCGAAGGCCTTTGTTAAGTCACATAGGGTAAGAGAGGTATGTTTGTTTTGATCAAGACCCTCTACTATATCAGACACGAGTTTGAAAGTTGCCTGTGTCGTGGATTTATTCCTGGATTTATATTGAGATTCACTGAAATAGAAACTCTTTTCGAAGTAGGAGTACAATCTTTCTTTCAAGATAATGATTTTGCCGATTATGGAAATGATACTGATTGGGCGATAGTTTTTAAATGATGTTATTACCTTATAGATGGAGCAAATGGTATGCCATAATAATTGTTACAGCCTCCTTTGCTGAAAGTCATTATCTTCGTTTTCGTGGTATTTACCAAGAGTTTATTTGAGGTACAGTAATTTTGAAGAGTTCTCAGTTTGCGTGCAATCTCCTAGATGAACTAAATCGTCTGCATATAGAAGTAGTAGAATATCGATGTTGATGCCAGAACAGCCCTCAGATCGAAAGTAATCTTCAATGTCTTACAAAAATAAAGAAAACAATACCGGACTAAGTGGTTCGCCTTGTAGGACACCTGAAATATCGTACTTTTTTGTGAAGGAGCCATTTACACCCACAGACATATTTGCGTTGTCATACAGATTTTTTATAATTCCAATATTGTAGAGCTTATGCCATAATAGCTCATGGTTTATGCAGTCAAATGCTCTCTTGAAGTCAACAAAAACAGCGAAAACTTTCCTTTTAGGTAGCCTCAGATGGAGTTGAATTACTGAGCCGAGTGAAAATGTTATCAGAAGCACTTCTATTCGATTTGTTTGAAAATATGGAACAGGATGTTCATAAAATCAGATGTGGAATCATCTGCGACTGAATTAAAATGAAAATTTTCAATTTCTGATTTTTCTTTTGAGTTAGGGTCCTTTCAGAATATCTATCAGATGTAGTTCAATGTCCAGCGTGGCTTTAGCCGGGGAAGTAGTTGTTTTCTGTTAGACATTCACAAAAAATAACTTCATTTAAAAAAATATTCAATTGAGAATGTTTCTCTTTTCAACACTTATTCTTTCTAAAGCCGTATTGACACTTGGGTTAAATATAGTTGTCTTCACACCAATTGGATAATTGATTTAACAATATCAAAGTGAAGACTTTCGAAAAGCAATTCAATAGTGCGATTCTCCTAGAGTTATTAGGATCATTTAACAGGGGCCTTTTTTATGCAACATTGTAATTATCGTCTCGTGCCAAGATGAGGGAATTTTCTCAAAGTCGAAAATTTTGTTGAATCAGTTGCAAACATAGAGCAGCCACTTTTGCGGGAGGTTTTTAACAAATTCATACGTGATACATTTTCTGAGCAGCATTCAGTTCCTCCATTTTGATTTCATGAATTTTGACAAAAAAATCATAATTTTCGACCCCAAAAACCTCCACATACCAATTTTGAATCTAATCGGACCATAATTACAAATCTTGTCCGTCAACTTGAATTTGTGAATTTTTACAAAAATTCATAATCTAGAACCCCGAAAACCCCCAAATACCAATTTTGAATATGATGGGACCATAATCACAGAGATCGTCGGCCATCTTGAGCCGACATTTTCATTTTATGAATTTTGGCGAAACATTCATCGACACCGAAAACCCCCACATACCAATTTTGAATCGATTCGGACCATAAACACAAATCTCGTACGCCATCTTATAGCCACCATTTTGTTTTTTTCTCTAACAAACATTCCATAATGCATTGTCACGGGAACTACGAACACCTGCCAAATTTCACGTTAATTGGACAACTAGAAGAGGGTCAAATTTAACTTGTAAGATTTGATTACCCACATTGGGACAGGGGAAAGAAATAAAAACCTATAATAAAATTATAATATTGAAGATATAAGAAATAAAAACAAAAGTTATAGGAAGTGAAACCTACTAGCAACGCTAGCTGCCAATAGAGAAGTATTGTACCCCCTTTTTATTATTGTTGTATAGTGCAAACTTTTCAAAAAACAAATACCATTTAATTGCCATAAAATTCGAATTTTGGAGGTGCTAAAAGTTAAAACTTAAAACCTAAAATTAAGTAATATAAATAGAAAAACACTAAAAATGGTAGTGATACAGGCGTTTTAAAATTTGTATAAGTAAAATGTACAAGCACAAATGTTAACTAGTATGACATTTAAGTAAAATGATAAGCAGGTACAACCACATGATGCAAACATATTAAAATTGATACTCAAAATAAGGAGAAAAGCATATTTTAGTGCTGACGAAAAAGTTCATTATTAAAAAATTCTTCCGTATTGTAGAATGGATGGATAAGAAGCAATTCTTTTACAATTTTTTTAAATAATGAAAGATTCAATTTCCCTTAAATGTATTGGTAACTGGTTATACATTTTTAGACCGTTATAAATGAGAGATTCCTCAACAAGATTGTTTTTAGGGATAGGTAAGGATAATCTCAATTTTTGCGAGGATCGTGTGTTATGGTATGAGGGCAGTGCATTATATTTGTGGCGATTCTTGTGTATAAGGCAGGTGGTTTCTAGAATGAAGATAGAAGTAACTGTGAGGATTCTATGATTTTTGAATAGATCTCTGCAAGAATCACGCTTTTTCACTTTACAGAGGGCCCTAATGGCTCTTTTTTGTACAACCTGCACCATTTGTAGTAGTTGTTTGCTGCACACTCCCCAGAAGGCTATGCCATAGACCAGGTGGGACTCAATAAGGGCAAAGAAAGCTGATTTAGGAGCTGTAAAACCCAATTCATGTGATATTATCCTGATGGCGTAGCAACCTGATGACAATTTTTTGCACAACTTCGTGACATGGTCATTGAATTTTAATTTATTATCAATAAAAAGTCCGAGCAATTTAGTGAGAGAAACATTTTCAATGTTATGAGGGCCTAGGCTCAGGGCAGAAAGCTCGCAGCGGAATGTTAATAGGTTTGTTTTAGTAGGGTTGAAGACCAGTAAGTTATCGTCACACCAGGTTTTAATTTGTTCGATGTCTTCTTGAATCTTGTGATGTAATGTTTGTTCATCTTTGTCATGCCAAAATATGGTGGTATCGTCGGCAAATAATGTATACTTACCAGATATATTAACTTTTGTGAGATCGTTTATATACAGTAGGAACAGTGTGGGACCGAGTACTAAACCCTGTGGTATGCCACAATGAGTTGGATCAGTTCGAGAGAGGTGGTTAGTTTTTACCAATTGCGAGCGATTTTCAAGGTATGATTTGAACCATAGCTGGCTGATTCCTCTAAACCCATAGCATTCGAGTTTGCTCAGCAGGATTTTGTGACTCACACAGTCAAATGCCTTGGATAAGTCACAAAACACTGCTGCAGCTGCCTCACCTTCATCAATTTCGTTATAAACTTTATTAAGAAGGGAAAATATTGCGTCGTTAGTGTTCTTCTGCCTTTGAATGCCAAACTGGTTCTCGCTCAAGATTTTATTTCCAAGTATAAATTCCAAAATTCTCTTCTGAACTAATTTTTCAATTATTTTAGCCAAGGTGGGCATGAGAGATATTGGACGATAATTTGACCTGAGAACGGTATCATTTTCCTATGGTGGTATTTAATAGTATGCTGATCCTTATTAACTTCTTATCTCATGACCTCTTAGAAATAAGCAATTCTAATATTTTAAGCATCTCTGACCGAATTCCGGGAAAACCCCTGTTTTAAATGACAGATTGAACAGGTAATGATGCATTCTTGATACATATTTATCCCAGCAACAACACAGTTAGCTAGGCAATAATAAAAAAGTTTCCCGTTTGTTGTTTGACTTTTTGGGATACTTACTAGGTGAATATTGTAAACCTTTATGAATCTTAGTATATTCCTGAAAAAATGGATTTGTTCAAAATAAGCTCTTGTATTATTCTCACTCGAATTCATTTTTTGAGACCAGAAAAAATCATGCAGGAAATTAATAAAAACAATGACCTCGTCGAGTTTGAAAAAGCTAATCTGCAACACAAAATATATTTTTATGAGGAATTTAATATGTTATTATAAAGAAACATTTATACAAAAATAAATACCAATCGAGTAAATATAATGAAACTATACTTAACCTAATATAAAAGACATAAATAGTATACCAAGTGACACTGGAATTAGGGAACAGTCCATTAGTTGATAAACTAATATTGATGGGTTTTTTTAACTACAAAAACTATACGGTAGGGTGAGCTGGAAGAAATTTCAAGATAATGCTGAGTTTTCATACATACGGTTTTTGTATATAATTTGTTCAACAAATATAAAAAATTTCATAGTTATTTTCTCTCTGTTAATCTGTGAACATCATTTAAACTAACTTCAAACACACCAGAGAAATAAGAATAATCAGTTCATGCCGATCAAGTTGAAAAAATATCCAAATTCAACAAAACTTGTAGAGGGAATAACAATTTATATTTTGCTAATGTTTGGGTACTCTCTATTTTACAACAACAAAATCTATCGAATTTTAGGCTAATGCAGTGCTCTACAAAAAAATTCCATACGAATGGCATAGTTATTACAAACATGTATCAGTTGTAATTTGAAGGTTCAAAAGAGAAACTATAAATTTTTTTCTGAAAAAATCATAGGATGCATTATAGAAAAACAACACGCCAAATACATTTTCAAAAAGAATAAATAGCAGCTTTGAAATCAGCGAACAAAAATCAAACAATTATTCAAATTTGAAAACATACCGTGATTGGCTTTATATCACCTTGTTTTCTGATTAGCTGCTTTGAGTAGTTCTTATTTAACCAAACAGAGAAGAGTACGCGATCTGCACTTCAAACTATCAGCGATTTTGATAATTATCCTCAAGTTGCAACACTGATGGTATGCGATGTCACACCGGGTTTTTCGGGCAAGTCATACTCCAATAAATAAATAATAGATTAAAAAAACTAAAACACGCGCTTTTATAGAAAACCAAACTAAAAAAATAGGAAATAAATTTGAATTAAGAATAGTGTAAAAAAATTTAATAAATATAAATTAATAATAATGTAATCACAAAATTCGTCCACCATTTTGGAGCCGCCATCTTGAATTTTTCAATTTTCACAAAAGAATAATATTCGACTCCAAAACCCCCACATACCAATTTTGAAGGAATCGGACCATAATCACAAAACTCGTCCACCATTTTGGAGCCGCCATCTTGAATTATTTAATTTTCACGAAAGAATCATAATATTCGACTCCAAAAACCCCCACATACCAATTTTGAATAGAATCGGCCATAATCACAAAACTCGTCCGCCATTTTGGAGCTGCCATCTTGAATTTTTCAATGTTCACGAAAGAATCATAATATTCGACTCCAAAAACCCGCACATACCAATTTTGAATAGAATCGGACCATAATCACAAAACTCGTCCACCATTTTGGAGCCGCCATCTGAATTTTTCAATTTTCACGAAAGAATCATAATATTCGACTCCAAAACCCCCACATACCAATTAATAGAATCGGACCATAATCACAAAACTCGTCCACCATTTTGGAGCCGCCATCTTGAATTTTCAATTTTCACGAAAGAATCATAATATTCGACTCCAAAAACCCCCACATACCAATTTTGAATAGAATCGGACCATAATCACAAAACTCGTCCACCATTTTGGAGCCCCATCTTGAATTTTTCAATTTTCACGAAAGAATATAATATTCGACTCCAAACCCCCCACATACCAATTTTGAATAGAATCGGACCATAATCACAAAACTCGTCCACCATTTTGGAGCCGCCATCTTGAATTTTTCAATTTTCACGAAAGAATCATAATATTCGACTCCAAAAACCCCCACATACCAATTTTGAATAGAATCGGACTATAATCACAAAACTCATCCACCATTTTGGAGCCACCATCTTGAATTTTTCAATTTTCACGAAAGAATTATAATATTCGACTCTTAACCCCCCACATATCAATTTTGAATAGAATCGGACCATAATCACAAAACTCGTCACCATTTTGGAGTCGCCATCTTGAATTTTTCAATTTTCACGAATGAATCATAATATTCGACTCCAAAACCCCACATACCAATTTTGAATAGAATCGGACCATAATCACAAAACTCTTCCACCATTTTGGAGCCTCCATCTTGAATTTTTCAATTTTGACAAAAGAATCCTAATCTCCGATCACGAAAACCCTCATATACCAATTTTGAAGCGAATCGGACCATAATCACAAAACTCGTCCGCCATATTGGAGCCGCCATTTTGTTTTGTTTTTTCCACACAAAAGTTTCTCAACGCATTGTCACCGGAATTATGTACACCTGCCAAATTTCAAATCATTCTGACATCTGAAGTGGGTGAAAATCAAGTCCAAAGGAGTCTGTTACAAACAAACATACAAGTGAAGCTAATATAAAGGGTGTAAAAATAAAGTGTTGATCTGAGTAAGAATTGAAAGCTAGCAACCTTTGAATTAACCTATATAGACATCCAATAATATATAGATATAATTATTGCTTCAGGCCACCGTTGGGATCCTGGATCACTGAACCAATCAAGATCACACATACTAGCTCAACGCTTAACATTCATTACTCAGAAGAGTATGTGTCGGACGGAAATTATGCAAAGAATTTTTTTGTGGGAAATTTTATCGACTAGGAACTATTTTTGTCGTAAATTCAAAGTTACCGCAAAAATAAACAGAATTTACAGCCTGTTTGTATCCTGAATATTTTTTCAACATCGGAACTTACATCTGGAAATTTTTACTAGTCCATTGGGGTATTGTTACACAAATGGAGGTAGTTCCAACTACTATTGTCACTTGGTAAATGCAATAATTAGAATAACAAGATTCATGAATTAAGGGCTTCATGATAAATATTTTAATATACAATAACAATGAAAACAATCGTATGGAGCATCTTTTCCATGCTGAAACTGCCACTTTTGCTATTTGGACAAGTGTTTTTCCTCAATCTGACACCTTTAGAACATTTTTTCTCATCATTTGAGAAATGTTTTTTTTTTATTAAAATATATATTAATGTCAGTGGCTGTCTCTTTGTATTCGAGTTTTTTCCATCCTTGGCGGTACTTGCTGTCATCTGTAAAATTAAAACAAAATTAGAAGGATCTCATTGATTCTGCTATAGAAACAAAGTTATGATTTCATTTTTTGATTTGTATCTTAATGGATCCCCCAATTACATCATGCTCTTCTCCTTTCCTTCATTCATTGACAATGGCATTACAGAACAAAAAAGGCATGATGTATTATACATCTACCCTACCACCTTTGAACTGGATCAAGTAATCAACACATCAGCACTTGCATTCACTGTATATCAATCACTTTATCAAATTTATGATCAGCTAATATAACCTAACATTGCACATCATCTATCGCATATTGTAAAATAATACTGAGGCCCGGTATTTTCATCTCCGGTTATACTAGGAATAAATTAGCCAATGGTTAGAATATGCTTTTGAAACGTTTATTGATTAAGCAAAAGTACATTCTAACCATTGGTTAATTTATTCTTAGTATAACCGGAGGTGAAAATACCGGGCCTGATACATCTATCTCCGTAAAACAACAGATTAATTCAAACAACTTTGGCGAATTCCAAACTAAACTGTAAGTTGATTTTTATATTATATGACAACTGAGGGTTTGTTATTTTTTTAATCTCTTGCCTGGTGTAAGAAGCACTCAAATAATTGTTTATCGGAAGATGTAGATCAAATTAGTGAGATTAAAATCACTCTCTAGGTGGGAGATACATATTAAATTTTTTTAACATTGGGTTCAACTTTGTGATGGAACCACGCTATCTAAAAGTGAATGTTAGTATAGAGACATATTTGTCGTATATAAGTTTTTTCTTAATTTCATTTTAAAAAAAGCGTGCTTTTTAAGATTCAGATTAAGCACCCCACGCTTTTTATTAAATAAAACAAAAAAAATTCTTATTTACATTATTACTAATTTATATTTATAAAAAAATTCTACACTATTCTTAATTCATATTTATTTTCAATTTCTTTAGTTTGGTTTTCTATAATAGCGTGTTTTTTAGTTTTTTTAAACTATTATTTATTTATTTTTTAGTTCGGTTTTTTATAAAAAGCGTGTTTTTTAGTTTTTTTAAACTATTATTCATTTTCTACTTTTTAGTTTGGTTTATTTATGAAAGCGTGTTTTTTTAAACTATTATTTGTTCTAATCTACTATTAATTCCGTGATTACTATTAGTAACTGTAATTATTTTCCAAATCATTAATGTGTACAGCTGTATTAATAGTCAAATCTCGATTTTAGAAGTTATTCAAAGATTTTAACGTTTCAATATATACAGTGAGCCGCCATCTTGAATTTTTCAATTTTCACGAAAGAATCATAATATTCGACTCCAAATACCCCCACATACCAATTTTGAATAGAATCGGACCATAATCACAAAACTCGTCCACCATTTTGGAGCCGCCATCTTGAATTTTTCAATTTTGACAAAAGAATCATAATCTCCGACCACGAAAACCCTCAGATACCAATTTTGAAGCGAATCGGACCATAATCGCAAAACTCGTCCGCCATATTAGAGCCGCCATTTTGTTTTTTTTTCACAAAAAAATTTCTCAATGCATTGTCACCGGAATTATGTGTACCTGCCAAATTTCAAATCACTCGGACGTCTGGAAGTGGGTGAAAATCAAGTCCAAAGGAGTCGGTTACAAACATACAAGTGAAGCTAATATAAAGCGTGTAAAAAAAGTTATTTTTGCGAATATCTAACAGAAAACAACTAGTTTCCCGGCTAAAGCCACGCTGGAAAAAATCTGAAAGTAAAAATATTATTTTCTATTCCAGTCTTACATAAGAACTCATATAGATGAATGAGACAAAGAAAAATGTTTTCCAAAAAGGAGCCCTTATTTTTATTCTTCTGTTTTATATGACTGTCTATAAGAATTGTTTTTTTCTGAAATTAGAACATATTTCGGAATGTCAAGTGAGCATGATGTTAGATTGGGTATTCCTCACGGTTCAGTGTTGGGACAATTACTATTTATTCTATTTTCCAAAGATTTGTCTAAATATATGAAGGACTGACATATAACAATGTTTGCCAATGACAAACTATTACAAGACTTTCTTTATTGAAAAATGTCACTATAATCAACAGTGGTACCAAAATGACACACAACACTAATCTTGTAATAATTTTTTACTCCTTTAATTTTATAAATTATTGTCCTAAACTGTTTTATACCTTTAATTGGTCTGCATACTGCATACTTTACATCACTCCCCATATGTACACAATGTAATATAATGGCTAAAATACATTATTATTAAATATTTCTAGAGACTACTCACGAAAGTAAAGCTCCAAAACTCGCGATTATCCTGTACTCTCATTCAAATCAGTTGTAGAATCTGTACTGAAATCTGTTATGATAAACCAACTCGGAATCTGCCACAACTGGTTGATTATAGTTTCCACATCTTTTTCCTTTTCTTTCAATTGCAGCAGGTCTTTTTGCAATTTTTTGTGCCTCTCGTTTAACTGGAAGAACTGATTGCATAGTGCTTGTTGTTGCGATATGGATTCCTGTTGTCTGTTTTTGAGGATTTTGATTTCCGTTTCCCTCTCTGTAACAATCAGAGAGGATACAATGTAATTTCCAAAATGCGAAGGATAATATTTTTCATAAAAGAATGTCCAGTCTATGTGTTATGGTATTCATATTCAAAATATTTGTAAACAATTAAATTTATTTGGAAATCAATGCAAAATATCTATATGCACTTTATTACTTGTGCATATTCAATAATTTCGGTAAGCAGTTCCAAGACAAAAGCCAACATTTTTAGAGTACGAGTAGAAGTGTTGAATGTGATGTGTAAAATTTATTTTAGAATCTGAAATGATCTTATTAGCCACTGGAAATTTTAATTTATAAATATGGTTCTTGAAAAGGTTATTTTTGGACATATCACAGATATGTAGATTGGAGTGTCAATCTTCCAGTATCAGAAATAGTTGGAACTGTTCTAAACATCTTCAAACCATCAGCAACAATAAGAAAGAACTGTTAATGATAGCACACTCTCAGATATTGTCAAAGTAAATTCAAGTTGGCTGCTGATTTAGTTACTTGTGTTTCAATTTGTTTTTCTGGAGTTTTAAGTTTTGCAAGCTAATTTTTAGAGTAGTAATTGGTGACTTTTTAGTTAAATATTAATTATTATTTATATTCATTATTACCTTTCCAGATACAAGAACCATGTCATTGATTATCTTTGTCCCAAAAATCCTGTCTTAAAAAAACTCTAATCCATTTACATTTGTAACTTTGGGAAGTACTTCTGTTTTCAGATCGTTAATTCCTAGAGATTTTGGATTGAAACAATTTGTGGCTCTGATTTTGTCTCTACACCACCGAATCTTTCAAATGTCATATAAGTCATGGAGTTTGATTAAGTTTAAGGAGGTTGATGTACTTTGACAGAAACATAATTATATTTGTAAGGTCCCAAGTCCTAAGTTAGTTTTTTAGTGATAACAACTATCGCAAAAAATTCAATCATATATGATAGCACAAAAATGTACAATCATTTGGAAGTAATAAAGAGCTTAATTTTTTTTAGAAAAGCAGTGAAAGACTTCTCATGCCAAAAGCTTACTATGACCTGCAGAAATACTATAATGAAATATTTTGGAACACAATGTTTGACTCAATCTTAAGTAATGATAAGAATTTCAGTTATATTGATATTTAGTTGTATATGTGTGTATTCTTATAACCATTATTGTCATACAATGTGTTTCAGTATTATATTGACAAAAAAAATGTTTATTTACACTAATTTAAAGGAAACAGTGGATACCTCCTGATTTGTGTGCCTTATGATATTTTTAAACCAATTGTTATTTTATTGGATCGTTGTTTATGATGTGTTTCATTGTTATATTTTTTTTTCTTATTTATGTGTATACTTTAACTTTTTAATTAATGATCACTTCAAAAGCTTTGAATAAGATGATGAATTATTGGACAATAAAGCACAGTTTTGATTGATTGGATTGATGTCAACCCAACCTTGGCAATTCTGGTTGATTACATATCCCTCTATGATTGATAACATTATCTAAAGAAGATTTGTTTGGATAATGTTCAATTTAGCAACATGTGAATTATTTTTCGAGAGTGTAAATACAGTTTTTGATCATATGCAAATAATTGTATGGTCTGTTGATAAATAACCAAATATATAACAAAATTCTCCGGCCATATGGGCGCCACTATTTTTAATTTCCAATTTATCTACAAAATATGTTATTTATCCCCAAAATAACTTTCCAAATATTGAATTTTGAGTCAAATTAAACCATAAATGACAAAAAATCCAACATTTTGAAAATTCATTATATAAGTATATGAATTATTATATTAACACATACACCAAGTGTGCATAGCAACTTTCACGTAGATTATTGGAAATTGGAAATAATAATATGAAACTTATAAAATACATTAATAATAACTTGGAACAGTTGGGAATATTTTCCACTTACGTTCAGCAATTTTAAAATAAATCGGAAAGTATTCATGAACTCACTTGAAACAATTGCTGCTAAGTTTGCCATGACATCATAAACTGAGGCAGTTGAAGTAGAGGTTCCGTTGGTCTTCTCATCGCCAGCCGTCCTCAAATTTGGCATACCGTCAAGACTGGACTCGTCCAGGGAAGTACTAAATGAAACTGCACTAGTAGTGCCAACATCGTCTGAACCTAATTCTCTTGTGATATCGCCAGCTACTGATTGCAGGTGTTGCTTACCTAGAAGATGTTCACGTTTATTGTGTAGATTGTGGAACCACTGATCGCAAGTGCGGCAGTAGAGTTCTTCATTATCTTCTTCCTAGAGATCGTTTCCCAAAATGTTATAATAAAAGATTAGGGGATTATTTCAATTATTTTAAAGTGTTATCAATAAGGCAATGAGTAACATAAGTCACCAATAATATAAGAATTTGTTTATTCATCAAAATGTAAGAGTTAACCCATTTCACATAGATTTACGAATTAAAATATGTTTAAAGTGAAAGAATACTAATTACAAATAAAATTCACACACGTAAACAATGAAATATAGTAAAGCTTAGTAAAGCATAACAGCAATTAAAATTGTACTGCTTTAGAGATATCTTTCAAGGAGTTGTTCTAGTCGTTACTTTGAAGTTCAATGACAAATCAAAATATACTTAATTGTCCAAAGACTGGGAATCTCATTGACAAAGCATATCAGGTCATAACTGGTAAAAATATATTATATAATTTAGAGACACCATATACAGTCAGACATGAAAATAAAAAAATCAATAAACACACCTAATACAATAATTTTACAAACTTAAAATGGATGAATCACAGCTTCAAATGTCATATTTACAAAAAAAAGTTAATTAATTTTTATGAAATTCATCTATAGTATAATAGGCTTAGCTTAGATAAAAAATTGTTTGGTAAAATTGTTTTTAAACGGTTACATGAGGTTTTCTATTAGAATAGGTGGGGACATGAGAAATTATTATCGCTTTAAATATGCTTTAAAATACATAACGCATATACTTATGAATGTACCCAGAAAACATTTTTTGAGTCAAATTTCAATTACAGCATTACCATTCATTTTTGAAAATTAGCAAATTTGGAAGCTACTAATATTGGCGCTCTTTGTGACTAAACGACCAGCAGCCAATAGGCATAATCGGGTTGCTTGTGACATTAAACGGCAATGTTGCCAAGTTTCTTAAACTATAAATGTAAGAACTAGAATACTATTCGCAATGTTAAGCGACCATGGCAGATTTGAAGGGTGTAAAAACATTCGATCTGTCATAAAACAATATACAGTGCGGCCTTTTATAGTCCCCCTCCCCCTGTTAACTTTTGAACGGTTCGACGTAGAACATTGGAATGAAAACCATTTTGAATGATATCACCAATACTACTTTTTGAAATGGAAGACATTGTGATTGCTCGATAGATGGCGCAGAGGGGCATATCAACTTAAAAATTTCAAATAGCAAGGGTTCAAAGAGTAGTATCGATGATATCATTCAAAATAGTTTTGGTCCCGTTGTTCTATGTCGAACCGTTCAAAAGTTAACAGGTAGGGAAAGACTATAAAAAGCCGCACTCTGTGATTTTTGTAGAATATACAAACTTTCTGCGGGACATTTTAAAACATATCTTCTAGTATCACATTTATAAAGTCTAGTTCTTACTGTTTAGAGTGCTTGTTTCGTGAATAATTGTGAAATAATCCTTTTTAACTACAACTGTTCATTGATACCTACATGCCATGGAGTGGACATTTTTTAACAAAAAACATATTTCCAACTCTTTCGCAGAAAAATGTTGGTTGCTCAACGAAGTTTAGTGCATTCTGAAGCATCTGTGAAAATTTCGTCAAAATCGGTGACATTTCACTTTGCTGCAGGTTTTCCTAATTCGAGTATTGTTTTAATAAAATAAAGGAACCCAGTTTCGTAACAATATACTTACTATATCAAAATACTCCCATACTAATTAAAAATAATTGTTACTTGAATGCGGGTTGAATGCATAATCTTTTTTATTAATAATTAAAGTGGTTTTATAATAGTGAAAAAAACATTAATACTCACATCAAAATCATCAGTGGCATCCATGTCACTTTCTGAGAGCACATTATTCTGCAACCTTTTTTTCCTTTTTTTGGTAAGATAAGCCCTATAAGCATCAGACTGTCGATACTGTTTCAGCTCCTCTCTGTATCTTTTCTTGTCTTCTTCAGCTTTTTCCAAATACGGTTTTTTCTCTTCCAATGTCAAGCTGGACCATTTATTCCCTATTATTTTTGTTATTTCATGAAAGGCTAATTTACTCTCTTTAAAAAGTTTTCTCTGTTCGTTGAGGTACAGGGTGTATCCAGTTGCCGGAGCCTTAGGCGGAAGGTTCAATAGCTCGGGTTTGCGTTTTCTACCCTTTGGCCAACCGCCTCTCCCTTTTTTTGGTTTTGACACATCAGTTAAAATTTTGGTCATATTAGGAATTAGAGCTGTTGGCTCGAGTGCTATCACAGGTTTATTACAAATGATTTTAATTGTTTTATCTATTTGTTTGATCTCGCTATCAACTCTTCCGATAGTCGTTACATTGAGAGTTTTTTCGATACCCAAATTTGTAGAGATTACGGTTGGCCTTATTATACCATGAATCTGCCTTCCGTATCTCAAAATGTTAGATTGGATTTCGTTTAAGGAAGGAGGAAATGTTTTGTATGTCGATTGTGCAGTGGATCCCGACGTGGTTGTACTTATATCACTACATTCACTAGAGAATCCATCACTATCACAACTTAGGTTCAGTGCATTTTTTTCGGGATGTGTCGCCACATTTTGCTGAGATATCAACTGGGCTGCAACGTTTCGCAGGTCGTCAACAGACAGATTAGAATCCAATGATAGAGCATCATTTAGGGACATACAAATTAAACTGTAAATGAAATTAACTACATAGGAAATTGATTTTTTCACAAGATATCAACATTACCCCTTGCTCGTTTCAACCAGAATACCATTTCGCAGTAAATCATTGGCTTCATCGGCCGTTTCCCCATTCATGTTGGAACCAGGTTCGATTTTAATTTGTATATCCATAATTTGAATATTGAGATTTTGTTATAGGAACCGTTTCTACATTTTTTTTTTCAATTTTTTGACCGTGGTCCCTGGTGTAAATGTAAACTTTTCCTCACTTGTCCGAAAAAAGGAAGAAGAAACAAGAGAATCTGTTCTCCATTTTCTTTTTTGACAGGCTCACCAAAACCAATAATTAAGATCCAAAAGCACCATTGTTTTCTTATTGTGAACCGCCTTAGATCATACTCACGTAGCATATATGATCTAAGGAAACCGCGCAAAGAAGTCGCCACCTATTATCTGTATTCTATAACATCGAGATGGTGACCATTATACAATTTTTTTTCCCAAAATATGAAGACTTTACGGGCAACGGTGGTTGGTCAGGTCTCATCGATATATAAAGTCAAGCAACACCGGGCGCGGTTAGTACTTGGGTGGGTGACCACCTGACAAGGAAGGTGCGCGTTAAAATACCCTAACAACTGTAGCGAAGTAGCATAATCGCAGCTGCAGGCGTCATTTCAATGACCACGAGATATGACGATAGATATGCCGTCTTCAGGAAGGGGCGTTAAGATGGCTGTCCCGAGTTCATACATGTTGAGCTCGTTAAAGAACCCTACCTCTGAAACAACAGAGGACTCAGCAAAATTTCCGGTTGAGGGGAGTGTGCTCACCGGCGTCGGTGTTAAGTTCTGGTTTCAGAAATAGGCCGACGTCAAATAAAGAGAAAAAAAATGAAGACTTTACTCTCTAAAGATATTCCTGGAGCAGTTCTTCAGGATGGAGTGTTTTGGAAGGTATCTGTCTGTCTTTCAATTGAAGAGATGTCTTGAGTGTAGGGCTTTTTGAAGTTTTCTTCTTTATTAACCGACGAAACCAAAAAGGAGGAGGTTCTCTAGTCGACGCGTATATTTTCACACACACAGAACGAGAATTTAACAAAAAATATGTTTTCATTGTTTTGCGTTAATAATTGTTTTTAGACACAAAGTCTCTATGAATGATACATTTGATACACGAAATGTATAAGCGCTTCATGAACAAAAGTAATTGAATTAGTTTATCAAATTTGCGATTTTCCATACAACCAAAGTCAAACAATTGCGATCAGAGAGGCAGAAGTTTTTTTCAAGTTGGCAACTTGTGCGGAACTCCCTTATTTGTTGGAGATAAAAACGTGCCTAGGCGCTTTACACTTTTTTCTGTTGGACGCAACCACTCACTGAAATATTTGTAGGTTATTATCTCTGCAAAATAAATTAATTTCAGGTTATATATAATAAATAAAAATGTCTGTTCGGATACTACTTTTTTGAGACGAATAAATCCTCAATTCACACGAAGGGTCGCTAACAAACCAGAATTGCGGATTAGATATTCCAATTTCGTAAAACATTACTCAAGTCAGCCCCAAATCGGAATCAAACTTGGAACTACAAATGGAGAACACTCTCAACCATTAGGAAAACTCAATGGAAAATTATATCTTGCATATACATGCAAAGTCTGTAGTACCAGAAATGCCAATTATATATCAAAAGTTGCTTATAACCAAGGAGTCGTAATAGTAGAGTGTTCTGAATGCAAAAACAATCACCTAATTGCAGACAACTTAAAATGGTTCACCGATTTAAATGGAAAGAGAAACATTGAAGAAATTTTAGCCGAAAAGGGGGAATCAGTTTGTAAAATAAACACAGAAGGTGTTATTGAAGCTCTGAAAAAGGATTGAACAAGTGATAAAGTGTTTCCATTTGCCTGTGATATTCTGATATATGAAATTAAATAAAATCATACATTAAAATTGGATCAATACTGTATTGTTTTTATCATCATTTTAGGCTAGTTGAGATTACTGATATTATTCTTTTATAAATTACATCTCTAATAGAAATATGTAACACTAGCTGGTACCCCCGACTTTGTCCGCATATAATTTATAATTTTTCCTGTTTTTCTTTTTGTTGTTCCATCCATTCTTATATGCTAAAAAGGAATTTACGATGCCATTGATAAGAAAAAATCCACCTTATGCATATTCGCCGATCTTTCCAAAGCATTTGACACTGTCTGTCACAAGAAACTCTTGAAAAAAATATTTTCCTAGGGACTGAGAGGGAATATATATACAGTGTCCGCCAAAATCTTGGAACCATATGGGAAGTTTTTTTATTAATAGTTTCTCAGAAAATTTCATTCCTCATAAAAGTTGGTGCATTCAATTAGACTAAATACGTGCATAGCCGTTATTATCAGTGGCGTGCGGCAATCGAGCGATATTCTAAATTCACTATAGAGTAGTGACATGGAAAATATCGAAAAATATTATTGAAAAAAGTTGTTTGCAATTAAAAGATATTCCCAGTTATTCAGTTTAGTCTACCCATTACTAATTTCAAACTGCTTAATGAGTTGGCCTCAATTTTTAATGGGAATTGTAGACAATAAATTACTAAATTTGTATAAATTGTCTGTCAAAGCATTCAACTGATCTAACAAAATCTTGAAGATGAGTAAAAAAACAGTAATGAAATAAAGCCAGGATCCTTAAAAAAGAGCTCAATCTTTATTAGAAAAATATTTGCTGAATAATTAATGTCACTTTACTCTATAGTGAATTTAGAATATCGGCCGATTCCCGCTTAGTCGCACGCCACTGATAATAACGGCTCTGTGCGTATTTAGTCTAATTGAATGCACCAACTTTTATGTAGAATAAAATTTTCTGAGGAACTACTAATAAAAAAAAATCCTATATGGTTCCAAGATTTTGGCGGACACTGTATATTTATATATAATCTTCTAGAAAGTTATGGGGGTTACAAACTTTCACCCCATTAGGGGTTGAATTTCTAAAAACAAACACGTATTTCTTTATTTGTAATAAAGACCTCAAATACCAATTTTTTATGACCTAACTTAAAAACTAACGAAACCCCCATTTTTCCCCTTTGGGTGTTGAACTTCCAAAAATACTGAAACATTCCTTTATTTGTAACAAAGACCTCAATATAAATTTTTATTACCCCAACTCTAAAACCAACGGAACTCCTATACAAACTTTCAACCCCTTTAGGGTTGAAATTTCAAAAATTCTGAAATACGTGTTTTTTTTTAATTGAAAATGAAAGCCAAAATACCAATTTCCATGACTCTTTACTTTAAAACCAAGGGTACTTCAAAATTTCAGGTCCAGCGGTTTGGACTGAGCATTGATTGTAAATGAATCAGTCAGTCAGTCAGGACTTGTAATTATATATGTATAGATTGTTGATTGGTCATTACTTTTACTAACATTGTTTATACAGATATAATAAATAGGCCATTTCTCAATGTTAAGCTTGCCATTATATTGTATCATAAATAAGGATAAGTGAAATCACCTGATGGGTTCATTTTGAAAGAGGATTGATACTGTTAAAAAAAAACATCAGTAAGTGATAAACTTTATTTAAGATACCACCAAAAGATTTGGGTTATACATATGGCAGTTCACCTTTTGCATATTTTCTAATATTAAAAAGCACTTCATAGTATATATTTAATAATTCTGAAATGGAATCTATTAATGCTGTTGAAATAAGTCATGTTTCACCAAATTTTGCCAAAAAATTATCTTTGGCATATGTAAATCATAGATGGGTTAACATTTATCAATAATATTTATTATACATTGGAGTAATTTCGATTTATATATTTTCTGTTACTGGAATGAAGATTGAAAAATATTTAAACGTTCATCGAGCAAAAATTCATTACATTTTTATCATAATTCAGGAAAATGACAGTCCATCAAATTCTTAAAAAATAAACATATATAATAAGGCACTTTTCTTGTTCACAGCTTTTTACAAAGAATGTGATGGATCTGTTAAAAATATCACAGAGATTGGTACACCAGAAATCATATCGTGGAAACAATGATTTGTTGTAATGGAATGGATAATAAACTCTCATGTAGGAAATAACATTTCCCAAAAAAATTCATTCAGCCAGAAATCTTGTGACTTTTACAAATAAAAACGGCAATACTGTATAAAACCTCAACAAACAATTTTTCAGAAATAATACTAACCAAACATGGAACAAGACAACTTTTTTGAGATTCAAACCCCAATCGAAGTTAATATTTTCAAGTACAAACAAATTTTGCTTACTAAGATCAAACAAGGCCTAAATCAATAGGCCTGTGACTTAATCACTATTTGTAATTGTAATTAATGTTTACCAGTTATCATTTGAGCCATAATACATCCAACTACTGAGCTAGATTTTATAGAAAATGCAATCTTGAAAGACAATACAATATATCCCCGGTTATTATGTATTTTTGCTTGCATGTCTCTGTATTTTTGTGTAAGCTTTGTATTGGATAAACAGAATGTTGATTATCAGAATAAAACCTAAAAAAGTAAACTCTCCTGAGTTTAGTCATCAGTCATAGCCAGAGCAAAATTTTATTCTACTTCAACAAAATTTAAAGAAAAAAATCCAATAAATATTTCGATTTCTTTTTGTAGAAAATATCACTAATCATAGGTTTGAACCTAGAAATCAAAATGAAAATGAGTTTCATTCAATATTTTTTAAGACTGTTGAAAGATGTTACAAATTTTTCATAAAATATCACAAATAAGTAAGTACATTCTCTGAATCAGATCAGAGCCCATTCTTCAACAATAAAAAATTGGATGACATTCTATTAAACTTGCTTTGTTGTCTGTAGACTAAAAATCTTCCAAGTCAATTTTAAGCCATCGGTTATCCGATTGGGTTAAAATTTTGCATTCACGTATAGTTCCGATGACAATACACTTTAACGATTTTATGTACTACAAATAAAAAATGGCAGCTCAAATATGGCGTACGAATTTTGTCATTTATGTTCAGATCCATCTCAAAGTCGATATATGAGGGTTTTCGAAATTGCAGATTTTTATTTTAGATAAAAATGTAGATATTGAAGATGGCAGTTCAAAATATGGCAGAAGCCTATTGTTATTCATGGTTCTATCCAATTCAAAGTTATATCTCAGGGTTTTTGGGGTTGCAGATTTATTTTTATAAATAATATTTAGAAAGTCAAGATGGCGGCTTTTATATGGCTAACAAATTTTGTTGTTTATGGTCTAACTCAAAGTCGATACTAAGGGTTTTGGGGTACGAGTGGTTTTCACGGTTGCAGATTTTGAATTATTGATAAAAATTTAAAAACTGAAGATGGCGGCTCTAATATAAAAATTCAGAAATTTAAGGTGGCAGCTTTGAAAGGTGGAAAATTTAATTTTGGTTTGGGGTTTTTTTTTTATTTGGAATTTGAGATGACGAATCCAATATGGCGGAGGAGTATTGTTATTTATTATATAGTTCCGATGACAATAACTTTAAGGATTTTATGTACTACAAATAAAAAATGGCAGCTCAATATGGCGGAGGAATTTTCTCATTTATGTTCAGATCCAACTCAAAATAGATATCTGAGTGTTTACGAAGTTGCAGATTTTAAAATTTTAGATAAAAATGGTAGTCATTGATGATGGCAGCTCTAACCTAGCGAAATAATATTGTTATTCATGGTCAATCCAATTCAAAGTTGATATCTCAGTGTTTTTTAGGTTGCAAATTTATTTTTTTAACACAAATTTAGAAAATCAAGATGTTGGCTTTCATATGGCTGAAAAAGTTGATGGTTTATGGTCCAATGTCCGATCCAACGTTCCAAGTCAATGGCTAAGGGCTTTTGGGGTCTGAGAAGTTTTCCGGGTTGCAGATTTTGAATTATCAATAAAAAAATTGAAATTGAAGATGGCCACACCAATATAAAAATTCAGAAATTTAAGGGCAACTTGAAAAAGGTGGAAGAATTTGGCTGTTCAAGTAGTTATCTACGCATTTTCGGAGTTTCAAGGGTTTGCAAGAGTTACCTATCTTTTTATAAAAAAAAAATTTAAGTTGACGAATCCAATATGGGGGAGGAGTAGTGTTATTTATGGTTCGATCCAACTGAAAGTGAATATCTATTTGGGGAGTTGTATTTCTTTTATAAAAAAAAATTAATTCAAGATGGTGAAGCCATGTAATAATAATGCATTCAATGATTCTTCTTTTTAACTTTTAGTAAATTTTTTTAATTCAAATTTGCAAAAAAAAAATTGTATTCACTTGCCACTTCGGAAGTGGGGGCACCTTTGTTTCAACTCAATATGACAAACATCACAACAAAAACAATTTTTGTTGTGAAAATTTATATAAATTGTGAATATACACACCCTTGGCAAAGCAGCTAAGGAATGAATATACCAAAATAAATAATGGAGAATAACCTAAAAGCTGACCAACTTTGATTCGATATCATGTCAAAATAGTTTTTGAATATTTTCCCATGAATATTCAATTCAATAATTACCTGTATTTTTAATAAAATACGAATCAAATATTTACAGAAGAGTTGCTTGATTTCATATGTAATATCAATCACCTCATTCACAGTTTGTCAGAAAAAAAAAAGATGGGAAAGATATAAAGCTTGCCCATTTTTTTTTAAATAACTTATTTTTCATGCTGAGATTCAAATGTTTGATCATTGACACTTCCAAATTGATCCAAATTTCTTTTTCTCATTTCTCAAAGTTCTGGAAAACAATAAAAATATGCCCAAATCAGGGTTCGTGATGGCAAAAAAAATTTAAATTTTTTTGTAACTTATTATTTTCATGAAAAGTTAATGTTACTGTAAAATCTGTAATTTATTAAAAATTAGAGTTAGGATAAATGTGATGACGATGAATAACAGCTTTATTTTTTTACTTTTAAGGAATCTCATTTAGATTATTATCACATTCAAATAAATATATGTGGATAATTATCAATTTTTTATAATTATCCGGATAAATATAAAAAATTGATAATTATTATGTTTTCAAACTCTGGTCCAAATTACACTTGTTCTACTTTTACAAGACTAATTATTTCGTATTCTACATCTTTTAAAGAATACTTTCACTATAGTTACATTGTTTTTCAAATCAAAGTACTTATATATGGTGTGATCATCGATATTGAATAAACTTTACTCTAAATGAAAATAATTTCATATTCCACTCACATTACAGGGTCATCTTTTGTGAAACCAAAACTGTATTGGCTTTCTTTCGAGAGGCAAAGTTGTTTAGTCATTATTTGATAAAAATGTATGGTAAAGTAAATAGTTTATGATTAACTTCGAAATGTGTCAGCCTTATATTATCTGTCATTGATTGATAGGCAGGTTTTTGGGGTGAAATTATCAAAGGTAAAATCACAACAGTCCAATACAAGCTTTGGCTTGTACAACTTTTTAATTTTAGTCACTATTCAATCTACCAGGTGTTCTCATTTGATTTTATGGCATCTGGTTGAATCTCTTGAAAAATCCCCCTGGTATATTACTTCGAGGTGAGCCTGCTCACATTGAAAACAAATTATGCAAAGTCCAACTTAAATTAATTTTTACTCCAATCCAGGTTATGTTCGTTTGAATCAACTTGAAAATGATGTTGAATATACCCTGACTAGACCCGCTTTGGTTTTGTGACAACAGCATAAGGATCATCATTGTGTAACTGATGATTCACATTTGCTTCTTTCCTTTCTTTCAAAACATTTTCCACATCAACAAACTGGACTTCATCATATTCATTGAAAGAGGGTCTCTCAAATGCTGGTGGAATGACTGGAGCTGGTAAGACTTGCTTGTATGGGGAATTGGCATTTAGTTTGCTAGTGGAACCGAAGAAATTCAGTTTATCATAAGTATCTCCGGGGAGAACGGGATTGTTCTGGCCGATTATCGCAGGGACTAGAGGCTGTTTCATCAACAATTCTTTTTGTCGTTTGATCTCACCCCAAGACTGATAGTTGTCGTCCAAATCATCTTCGTTGACTCTTTCCGTATGACTGGGTGGGTCTATGCCGAGTGTTTGCCAAGCATTCTGCATAAGTTCTATCTCGTCATACTTTTGATTTATGGGCTCATACGTTGGATCACCTACATGACTGGATTTACCGACAGTGGTAAATTTTCTGGGAGGTTTCGTCGGTTTGGCCTTTATGGGTGGTACCATAGGCAGAGTGGGTTTCGTAAAGAGATTGATTTGCTCAGATCAATGTCACTTACGTTGTATTGAGATTTACTTGAGAATGTACAGTCTTGGTGTAAGATGGAAGTAGGTGAGGGAGGGAGGGGCGTTCTGGACCTGGCTTCCATTGTTAGGGCAGCATGAAGAGCGTCTCCACAGTCCAGAACTGGGGAAGATTCACCAACAAGGAGCTTCTTCATGGACTTCATTTTGGCACCAAGGCATCTGAGAAAGACATGCATTTTTTTAATTTGATCATAAATATTTTATCTTCAAATATAAGTTTGTATTCTACTTCAACCCATTAGTGCAAAGTGTTCCTTTTAGGGGTAATACATATTTTTAATGAAAAATGAAGACATCAAACAAAATGTGTAACCTAATTTTGCGTTGAATACAAATTGCTTTATAGAGAATACACCAGCGAATCTCCTAAATAAAAAATCTTCTGTAGATTTTGTCACCCCCATTTTTTCGACCAAAATGTTATGGAATAAATTATTGAGCAGAGCAATCTTTATGCATTTAATAAAAACGCAAATGCAAATGTGGCCTTCACACAAGAGGAGTTTTGTGTATTTTTTGGTGGTCTGTTACTTTTTGGTTATGGAAAGTAAAGTAACAAGAGAATGTTTTGGGCCCGAGATGACGTGCCAAATATTTTATCTGACAGTATGCTATTGAATGGTTTTGACTTTATTATTTTTTAACAGACGAAACCTCGCATAACTTTTTCCTGAGATGTCTGATTCCGATATGTCTTTTTTCAGTGGATAGGGTGTACTTCGAAGTTGGTCCCATTTGAATTCAAAAGATGAAATCCATCCCTAAGGGTAGCAAAATGAAGGATATTGATCACTCACCCTCTGAATTCTGGTCCGTTAACCGATTCTATCAGGCATAACTTTGTACTGGGTTCTTCGATTTGGATGATTATTTTTTTATTAGATAGGGTATTCCTCATATTTGGATTTCGAATGGAATTATCCACCCTTACGGATAGAAAAATAGGGGATAATTGATTTTTCACTTGTGAAGATTGGCACACATATGTAGTTGACAATGACAGATCGCTAATGTCATTATTTTTGTTCTCCTACATCCTCATTATATTCTATGAGAGGATGGAATGATATACAAAGTAATGAAATAAACTAAGCAGAACAACAAAAATAATTTATATTACAACAAATAGTAAAAGTAGATAATCATATTATTCAACTGGTAATAATTGAAGTGAGGTGGGTAAGTAAGTATTTTGGAAGTAATCAAGTAGGTAGTAATTAGTAAATTTCAGCCACAAAAAATTTAAAAATAAAAACTTTTTAACAAAAAACTAAACCGACGAAATACGGAACTGAAAAGTAAAAAATAAAATAAACCTTCTTAGTCTCAATAACAAAGCTCCTAAACTAATGTAAGTAACTAATTTTGAGTCGGCGCCAAACAAACAATCAACAAAGATCATTAAATTACTTCTAAAAAATTATCAGAATGTCACTGCGCAACTCGATGTCATCATTTTTCGCCTTACCTAATTCATTTTCTTGTTTGTTTGGCGCCGACTCAAAATTAGTTACTTACATTAGTTTAGGAGCTTAGTTATTGAGACTAAAAAGCTTAATTTTATTTTTTACTTTTCAGTTCCGTATTTGTTCAGTTTAATTTTTTGTTAAAAAGTTTTTATTTTTATAATAATATTTATTTCATTTAAATGCACACAGGTTACATAAATGATTACAAACGTCAAAATTACAGTTACATTGGGAAAGGATAAGTTAACAATTAGAGATTTACTTATACATGTCTATATAAAAACACTAACTAAACAGTTCACACAAGTAAAAAAAAATAATTATCACAAAAAGAAATTATCTAATGAGTAACAACTTTCTTATTAGTGATTTTTTCAGCTTTGATTTAAAAATATGAACATTGGGGGATGATTTTATATGTCTATCAAGTATATTGTAAAGCTTACAACCAGTAGGTTCCATGCGTTTTTATCCCCGGACAAAATAACCTCGACAAAATATCCCAGGACAAAATATCCCCAAGACAAAACATTTCCAGACATAAGACCCCCAAGACGAAATATTCCTGAGCAAACGTACACCCGCACACAAGACAAATAATTATTTTCAGTTGTAAATTAATTAGAAAAAAATAACATAAATAACATAATATAACAAAATTATAATTACAAATAAACAAGTGTAAAATGTTTCTTAATATTTTCAAATTAATCAAAGAAATTCAATTAATTAAATAAAAATGTTATCTAATGAATAAAATAAACATTGAAACAAAACACAGATAATCAAATTAAATTTACACCAGTATCAATCTGATTAATATTCAATTCAGTGTTGACTTGTTCATCTTTGATAGACTTTAAAAAGACGCAGGATGAACACCAATATTGCGATTTAAACTATTGTGCCACCCCTCCGTAGGATTATTAGTTCTCAACAAATCATTAACTACTGCTAGATAGCAATTCCATAACGAAATATCAAATCGTGGCTTTTCACGATTTCTTCGATTACGACACGAATTCCCAATCCAAGTGGATTCAGAGATTTTGTCCGGGGATCAAAACGCTTGATACCCGGAAGGGATTTTTTATCAGGAGGATATTTAGTCCGAGGAAATTTTGTCCGGAGATAATATGTCATGGGGATATTTTGTCGGGGATATTTTATCCAGTACAATGGAAGATTCTTTGGTAAAGGGATGTGCGATGATAATCTAGTTGTAAGAGATTTCTGTGATGGGTGAAGTATTATCTATTGCAAATTTATGTTTATTCTTATAGATGTAAGTGCAAGCTTCCAGTACATATAAACTGTTAGTATACCAAGAGATGTAAAGTATTGTCGAATGCTTTCAATAATTTGAATTGCCTACTTTTAAAGAATAAAAATTCGATTCATACCGGCACTATTTTCCCAATTCAAAATACCATACTTCATGTGTGAGAGAAAGTGTGCAAAGTACAGAGTAAGCAAGACATTTTTAGTGCAGTGGTTTTTCATATATTTTTTGCTGCAGCAACTGCTTCTCAACTTATTGGATAATAGTTCTATATGATCTGCCCATTGCAGATGTTTGTAGAAAGTTACTCCTAAAAGTTTTACTTTATCACTACAATTTATTTCTTTTTCTGTATTTTCAAATAGCCAGGTGGCCTTTGTTTGGAGCGCCCGAACAAGACTGTGACTGTTTTCTCACGATTTAATAATAGAATGTTTTTTCTGACCACCGAATAATCTCATCATAGCATGTTTGGTTTTTTCAAAAAGTTGGTATCGTCTGTGTAACACACTATTTTTATATCTTAATTTTTCTCCATAAGACTGATTAGATCATTGGCAAAAATATTAAATAATAAGGGTCCTAATACAGAGCCTTGAGGTACATTTTTTATTTATTGTACGGTGCCTACTCAGAACATCATTCAGTCTAACAACCTGACTCCTACCATTCAAATATGATTCAAATTGTTACATAAGATACTAAGATTTACTAGGTCAAAAGCTCTTGAAAAGTCGATAAAGAGACCAAGAGCATGTTTTCCTTTATCAAGATTGTCTACAAGACATTTTTGGAAATCACACAGAGCAGATTATGTGCCCATATTTTTACAGAATCATTGCTGATTTCTGGATAACAGTCCTTGGCACCACAAAAATGATGAAAGTTGATTATTGATGTTCCAATTCAATGAGTTTAGAGAGGCTTGACAATAATTGGAAAAGTCATCAGAATCCCCTTTTTTACATAATAGCAGAACCACTGCCAATTTCAAACATTCCGGGAAAATTCCTTCAAATAACAAAGATTGATGAGAAAAACCAGTGGTTCACATAAACCTACAATCGATATTTTTAATAAGTTATTTGATATTTCATCAGAGCCACTTGAGTTGAAGATTTTAAATTACCAATCAAAATTTTACATCTGTAGGTGTAACTGGTTTTAAGAAAAAATATCTTTTCAAACTGGCACATTCAATTTTACATAATCTGAATCATGCTGATTTACAAAAGATGGTTCTCTAGTGATGTGGATGTTGAACTGCTCAGCCATTTCAAAGGCAGTCAACTGATTTCCATTTTCACCGTGAATGTTGTATCCATATGTTTATGGCTACCCCCTTTCAGATTATTTATAATTTTCCATACCGTTTTTGATTTATTATTTGCTCCCATTATCAATTTATCATTATATTGTTTCTTAGCCTCTGACAATGCACTCCAGTAACGTTTATGTAGCTCTGCTCTAGGTTGCTTTAAATGCAGAAGTTTCTCATTAAACCAAATCCTTTTTTTAATTCTCCGAAACTTTCAACTGAACATTAATTCCCAAATCGATAGAAATGACAGACTCTACAAGCTACAACCTGAATAAATTTTAGGAAATTTGGTGAATTAGAAGAAAATTTTAGTATTGACGACAGCATGATTCCATACTATGGAAAACACTATGCGAAGCAATACATAACGGGAAAGCCCATTAGGCTCGCCTTCAAAAACAATGCCTTATGTACGAATAATGGATATCTGCTAGCATTCGACATATATACTGGCAAGTCAACAGAAATATAATTTGGGATTGGGAGGTCATGCGGTTTTTTTCCTTACTAGACTTTGCTAATATTCCTCCAAATGAATAAATTATATTTTTTACAATTATTTTACCTCTGTAGCCTTACTGAAACACCTTGCTGACAAAAGATACCATGCCAGTGGAATGGCAAATTACAGGTCACGAATCCGACAAAGCAAATGGTGGTGGCCTATCTTCACTTATTAATTTGATGTAAGGGCGTTGTAAATGCCTGGTTGCTGATGAGGAAGTTTCATCCAAATGACACTTTTGTAAGTGCTTATTGAATTTTCGAAGACACTTATGTCAGATTTTTGCATTCCTATGGTATAAAGTCCATGCCCTCGAAATCTGTGTCACAGGTGAAATATGATGAGCAAAACCACATCTTAGATTTTTCCCCATCAGAAAGGAGATGTGTCGCATGTGGCAAGTAAGCCAAATTTATTTGTATCAAGTGCAATGTTTATAGCTTATTATACAATTTAGTGGCTTGTATGCATGAAGTGATGTCTGTATTTTTTTTAAATAAAGTTTGTTTTTTTGGGTTTGACATTGTTCTTTAGTACTAATAAAACATTTATTTTTGTTATGCCCAGTGCAGTGAACAGTATGCACTAATGGGTTGAGATCAGGAAAACGATGTTATAAACTCACCTGAATATCTCTTGCTGGTTTGGATTTTCCAGGAAGAATGTCCCTTCCCCAGATTCACACTTCCTTCCTGCCTCAAAAGTGAACTTATCCGATTTATAACCATATCTCCTGATATAACAGTACGGCCAAGTAAACAAAAGTTTATCATCTCCAATGTTGAATAATTGTAGGGATGCCGATGTCAAAACTAAAGTGTAGTTTTTGCTTTCCAAACCACAACGTATCGACACAGGAGAAGGATGCAATTTAACATTAAAAACTCCTTCGCCAAAGGAGCAGTATAAGTCATTATCTTCTTCGATGCTATTGAAATTGGATCCTTCATCGGGAAAAGCTACAGATCTTATGGCACTGAGCCATTCGTTCAAGGAATGTTCTGTGAGAGTTCCGAACTCATGAACATTTGTTCTAGTCGTGACACTGAAGCTTGTAGCAGACTTCGAGTGAACTTTTATGCAGTTCTCCAAAGTTATTATTTTATATTCTTTCGAGTCCGCAGAATCGTATACTTCTAGTCTTTCCACACCGAATTTGCTTGCTTTGAATAATAAACAGTACCTTTGTTGCCATGTTTTCTAGAAAACCAACAAAACATTTAAAAAGCGAGTTTACAGCACGTAAAATAAAATAAGAAGTAAAATAAAGTAGGTAATTTAAAAAGTTATAACAGCCTACACAACATCCAATTTTATACAGAAATAAAATAAGAAGCAAAATAAAATATTGAATAATTTAAACAAATTGACGAGAGAGAACATGAATGATATAATAGCTATTCAGCGGTAGTGTGTCATGTCATCATGTTTTTGTTGTCATAACCGGAAAATAGTGTGTTTAGTGCCATTTTAACAAATTTCGTTTTTGGCCAATAATACCTTTGGATGACTTTTTAGATAAACAATAACAGGGGCCAATTTTTAAAGTGTATATCATTGAAGTTTGAGGTAATATCAACATAAAATCAAAAATTTTGATTGGCAGCTACTTATTATTTACTCAGCTCTATAAACTACTCATTTTACTTTATTTTAGGTGCTGTATGAATAGAAATAATTTACAGCTCTTCAATTTTCGGTAGATATGTTGATTACATACCTTGAGTATTTTTCCAACAGGTGGTAACGATAAAAATCCTTTGTGAATTGGTTCTTCATGCTCCATATTTATTCATTTGTAGAGAATTATAATGGACAATATATGTTTTATCTCTTTTTTAAAACCACATCCACATTCCTCTTATCTATGAGAAACACATTTCATTTCTATTATTCACTTCACAATCATTTGATTCTTTTACAATATTTTTTTCAGTGTTGCCGGATCAATCAAGCAGCCGTGTCTACTACCACGTTAACGGCAAAGTGCGATTTCATGTTAAGACTCGAACCCCTTGGAGGAAACATAAATGTTATTGCTAAGTTTGGATCATTATAGGGCACAACGGGGCCCTTTGGATAAAAAATATATGAAGAATCAATAATAATCGAATCAACAATAGGGAACACGCATGCCCCTTTTCTAGAATATTATGATTTGCACATAGAGATTACCACCTAGAAAGCTCAGGAATTGGAAGAATGTTATTCATAATTCGAAATTGAAAACGCCAAATTTTTCATCACATTCAAAAACGTACTCCTAGCGCCTCTGATGGACATATGCATCGTTACCTCACCCAGTTCAACCTTTTTCCGCTAGTTGCTTTGAACTGTCATCTATTATTTCATCTGTCTTCGTTTATAAGAAGACCTTACCTACCCAGAAGCGCAACTGGAAGGCGGCTCTTTGATCTTTTGGTGTAAAATTTTCGTGACCTTAATTAAAAATTTGGCTTGTATAATGTCAACTGTCGGTTGAAATACATTTCAAGTGATAAATCAAGTCCCGAAAAAACAGTTGGAAAATTAATGATACAAGATACAAAGCACTTTGTTCACAAATTCATATACCAAACAGTCATCAATGACAACAATCCAAAGCCTAGAAATTTGAAGTTTATTAGAAACAAGCCAAAAATTTTATTTTGGCGGTACGCTTGAATCACGCTTCTGAGTAGGTAAGGTGTTCTGGGGTTGTACTAATATTTGTTTTTATTTTCAATTGTTACTGAAACATCAAGTTCAATGTGAGGTTGAATTCCAATCAAGGACGTACCCAGCGTCCATTTGTTTGTTATTTCATTTATGGTGACCATTTGTTAAACTCTTTGTATTCGTACTGGTATAAACTTCCGAAATGCATACTCTTTGGACATAAAGTAAACTAATAATATATAATGTTTTCTTCGTGGACATTGACTTGGAGTCTGTTCCATGTTGAAATAAAAAATTAAGTACTTGTTCTCTCTGTGCTCTGCTCTGAATTTTTTTTTCGCATGTAAACAGTCCCCGCTTTATCATTCGGCTTTCCGCTGAAAGCTCTCTTCTACACTCAGCATTACATATCCGTTTACGCGACACTTTAATCATTTGTTTGGCCTGGACGTGCTTGATGTTTGGGTTGTAAGAAATAGTATTGTCTATCAATATTCTTGAAACAACCACAATTGGCGCTAG